>CAWUFW010007796.1:600000-963440 GCA_963921515.1 Calotriton arnoldi | reverse complement strand
AGGATACTGTGATAACTGAAGATTTTAAGTACTTTGTACTGTGGATTTCATTAATTGGTCTTTACTGAAATATAAAAATATTGGATATTTTTCTAAACTGAATGTGGTGTCCGTTGTAGTGCTGATTTTTAAAGTACTGTACTGTGGATTTCTATCGTATTGGTCTTGTTTTAAGTATATAAAAATATTGGATATTTTTCTAAACTGGTGTGGTGTCCGTTTGTAGTGCTTACACTGTATTACTGTTGGTTATGTGCAAATGCTTTACACACTGCCTCTAAGATAAGCCTGACTGCTTGTGCCAAGCTACCAAGGGGGTGAGCAGGGGTTATTTTAGGAGTGTAACTCCCTTATCCTGACTAGGAAGAAGGGTCCCTACTTGGACAAAGGTGCAAGCCCTTGCCAACTAGAGACCCCCATTTCTAACAAGTCTCTTTTGGTAAAAGAAAAGGCGACGTACTTTTCATCGCAAATCGAAGCTGCTAAAAATTCTGCAAAATAACTAAATCAGGTGATCAATATACTCACCAAACAACCGGACTACAAAGGGGACTGGGTTAGCCAGTCTTTCTGCGATAAGATCGCCTTGCATTTCAGGAGCAAAATTGACTCAATCTTTGAATCCTTTGATCATTCAGGCAACCATCTTTTGCCCGCTCATCAGGGTATAAGGGCAGATCTCCCAGTCGTCCTTTCGGTAACCACCACACAAATAAAAGATCTTATCATAACCACTAAATCAGGTTCCCCAGATGATCTTTGCCCGCCCTCAGTTCTCAAGTTGGTCCCTGACATCATCGCATCCAACCTTACAGACATCTTTAACAACATGTTTAAAACAGGCATTTTCCCTTCCCATTGGAAACAAGCCTCCATCCTGCCGTTGTTAAAATAATCAAACTTGGCCCCTGAGGATCCAGCCAATTACCGGCCCATCTCTTGACTTCCATTTCCTGCCAAAATAGTCGGAAAGGGGATGAACACTCAATTAAATCAGTTCATCAAAGACAATAATCGCCTGGATCCTACCCAATTTGGGTTTAGATTGGAACACAGTACAGAGACTGCTCTGATCAAGGCCACCGACGAACTTAAGTTTATTTTGGACGACGGTGGATCAGCTGCTCTGATCCTGTTGGACCTATTTGCGGCATTTGATACAGTGGATCATTCCACTCTGATCCACTGTCTGGAAGCAATAGGTATCAAACATCTTGCCTTAAAACTTCTTTCCTCCTTCTTGTCAGATAGGGAGAATGCAATCAAAATTGATGCCTTTTCATCGAACTCCTTTCGCCTGCCCTGTGGAGTTCCGCAGGGATCTTCGCTCAGTTCTACCCTCTTTCATGTATATGTTGCGGAATTGGCCCCGTTGGTCCATTCCTTCAGCTTTGCTCTGACTTCTGATGCGGATGACATGCAAATCGTGCTCTCTGCCTTCAACACCACGAACGATACGTTATTGCATTCAAAACTGTATGAGACATATCAACGCCTGGATGAGCGAGCATTGTCTCAAGCTCAATGCCGGGAAAACCGAGGTGATTCTGTTTGGTAATAATTCCAACTTCTGGTCCGCTCCTTGCTGACCTGTAGAAATGGGACCCCTCGCTGCTCTTACAAGCAAAGCCAAAAGCTTGGGGGTCATCATAGATGATCGTCTAAATTTAGGCAAACAAATCAATGCTGTGGTCTCTTCTTCCAATAACACGCTAAGAATTCTTAGGAAAATAATAATCTTTTTTCCCACCTCTGTTAGGAAGTCAGTTATTTCTACACTAATACTATCCAAAATAGATTACTGCAATGGCCTTTATAATGGCCTGCAGGCCCAATACCTGAACAAACTAAAAGTACTCCAGAATTCTGCAGCAAGACTGTTACTGGGACTGCCTAGACACCAGTCGGTTGCCCTCGCGCTGAAAGACCTCCACTGGCTGAAGGTCAAAAACAGAATTAAGTTCATGGCTCTTTGTCTTACTTACAAAGCCCTTCATGACTCTGGACCTATCTTCCTGAAGAAAGCCTTATCCTGGTATACTCCTACCAGAAATTTAAGATCATTATGCTCATTCAAAGTCAATTCCCTCAGATTCAAGAAAGCTAAATGGGAAGGAAGCAGTTTCGTGGTGGGAGCATCCAAATCTTGGAATCTCCTCCCGCTCTTTATAAGGTCAGCCCCCTCTCTACTCCAATTCAGGAAGTACCTGAGGTCTTGGCTTTTCAATCAGTAGGCTCTTCTTTCCTTTTCTCTCATCTTTGCTCGCTGGACCAGCGCTAAGGCACCTCTGGGTATACGTTGCACTCTACAAGTTTGCTAACATAACACAGAGATGTGGTTCGTTTAGAGCAGCAATGCAGAATTGTTGAAACTACCAGCTATTTAAGGCAATCTCATTGATTATGACAGTCTGATTCACAGGTGGCCAGACACTAGGGGCCCTATTAAGAGTCTGGCAGTCCGAGGACCGCCAGACTCTTGGTGGCGCAGTGGTGGCAGTCAAGCCGCACCAGTGGTCCAAGCTCCTGATTACGACTCTGGCAGTCGGACCACCCTGGGACCGACGGCTCCACCAGGGAACTGCTGTTCTCTGGCACAGGAGCGGCTGTCAGAGTCCGCAATATGCTTGGTGGAACCGCCACGGTCCCGCCAAGCATATTGCAGTTTCCTCTTGGCCAGGCTTTTCATGGGGATTCCAAAACCCTGGAGGAGAGGAAACGAAGTGTGTCAAACATGTGTGGATGTACACAGGAGGCATAACATGTGCCCCTTGTATGAATGCACTTAGGTTCCTGCATGGCATGGACTTTGGAGTCCATGCCATGCAGGAACCTTGTAATGCGATCCCATTGCGGCGCCTTTTTTAATGGCACCGCCACCTTTAAAAGAGGCACCGCCATGGGACCGCCACGCCTCCCGCCTGCCAAACTACAAAAAAGTTGTAATCTGGTGGGCGAGAGGCACAAACGATTGGCGGAGCGGTGACGCGGCTGTGCATGCACCGCCACGCCACTGCTCCGCCAAAAACTCATAATCAGGGCCTAAGAAGGGTACCTTTCTGGCCCTTCCTGGACTGCCCATGATCATCCTGTTTTGGACAGGCCACAAATCTTAGCAGCATGTCATGACTCACTGCGAGATACAAGTGCAATTCCTCTCTGTTTGCAGCTGTTGATGAAAATCCTAGAAATGGTGGATTCACCCAGGACTTATGAGATGATTAAAACAAATGCTACCCCCAGTATGAAACTCTACAATAAAGCCTTCTTTTTATCTGACTTAAAAATGACACCTTGTGCTTGGCAGTGATCATACAACAACGAATGATGGATGTAGTTTATTCTCTCCATCAACCTTGCAAATGTTGAAAGCTGTAGACCGCTTTAGCCGTCTGCTGGCAGACGTATTGTTTCCAGTACATAACATATTCTTAGGGTTGGCGTTGGGCAAATGACTGGATGGTTTTATTGTCTATTTTAGTAGTCTGCTCTTGATTTGATGGCTTTCCTCCCCATAGTTGTGACTGTCCCATCCAGGAGCATTTTGTTTTAATCTTAATTTTTTTTTTTATTGTTTTTCTTTTTTATGAAGGCCCTGTAGAATCAAACTGCTAATGGGCCACTTGCTTCATTTTGTTGTGCTGATACACACTTGTTTTTCACTTTTTAATAATTTTATTTTACTGTTCCAAAATGGATGTCTGCTATGTTACAAAGGAACGATGCTGTTCATTATGACGCATTGAAGTTCATGCATCACGAAAATCATGTGAATGAATCATGATGCACACATGTGCATGAGTCACAACGCATCCATACACATAGACTGCCATTTTGGAATGGATTTTCTTTAATAGAAAGCTCATTGCAAGATTGCTGCCAATCCATCCACATGCATGTGTGACTTACGATGATAACAGCATTGGTAAAGCAAATAGCTTCATCTTTTAGAGTTGAGACATATTAGCTTTGCCATTAAGTGTTCTAACTTACATGGGTCAAAACAAAGCTGTGTTCCACAATTAGGCAATATTGACTTAGATGTTAAGGTGATGAAAGCTGAAAAGAAAATTCTATCCAGGATAGTCGACTTTAATCAAAGCAGTGATTATTTAATGACAAATATGAGTTTTCAGTTATGAAAAGAAGCAAACTAAACGTTTGGGGCCTTTTACATACTGTGAACCTTTGTATCAATTCTTTCTTTTTCCACCCATTGCGGAATAGTTGTAACCATTTTAGTGCTTGTGTCGGCCATTGGCCGACACTAGGGAAGAAAATAAAGGCCCCTCTGGTGCATTGCGCCAGAGGTTGTCCTTTATTTTTATCACATCAGACTGCTCAGGAAGAGCTTCCCGAGCAGTCTGATTTTTTTTTACTGCAATGACAATTGGCGTGCAGGGCGCGCTGACGTCCTTGCAGTAAAAGTGAAAGTGAAACAAGCCAATGGGCTGAATCAGTGATCGAGGGCTATCCCAGCCCCTTGAGCACTGATTCTAATGGGAGAGGTATCATTAGAAATGGGAGAAACTCCCCTTTCCAATGGTACCTCTGCACAGTGCTCTGCCCCTGCTTGGGGATCGCCACTAGACACCAGGGCTAGGGGAGCAGCCCCTTGGGCAAGAGCTTGTGCTCCCCCTTGCTTATTTTTATATATTAAGACCTACTTCCCCAGGGAGCAGATGGGGGGAATAACTCCTGATCTGCCTCCCCAGGTGTGACATACAGCCCCTAGACACCAATGATTACTCGTTTTTTAGGATTTTAGGGGGGCTGTCCAGCATGGGCATGGCCATGCCTCCACACCGAAAAAATGGAGAAACAGTTTTTCTTTGTCCTGGGGAGCAGATGGAGACTATTACCCCATATCTACCCCCAAGGGGCAGAAAGCCCTCTAGATGCCAAAGATTTTTTTTTAAATATACGGTTGAGGGCTGCTCACCATGGGCATGGCAATGCCCTCATACCAAATAAATGGGGCAGCAGTCTTTCTGCCCCCTCTGGGAGGCATATTGAGATAATTACCCCAGATCTGCTCCCCGGGGAGCAAAAGCCCACTAGAAGCCAGGGAATGTATTTTTTTAATAAAGGGGTGGGGCTGCCCAGCATGGGCATGGCTATATCCCCACCCCAAGTAAATTGGGAAACAGAATTTCTGTCCCTCCTAAGGGGCAGATGAGGGTAATTACCCCCGATCTGCCTGCGGGAGCGGAAAGCCCACTAGACATCAGGGTTTTTAAATATATATATATATATATATATCCAAAGCACAGTATTCCACCTGGGGCCAGCCGAACTCGTGGCGGGTGCAACCGGAAAGCGGTGGTGGAAACCGCTTATAAAACGACAAAAACAAGGAGTTCATGGTACTCACAGGGTCCGGTGCACTCACGGGGTGTGTGTCGGCTATAAAACATCCGCAGACGCGATTCTGGCTATTGCCGTCATCAGTGCGGAAAAGCCGTCAATAAAACAACACAGTCATTTAAACGGTCCTGCCATATGGTAGGTGGATCCTTGGCCAATGAAGGGCCGGCAATGGGGCGTCGCCATCATAATTATTTATTGCCTAATGCAATATCTATGGCGCTCCCATCGCTGAAAAAATTAATTGGCAGCCGTAATAACTGTGCCTGTACATCCCCTCGCCTGCCGCTGGATTAAAAACGAAAACACTGTGAGTGTTCCACATATGGTGAAACACTCTAGCTTTGTATAAGCCACAACCTAAATAGGTCAACAGAGTCCGTAAGCGGCGGTTCAGGCAGCCCAAATTGAATCCAAAGCACAGTATTCCACCTGGGGCCAGCCGAACTCGTGGCGGGTGCAACCGGAAAGCGGTGGTGGAAACCGCTTATAAAACGACAAAAACAAGGAGTTCATGGTACTCACAGGGTCCGGTGCACTCACGGGGTGTGTGTCGGCTATAAAACATCCGCAGACGCGTTTCTGGCTATTGCCGTCATCAGTGCGGAAAAGCCGTCAATAAAACAACACAGTCATTTAAACGGTCCTGCCATATGGTAGGTGGATCCTTGGCCAATGAAGGGCCGGCAATGGGGCGTCGCCGTCATAATTATTTATTGCCTAATGCAATATCTATGGCGCTCCCATCGCTGAAAAAATCAATTGGCAGCCGTAATAACTGTGCCTGTACATCCCCTCGCCTGCCGCTGGATTAAAAACGAAAACACTGTGATATGGTGAAACACTCTAGCTTTGTATAAGCCACACAATGCGCTTAGCCATGGCCCCCACCCCATAAAATTGGGGCAACAGTCTTTCTGTCCTCCTTTTGGTGCAGATTGGGGTAATTACCCTCAATCTGCCCCTTCGGGTGGCAGAAAGCCCACTAGAAGCCAAGGATTTGTTTTCTTTTAATATATTGGTGGGGGCTGCCCAGCATGGGCATGGCTATGCACCCACCCCAAGTGAATGGGGCAACAGTCTTTCTGCCCCTCTGGGGGCAGATTAGTATTATTACCCCAATCTACCCCCGGAAGCAGAAAGTCCACCAGACGCCAGAGATTATTTTTGAAATATAGTGGTGGGGGCTGCGCACCATGAATATGACCATGCCCCCACCCCAACTAGATGAGGTAACAGTCTTTCTGCCCTTCAGGGTAATTACCCCAGATCTGTCCCCCTCCAAAGGGGGCAGAAAGCCCACTAGAAGCAAGGGATTACTCATTTTTGGGCTTGTAGGGGTGGGGGATATCCAGGATGGGCATGGCCATGCCCCCACCCTCAAGAAATGGGGAAGCAGACTTTCTTTCCCCCTAGGAGGGCAGATGAGGGTTATACCCAAAAACTACCACCATGGGGGTGGAAAGCCCACTAGACACCAGGGATTAAAAAAAATATATATGTAGGGGTGAGGGCTTCCCATAATGGGCAAGGCCATTACTCCCCCCAACTTATTTCGGCATTAATCTTTGTTCCCCCATTTGGGGCAGATTGGGGTAATTACCCCCGATCTGCCCCTCCGAGGGACAGAAATCCCACTAGAAGCCAGGATTATTTTTTTTAGTAGGTGGGGACTGTCCAGCATGGGCTTTGCTGTGCCCCCACCCCAAGTAAATGGGGCAACAGTCTTTCTGCCCCTCCCGGGGGGCAGATGGAGATGATTACCCTAGATCTGCCCCTCGGGAGGGCAGAAATCCCACTAGATGTCAGGGAATGTTTGGATGTTGTTTTTGCAAATGGCCCAGGAGAGTTTGGCTAACTACCAGTATCATGCCACTTACAATGGTGAACGGCTGCACTTTTTGGGCTTAGATAGGCTGCCACCTGAAAAACCTACCAGACCCAGACAGTTCTGAAAGCTAGACATCTGGTGGAGTCTAGGGTGCTGTGTTTTGTATACATCCCACACGATTGTCTTACCCACAATTCTGTGCAAACCTCAAACATTGACTAAAAACACTAATTTTCCTCGCATTTCTGGGAGGACAACTTCTTGATTCTGTGGGGAGCCACAAATTTCCAATCACACAGCAGCATTCCCCCAAGTCTGCTGCTAAAAATGATATCTCACTTATGTTGGGGTCCAAAAGACCTTGACACAAAAGGTCCTAAAGTGCTACGTGGAGAGATCAGCAATAGGGGTAGTCGCGGGATTTGAGGCCATGCTTGGCCACCATTCATGGAAACCTACCAACCGCAGAAATTTTTTGAAAAGTAGGCAACCAGAGGATTCCAAGGTGGTTTGCCTTATTTTAATGAGATTTTCTTACCCACAAGATTCTGCAAACCTCAAACTTTGCCTGAAATCAAGCATTTTCCCTACATTTCTGTGTTGGACACTTCCAGAATCTGAGGGAATCCACACAATTCCTAATGCCCAGCATGCCCCTCTAGGGCCGATAAAAATGTTGCACCACATGTGTGGTTGGGCTTAGTGTCAGCATCAGGAATGGATAAAATCGAGATCAATAGGAGTCCCCACACGAGGACTCCCATTGACTTTGGTTACAGATGAAAATGTTGTCACAAATGGCTGTTTTTCCTACTCATTTTCAGTATTTCTTTTTTCAACAGTTAGGGGCCGATTCCGATCTCGGCCGGTAGGGCTCCGAATCGGATTCGGCTTAACCGGATCCGATTCGGAGCCCTATTTCCCGACCGATCCGTACGCGCGTCCGGACGAGCGAGTACGATGCTAAATCGCCGACTGACTCGTCCGGGCGTCCCGACCGCTCCGACTGACTCGATCCCGGCTCCAACCGCACCGACCGACTCGCACGGACACGACTCGCACCATGCAATGGAGACGTTCCCCGGCCGGGTAAGTACGATGCGCGCCGCGAGCAGTCCGACCGAGCCGCGCACTCCGGCTCGAAAGAGCAGTCGGAGCCGTACTTTGGGGGTCCGTGTCGGACCCCCCTGTACGCGTAGCCGCGCGAGTCGCACACAGGGGGGACCCATGGGTCCCCCCTACCTGTGCATTTACGGCGCGAGTCGCTTCGCCGCGTACACGCTGTAGGGGGCGCCCTTGTCCGCCTCGCACCCATTGAGTCAATGGGAGCCCGCGTACGCGTTGTACGACAGGCTCCCATTGACTTCAATGGGAGTCCGACCGACTCGAGTCCGATGGCATACGTGCGCATCGTACTCGCTCGGTCGGGCTGCACGAGTCCGATTCGGTCGGAAATCTCTCCGGGTCCGGCTCGGTCGGAGAGATTTCCGGCCCGAATCGGAATCGGCCCCTAGTTTATTTGGGAAAAACTTGAGGGATCTACACATATGACCACTTGCTGAATTTGAAGTTTTATCTATTTTTCAGAAATCTATAGATTTTCTGGCTCGCCCATGAGTTTCACACTAGTTTCCACTACAAACTTGAAGTAGGTTAAGAAGACAAAAAAATAGGAAAAATGGGCTACCTCTTTGGAAAATTCCCAATCTGTGGTAAAAAATGGTTCTTTTTATTCAGCTCCACGTGTTCCTGAAAGCTGAGAAGATGGTGACTTTAGCACAGCAAACCGTTTATTGATGCCATTTTTAGAAAAAGAAATAGACACTTTTATCCAGAGAACCTTTTCCGTATTTTCAGCCCCAAAAAATGCAAAATGTAGCTATATTTTGTCTATTTTCCCAGTCCCCTCCAGGGGAATCCACAAACCCTGGGTACTTTTAGAATCCCCAGGATACTGGAAAAATGGGACACAAATTTTGCATAAATACCTTATGTGGAAAAAAAAAGTTATGGAGCCCTAAGCATGAACTACCCCAAGTAGCCGAAAATAGGGCTACCTGGGATTGGGAGTACCAGCAGCTAAGGGGTTAATAGATCAGTATCATTAGGAACAGCCCAGCTACCTCCTAAGAAAATGCTTAAGTCGGACATACACGTGCCGACCTCTTTGAAAAAGATGTTGAATGGATGTACACCAGATGCCTGCATTTCTAGCCTCATGGTTGCACCTGTTAAAAATGTTGAGGGCCGACACTGCTCAACAAGCATAGTTAGAATGTGGTCGCTGCTAACGGGGTTGGATGAGCATTTTATGAAGAGAGTTGTCACTCTGTAATGTGGCACGTGTGGCATCTTGGGCCCTAGGCCCACATGCTGGGTGGAATGACCACGCGGACACCGAAGTTAGGTACTGGAACTGGCCCAGGGCACGTGCGCCCAGCCCCTTTTATTTGCAGGGTCACCTGACCGGTGACGCCTGTGGTGGGTGGGTGTAAAGTGTGGGGTACAGCAAAGGTGAACACTAGAACGTGTCCAGCCGGACACTACATCCCTCCCAAACTTTAATGAAAAGAAACAAACAAAAGTCCAACCTGTAAGAAAACAAATAAACAAACACATAGCACCAAATGAGTCTCTTCAGGCCGTCAGCCAGGCAGCGCTGGAGCTTTGGACCGCATGGTCAGGATGCTTTAGTCCGCCTTGGCGATGTACTTTAGACCGTCCTGGTCTCGCGGTGTTGGAGTCTATGTACAAAGTTCAAGTATCGGTGCATCTGGAGCGGTGGTGGAGTCCACTCTGGAGATCTAGCAGGCGCTCAGGTTCCGGTGGACGACAAACCTACAACTGTTGGGGATGATCTCGGTGTGTGAGGCCTTTCCTTGGAGGCAACGTGCTTGATGGTCTTCCTCGCTCCTGACAGCCGAGCAACTTCAGACTTGCCTCTCTTGCCTGGACTCCTCTCTCACTGGAGTCTCCTGGAGGTCCTTCCTGCCAGGCCGCCATGGGACCGTGTGGACTGTGCGGGCTTCATGTAGGCCGCACGAAGGCGTCGCTGAGGAACTGCCAACAGGACCACAGCCAAGTCGCTCATGTAGCCGCAGAGGGTGGTGTCTCGGTCTGGGTGTTCTCGCCGTCAGGACTCAGGTTCTGTGCCTTCCTCTGATGGTCTTTGGGTGACCAGTCTTTTACTGTGACCTCCATGCTTCCCGTGCCTGTCGTGGAGCTGCTGCCGACGCATCTCTCCTATTCGGATTCCCCTCTCACAGGAACTCTGTCGAGGCCCTTGCCCCTGGATTGCCACGTGACCGCGTGGGCTGTGCGGGCCTTTGCGTAGGCCACACTGAGGGGTCGCTGCGGAACTCCCAACAGGGCCACGGCCAAGTCTTGTGTAACCCCAAGGGTGGATATTCCAATGGTCGGGTATGCTCTACTTCGGCAGGCTTCAGGTTGACGGGGGCACACAGAAGGTTCCTGGGTGGCTCGCCTCGTTGAACTCCGGTTGTCTGGAGTGTAGGGATCCACTCTGGTGGTGCGATGCTCCTTGGTGATGATGCACCTGGATGACGATGACAAAACAGTGATTTTCAGTTGGGCAACAGACGGCGAACTATTGTCTTGGGTGACCTTGTGGAGTACGGAGGACTAGAGGGACTTCTCAGCCTGTGTCTTCATCTTGCTAAAGCTGTTCTTCACCCGTGGCATCTGCGGTGAGGAGCAGGGATGCCGTCCGACTTGGACTGCCGATGCTTGTGACTGGACGGTTGCGCTGGGAAGCGTTGGAGAGAGACGCGGTTCGCGCTGGCTGCGGCTTACATTTTGGTCTCCCGTTGGACTGTCTCCAGGGACGTCGGTCTGGCTTCGGGACTGGACGGTCACACTGGGAAGCGTTGGAGAGAGACGCGGTTCGCGCTGGCTGCGGCTTACATTTGGTTCTCCCATTGGGCTGTCTCCAGGGACGTCGGTCCAGCTTGATGGCTGTCTGGTGTCTCTGGGTGCGCTCATCTTGTGGTGGTACGAGTCCTCTGTCCTGTCGCTCTGCTCCTTTTTCTCCTGCGCGCCTGTGGTGGTTGTCTGCCCTGTGGCGTTGTGCCACTGTTCTTCCCTTCTTCGCAGAGTGGCGTCCTGCCACTCTCTTCTCCTCCTTCCGACCAGGTCCTCACTTGGATGTGGCGTCCTGCCACATGTCTCATGTTTGCGCCACATGGACATATCGCTGGTCACGTCAAGTTCTTGGGACGGTCTTCACTCTTCTGCGGACCGGTCGCAGGTCTGTCCTGTCAGTAGGACTTGCTTCTTCCTCTTGGGGACCTTTCACGGGCACCATCTTCTCCTCCAGGATTTCGCGGTTCTCCTCTTCTCTTCACTCGAGGGCGTCGTGCTTGCGCCTCGAGGCTGTGCCGTCATGACACTTGATCCTGCCTCCATTCGGGCATGCTTGGCGGAGTTGGTCACTTCGAGTGACGTGTTCCATGCTGGCGGTGCGACTGTGGCGTCCGGCCGCGCGCGTCGCCTGACGTCGGAACGTACGTTGTGGTGGCGGCTTGCCACGTGGGGTGTGCGACTCTCCTCTTGCCGGTCTTGGAGCACTGGCGACTCCATCTTGAGGCAGTGTGAGGGAGGACAATGTGCTGTCTTTTGGCCCCCTGCGGGGCATTGCGGGAACAGTGGAGATGTGGATGTTCTCTGTGTTACCTGTCGCATTGCTTCCTTTCTGTGGAGAGCTCTCACTCTTCTGGGTGCCTGCTCATGTGGTTAGACGTCCGAGTGCATGCGTTGGCGCACCTTGGACTCCGCACTCTTGGTCCTTCTTCCGGGCGCTCTCTTCCGGTACTTGGTGTGCCCGTTCTGTAATTTGTGGTGGTGTCCGTTCACCACTGAGGGTAGGTGGCGCAATCTTCTTGCTTTGGTGCTAACCGGTCGCTGGGGGTTTGTGCGTGCTGTGCCCAGTAGTCCTTGTGGCTTACTCGCTGTGTAGTGGGCCTTGCAGTCTTTAGCTGTGCCGCTTCGGTGTAGCTGGACTTCTGGCAGTTTTTTTTTTTTGTTGGGGCAGCTATAAGCTTCTTGTGGCTGTCTGAAGGGTTCCTGGTCCTTTTCCCCTTAGAGCAAACAAACAGACAAACAGGGGTTGGTGGCGCTCTGTTGGCCAGTCTCTGGCTAGTGGCAGTGGAACTTGTGGGCTTTTTGCTGGGGGTTTGTAGTCTCTCCCCATCAACATGACAGGCAGCCACCTTGGGGGCATGCAGTCCTCTCCCGGCAAATGTATGCTTTTCCTTGCATCAGGAAGCTTCTCAGTGTATGTGGGGGAACATGGCTCCACTCCAGGTTCGTGCTTGGTGCACTGGACATGCTTCGCTGTTTACTTTTGCTTGTGACCTTCTGTTGTCAACCATTCTGGGCAGAGGCATGAGCCTGTAGCTTTACGCCCGGAACACTTTTGCTTTGTTCAGCGTCGGTGGGCCGTGCTTGACAGCCCAGCAGGGTTGCTCACTATGTGCCTGTGTGTTTTACTGTTGCATGCAGGGGTGCTACAGAGTCTCTGTGATGTGGGCAGCTATCTGTTTTCACAATGCCCATGTCGAGGCCCCATACAAAATACTGGCTCATGGCATTGAAGTTCACAGGGGCTGCAGTCATTTTCTATACTTCCCAGGCTGGCCACGGCTTTCCACCAACCAGGCTGCTGGGGGCGATAGAGTGAGGTGAGCAGGGCTCTTCACCACGTCTTGCAGTAGAGCCACTTGTAAAGCATTTCATTCCCTTTTCGGGCTGCCTCTCAAACATTTTCAAGTAGGTATGCAGTGCACTCAGGCAACCGCTAGGTGGCACTGCTTCGCTAATCCTAGGCAGCTTTCCTTGATGCTCGGGCCTCGCGCTGCAGGCACTGAATATGTTGGACCCTCACCTTCAAAGTCTCGGCAGCGGCCCTGATGCCGCGGGTCCTCTCGCCCACACGGGCCTCACAGGAGCAGCTGCAGAGGGTCAAGCGAAGGCTCAGCAGGCGCGGCCTCCCGCTCATCGCCCGCACCAGGGTAAGAGTTATTCCCCGTTTCTGATGGCTGTAGAGGCACACGTTCAGGGTAGGGGCAGCCCGTAGACAGACCTCTGACTTACTGCATGCTGGGCTGCCGATGGAAGCCTTTCTTCTCGCCGTTTTCTCTCCTTGGCTGTAGGCCGCACTGGGACGGCAGACGCAGGCATGGGGTGGTCACGCGATGCAGGAACGGCCAGGCGACTCATCTATTTCCCAAATCTGCTACGATTGAGGCCGCAGCAGGCAGCCGAGGTACCTCTTGTCCCGTCGCCTGGCTGGTGCTGTATTCTCTCTTGTTTTGGTTGCTGGCACTGGGGCTCAGTCTTCTCGCCCTGCATGGGTGTTTTATGTGCGGGAGTGGGGGTCCACTTCTCACGGTGCGGATCGCTTCTCCCACGCTCGGTCGGTAGCATATAGGCGCCTCAAGCATTGAGGGCCCACGATGCTAGCTGCGTCACTTTATCCTCTCCAGCTCTCTATCCCCAGGTCCGGTCGGCACGGCGGGGCTGCAGGGCATGCAGGTGCGGTTTACGGAACATTGCTGGTGGACACCGGCATGTTCACTCTCCGGAAGTCTTTTCTCTCCCTGCGCCGATTACTGTCGTGCCGGCAGTAGGTGCGGGGTGTCTTAAGACCTGGCTACTCTTCTCCCCACCAGGAACAGCTGCCAGCACGCACGCAGGGCCGACCCACTCGTCGCCATTGTGGCATCTTGGGCCCTAGGCCCACATGCTGGGTGGAATGACCACGCGGACACCGAAGTTAGGTACTGGAACTGGCCCAGGGCACGTGCGCCCAGCCCCTTTTATTTGCAGGGTCACCTGACCGGTGACGCCTGTGGTGGGTGGGTGTAAAGTGTGGGGTACAGCAAAGGTGAACACTAGAACGTGTCCAGCCGAACACTACAGCACGAGCCAACAAGATACTGGCAACTTGACGATAGAGAGCCTAACAAAGTGCACCCGTCACACACTCACGTTACAACAACTAACTACTGGGACTCACTGCTGACCCAAACCGGCTCACACAGTTAATGAACACAAACAATGACGAATGAAATAGAAGTCTTAAACAGTAGACGTCATACTGAACCTCTGCGGACTCGGGGCACACGGGCCCAAAGAGGGCGGCGATCTGCTGCTTCTGGAACTGCTCGACGAAGGAGCTGAGGGACACCTTGGCATCGCACCTGCAGTCGGTGTAGACGAAGTCCATGGTGTAGTTGCCCAGCAGGGACCGGTCTGCGTTGACCTTCTCTACGGCTATCTGGATGGCGGAGCCCAGGCGCTGGGCACTGAAGGGGTAGCTCAGGTTCCACGGAGCTTGGAAGCCCACCAAAATCTTCTGGGTCCCCGACGCGGCGCATGACACCTGAGCGAACAGGGCCACCAGTGGCACGAGGAGCATGGCGCGCGGGTGTGGAGACAGTGAGGGACCGGCAGAGTGCGCAGCACGCCCGCTTCTACCCCTGAGTAAGCACCAGCCCGAGGCACTAGTAGTGCACATGGAAGACGGAGCCCTCTGACAGCTAACGGTACTTATACCTACTGCTCGGCGGCTAGTGTGATCCCCCAGCTCTCCGACGGGATTTCCTTTACAGATCCCTAATGAGCAGAAATCCCTTTTATGCCACTCGTTGTCGAGTTAACTCTTTAAGGGTGTCCGTTTCTCGCGCACAAGACTCAGGCTGCCGAAGTCAGGTGCACGGATTCTGCACACCGCGGGGCAGCTCCACAAAGCAAAAGGGAGATTATGTGACGCTAAATCGAAGATCGCTGAGTACAGTGGCACGGCTTATTTTTAGCTTATTTTTGTTTTGCTAATTTGCAGACGTACCTGTGCACTTCTTGTGTAACCCAACCGTGCCATGGTAGGCGCATGTATATATTCGGCGTTAGTGTGCAATGGGCACTGTTACAGGGTTGGATTGGGATTAAAAATCGGCCCGGGCACGCTAAAAAAAAGTGGCCCACATTTGCATATTGCGCCTTTCTCAAAGCACTGCTTCCGCGAAATTTTATAAAAAAGGGGGGGGGGAGGGGGGGTTAAAAAAAAAATGCACGGATTAGTTTACACTGGTGAAACACACCTGAAAACAAGTGAGGCCACTTTTGCTCAGGCCCCCTGCCCCCGCTCAATATGCATATATTAATGGGCCGGCCCAGCGAGAGAAAGGGAGTGACACCTCTGCCATTGATAAGAGGGAGGTAATGGACGCCCATCTACCTCCAGAAAGGCCACTCAGGCACCCACTGGGCCGGTGGCGGCATCGAACGACGCAGAATCAGCCCAAATCGCCCCCCCCCCTCCCCCCAGGCTGCTCAATGACGCAGCCCACAGCTGGAACTGGACACCGGCCCCTCGGGCATTGCCCGAGTCCCCGCGTTACCAATCTGACGCTGGGCACTGAAGCACATTTTTATAACCCTAGGTGGGCGTAGTGTACATAATTACCAAATCAAGCACGCATAATTCAAAGAAAAACAAACCATTCCAAAATTATTTGTGTTTACTCTTCTTCCTCCAGTACCCTTATTTTCGCTTATAAGTCGCCTCTTCCTAGACAACTTGAAAATACTCAGTGGTTTATTCACCTCCCTTTGCTTTCTGCAGCATTTACGTCAGGTTCATTTCCAGTAGCCAATCCCCTTGCCTGGTAGTCAGATAAGTAACGATGTGGCCCATAGACCAGCCTGCCCATCCCTGCTACCCGAATCCATCTCTAACAAGAGAATCTGAGCCCTGCTACCACCACTGATTGGCCGAAGAAGAGTTTGTGTCAGAGGCTTTATGGAAGCCTCTAATCAACAAGGGAGCAAGCATTGGCAATGCCAATTGATCTAGCTTTAAAGGAGTGTTGTATGGTAATGTGAAACATTTCAAGAACAAAGCATGGGCATGGATATATACTTGTGTGGAACTGTAAAATCATATTGGTGTAGGTTAAAAGGTCAGGCGACAGTTGCCCTTTTTATGCAGAATAAACATCCATGTAGTGTAATGACTGCCCTCCTCCCATCTATGCTGCTGCAGGTGAAAAACACCATAAATTATCTTGCTCAGGGTAAATCAGGGGACCCTGAAGTGATACGTTTTTTTAAAATCACACAATATTATTAATCTAAGGAGACATGGGACTCTAAAGGGGAATTTTGTTGAGAAGGCTATGCGTCATTTAGTATTAAGCGCATTCCATCCCCAAGTAGCTGAGCTAAAAGCGGCCTAGTTACACTCGTGGAGTTTGGGTTTGGTCTGCAATCCCAAGATGATCCCCACCGATTCCCCCCATTTTCTATGTGTTTTATTGAATTTTGATCATCACCGAACCATTCTTTGTATTCACATATACAATTCTATTTATGGGGAAGAAAATTCAGAGGTTTTGGAGGAAGTGTGTAGGATTTTTGAAGCTTTCTTCCTTTCTCATCTCTCACCCAACAGATTGCGTTGATTGTGTCTGGGGACTTTAATTTACACCTGTGTAGGGACTTATTTTTATATGATTCCAAGGATTCAGAGAGTTCTCCCGTAGAACAGGTCCATGTTAAGCATTCCGTTCAAGGAAACATCCTAAATGTTCTGGCTGTTAATTTTAACTTATTTAACCTACTTTCTATAGAAGTGATCATAATCCCCTGATCGCAATTTTTACATAGGAGAACAAGCCCTGGGGCATAAGGAAACTCTATAAAATCCTACTCACCACCAAAGATAGAGGGCATATGATTAAATGGGGAATATTATTTTTGAGGCATTTAATGTTAATATGTTGTTGTCATGCCAAGAGGAGTTTGGAATCTATCTTGATGATGAGGCATTAGATGCCCACATTCTTAAAGCTTTTGACTCCATTTGTGAGTATGTAAACCTGAAACTTACTAATTCAATATCACAAGGCCAGGCCAAATCTTGTAGGTGGTTAGATAAAAACTGCACCAGGGCAAAGATGGAACTCTTGACATCACTCGAAGGTACCCCTCGAGATAGGGATGAGGTCAAAAGGTGTAGATCAGCATTTAACCCCTTAGCTGCTGGTACTCCCCCCTCCCCCGCCCCCCAAACCCTCCCCACCCCCCATTGCTGAGCCCTATTTTTGTCTACTTGGGGTAGTTTGCACTTAGGACTCCATAACGTTTTTCCACATCAGGTATTGATGCCACATTTGTGTCCTTTTTTTCCAACATCCTGGGGATTCTAAAGGTACTCAGGGTTTGTGGATTCCCCTGGAGGGGACTGAGAAAATAGAAAAAAACATAGCTATATTTTAAGTTTTTTCGGGCGAAAAAGACGAAAAATGTTCACTGGATAAAAGTGTTTTTTTTTCTAAAAATGGTATCAATGAACGGGTTGCTGTGCTAAAGTCAACATCTTCTCAGCTTTCAGTAACACTTGGAGCTGAATGAAAATAACCATTTTTTTACCACAGTTTGGGCATTTTCCAAAGAGGTAGACCATTTTTCCTATTTTTTTGTCTTCTAACCTAATTCCAGTTTGTAGTGGAAACTAGTGTGATACCCATGGGTGAGCCAGTAAAATTTATAGATTTCTGAAAAGTAGATAAAACTCCAAATTCAGCAAGGGGTCACGTGTGTAGATCCCTCAAGGTTTTTCCCAAATAAACTAACTGTTGAAAAATAGAATTGCTGAAAATGAGTAGGAAAAAACAGTCATTTGTGACAACATTTTCATCTGTAGCCATGGTTAATGGTAGCCCTCGTGTGGGACTCCTATTGATCTCGATTTTATCAGTTCCTGACACTGACACTAAGCCCAACCACACATGTGGTGCAGCATTTTTATTGGCACAAGTGGGGCATGCTGGATATTAGGAATTGTGTAGATTCTGGAAGTTTTCAACACAGAAATGTAGGGAAAATGCTTGATTTCAGGCAAAGTTTGAGGTTTGCAAGGCCTTGTGAGTAAGAAAATCTCATTAAAATAAGGCAAACCACCCTGGAATCCTCTGGTTGCCTACTTTTCAAAAATGTCTGTGGTTGGTAGGTTTTCATGGATGGCGGTCAAGCATGGCCTAAAATCCCGCAGCTACCCCTATTGCTGATCTCTCCACGTAGCACTTTAGGACCTTTTGTGTCAAGGTCTTTTGGACCCCCAACATAAGTGAGACATCATTTTTATCAGGAGACTTGGGGGAATGCTGTGTGATAGGAAATGTGTGGCTCCCCACAGATTCAAGAAGTGTTCCTCCCAGAAACGTGAGGAAAATTAGTGTTTTTAGTCAATGTTTGAGGTTTGCACAACATTGTGGGTAAGAAAATCGTGTGGGATGAATATGAAACTCACCACCCTAGACTCCACCAGATGTCTAGCTTTCAGAAATGTCTGGGTCTGGTAAGTTTTTTCAGGTGGCAGCCTACCTAAGCCCAAAAAGTGCAGCTGTTCACCATTGCAAGTGGTATGATACTGGCAGTTAGCCAAACTCTCCTGGGCCATTTGCAAAAACAACACCCAAACATTCCCTAACATCTAGTGGGATTTTTGCCCTCCTGAGGGGTAGATCTAGGGTAACCATCCCCATCTGCCCCCCGAGAGGGGCAGAAAGACTGTTGCCCCATTTACTTGGGGTGGGGGCATAGCCATGCCTATGCTGGGCAGTCCCCACCCCTATATTAAAAAATAAATTCCTGGCTTCTAGTGGGATTTCTGTCCCCCAGAGGGGTAGATTGGGGGTAAAGACCCCAATCTGAAGATTGGGGGTAATGACCCCAATCTGCCCCAAACGGGGGCAGATAGATTAATGCCCCATTTAGTTGGGGGGAGGCATGGCAAAGCCCATTGTGGGCAGCCCCCTCCCCATTATATATATATACATATATGTTGCTCCAAGGTTTACCCACAAATTGAGGAAGGAGGTTTCCGAAATGCGCCAGGCCGCTCCTGCTGCGTGTGTGGTCTGCCGTGCACTGCTGCTGCTCGAGTGCTTCCTCAATTTGTGGGTAAACCTTGGAGCAACATATATATATATATATAAATATAACCTACTGGCGGTCGCCAGTAGGTAGTTATAGTTAGGACCTTGTTTCTATTCAAAAAGCATTTTTTCTTTTACCAATATCTTTGGCGCCGTTTGATGAATCTTCACGAAATTTTCCAAACTAATGACCTGCTCAGGTCAGCTCCTGTCTTGAAAGTTTCGGGGTGATTCATCAAGCAGGGGCCGAGAAAAAATGGGGGTTCCAAAACGCGTTTCCCCATGTTAATTTCCAAAGGAAACTTTAGACAAAGCAACAGCCCGAACTGCTGAACGGAATTACACCAAATTTGGCAAAAGGTAGGTCTTGGTCTAGAAAGCGTGCTTTTTTTAAATGGTGTAAATCCGTTCAGTAGTTGCTGAGAAATTCAAAAATAAAAATTTATATATCTGAGTACCGAGGAGGATTCGCGAACCCTCCCGAGCACGAGCTTCATTTTGATTGGCTGCCAACACTCCAAACCAGGAAGTGTTGGCAGCCATCTTGTGACTCAATACAGAGTCACAAGAAAAAGGTAAAAAAAAGGTTAAAAATGAAGAAAAGGGGGCAGGGTAGACACACTCTGACCCCTAGGCCTGCTCAGGGGTCCCACTAGGACCCCCAGGGCCCAGAAAGCATTTAAAAAAAAAATCGTCCGAATTCGTGCTGGGTCCACGAATCCGGCTGAAATTTTTTTTAAAAAATGAAGCGCGGGCTCCCGCGCTTTGTTTTCTATAAGCCCCCGGTTGGGCCAGGTCCCGGGGGCAATGCCCAATTAATTAGTGGGGCCTGCGGGGCCCCCGCAGCCCCGGGGACCGCCACCTCCCCGGGGCTTAGATAATGATATGCGGGGGGCATGCGGCCCCCCGCAGCCCTGGGGACCGCCACCTCCCTGGGGCTTTTTATTTAAAATGCGTGGGGTGGGGGCTCCTGCCCCCCCACGCTGCCCCAGGGACCGCCACCTCCCTGGGGCATTTAATATTTTAGGGCAGGGGGCCTCGTGGGCCCCCAAGACCAGGGACCACCACCTCCCGGGGCTATATGCTTTGA
Organism: Calotriton arnoldi; assembly: GCA_963921515.1. Classification (NCBI taxonomy): domain Eukaryota; kingdom Metazoa; phylum Chordata; class Amphibia; order Caudata; family Salamandridae; genus Calotriton; species Calotriton arnoldi. Next base: position 943,192 of record CAWUFW010007796.1, on the reverse strand, counting down.
ATGCGGGGGCACGCAGCCCCCCGCAGCCCCAGGGACTGCCACCTCCCCGGGGCTACAATTAAAAACTCTGTGTGGGGGCTTGAGCCCCTCACACTGCCCCAGGGACCACCACCTCCCTGGGGCACTTATTATTGAAATACGGGGGTCCGTTGCGGAACCCCGGCCCTGGGGACCACCACCTCCCGGGGCTGTGCAAATGTAGGGAGGGGGCGCGAGGCTCTCCTCTTGGAGCCTTCGATGGCCCTGGGGACCGCCACCCCCCAGGGCCGGCTCCTGCAATGTCCCGGGGTGCCCACCCCCGGGACATTGCCGTTTGCTATTGCAGGGTGGGAGCACGGTTCCCGCCCTGCCATAGCAAGCACTGCTTTGCTTCTTGGAAGCGAGAGCAGGAAAACTGCTCTCGCTTCCAAGAAGCAAAGCAGAATTGCTTTTGGACAAGGGGAGCTGCATGTTAGCAGCTCCCCTTGCCCAAAAGCAATGCCGGCTCCTGCAGGAGGCGTGGAGCCGGCAGGGACCTTGGGGGCATTGGGGCTCACCCCATTGTCCCCAACAGTGAGGCCAGGCCCCGGAGATGGGGTCCCGGGGGCCAAAAGTGGCCCGGAAGGGGGGCCACTCGGCCCCCTCCCTTTTGATGTTATTTAAAAAAAATAAAAAAATAAGGCCGGGCCCCGGGGGATGGGTCCCCGGGGCCATAGTTGGCCTCAGGAGGGGGGCCACGCGGCCCACCTCCCACCCAAAAACCCAGGCTGGCCAGACCCCGGGGGATGGGGTCCCCGGGGCCAGAAGTGGCCCAGGGGAGGGGGGCCACGCGGCCCCCCTCCCTGGAAAATAAAAAAAAAATGAGGCCAGGCCCGAGGGATGGGGTCCCCGGGGCCAGAAGAGGCCCAGGGGAGGGGGGCCACATGCCCCCCTCCCGGGAAAAATAAAAAAAAATTAAAAATAAAAACAAGGCTCAGGCCCTGGGGGAGGGGGTCCCCAGGGCCCAAGAAATACTAAAAGAAGGGGGGCCACACAGCCCCCCTTCTAAAAATATTCAAAAAAAGAAATGCTGGCATCTCGCCGGAGGTCCCGCCCCCTCCCTGCACCACTCTGCAAACGCGGCCCCTAGCGCTTTCTAAGTTGGGGGATTAAGTCCCCTTCATTCCTGAGGGTCCCTGGGGGCCAACTAGCCCACCAGGTACCTCCAGTAAGCCCCATACAGTGGGATTGCTGAGAGGTGGTCCGAGGCCACGCCCCTTTTTACACCATTCTGCAAACCCGCCTCTTGGCTCACTGCTGGTGAGGAGATGAGGTCCTCTTGTGTCCTGAGTACCTCAGGACACAAGTGGACTTCATCCACCGAGCAGCAGTGCGCCAGGAGGCGTGTTTTCAGAGTGGTGTAAAAGGGGCGTGGCCTCGGACCACTCTCAGCAATCCAGCTGTGTGGGGCTTACTGGAGGTACATGGTGGGCTAGTTGGCCCCAGGGACCCTCAGGAGGCAAGGGGACTTCATCCCCAACCAAGAGCGCACCAGAAGGCTCATTTGCAAAGTGGTGGACAAAAGGGCGTGGCCTGTGTCCACCTATCAGCAATACCACTATCTGGGGCATACTGGAGGTATCAGGTAGGCTAGTTGGCCCCTAAGGACCCCCAGCAGCAAAGGGGACTTTAATCCCCATCCAAGAGCGCGCTAGGGAGTGCGTTTGCAGAGTGGTGGGGAAAGAGGGCATGGCCTGCTATGACAACTTAGCAATCCCGCTGTGTGGGACTTACTGGAGGTAATAGGAGGGGTAGTTGGCCCCCAAGGTTGTCCTTGGGGGACAACTACCTCTCCTATTACCTCCACTAAGTCCCACATAGTGGGATTGCTAAGAGGTCTTCGGAGGCCACACCCCCCGTTTCTCCACCACTCTGCAAACGCGCCTCCTGGCACAGTACTGGTTGGGGAATGAAGTCCACTTTACTCCTGAGGGACTTTGGGGGCCAAGAAGCCCTCCTGGTACCTCCACTACATCCTACACAGCAGAATTCCTGAGCACTGGTTGGAGGCCCAGCCCCCTTTCTGCACCACTCTGCAAACGCGACTACCAGTTAAAGAAGGATTTGTAATGTAATAGGTTTCGCATTTGCGAGAGTTAGAGCTATTGGCGTTGTAAATGTAAAAGATTTTTACTAATGTTTTTTGGTGTAGAGTGGATGTACGTTGTGTGTAGTGGAATTATGTGGTATGTTGTGCAGTGAAATTATGTGAATAGAAAATATGTGGTATTTAGTGTATAGGAATTATGTGGAGTGGGATTATGTGTTTTGGAGAGTAATTATGTGGTATTGTAGTCTGTGTTGGGGAGTGGTAACCTCAGGTTTAGACTTCCTCATTTCCATAGAAGCTAAACTATAAACTCAATGAGACACAAAAACAGAAGGAACCACTGAGGAGCACTTCTGGACCTAGTCGGAGGTATGAGCAGGGCCACTGGAATTATGTGACTGTTCGGCTGCACCAATTTTCACATAATTAAACATTTTCTGCATTTGCCAAATATTCCATCATCTGCTGCCTAATCTGCAGATTTGAACAAAAAAGCCTTGTTTCTAGCTCAAGCGGCTCAAATGTTCCCAAAAATGCAGTGTCTCGTGTTACAGCGTGGTGGAAGGCCCTTTGCAAAGCTGGAATGGTCGGTCACGTGTTACTTATTGCTAAATGTGGGTGTCAAATTGGTACTAATGGTGCACAAACCTCTCTTCTTTCTGTGCCTCTCTTGCCTCTTTCTGCATTTCTCTTCCTTCTTTCTGCACCTTTCTTCCTCTTTCTGCACCTCACTGTCTTCTTTCTGCACTTCACTTGCCTCTTTCTGCACTTCTCTTCCCCCTTTCTGCACCTCACTTGCCTCTTTCAGCACCTCTGTTGCTTTTTTCTGCAGATCTCTTGCCTCTTTCTGCACCTCTCTTGCCTCTTTCTGCACCTCACTTGCCTCTTTCTGCACTTCTCTTGCTTCTTTCTACACCTCTGTTGCCTCTTTCTGCTCCTCTCTTGCCTCTTTGTGCATTTCTCTTGCCTCTTTCTGCACTTTCCTTGTCTCTTTCTGTACCTCTCTTGCCTCTTTCTGCAGCTCACTTGCCTCTTTCTGCACCTCACTCTCTTCCTTCTGCACCTCTCTTGCCTCTTTCTGCACTTCTCTTGCCTCTTTCTGCACTTCTCGAGCCTCTTTCTGTACCTCTCGTGCCTCTTTCTGCACCTCAAGTGCCTCTTTCTGCACTTCTCTTGCCTCTTTCTACACTTATCTTGCCTCTTTCTATAACTCTCTTGCCTCTTTCTGAACCTCACTCTCTTCTTTGTGCACCTCTCTTGCCTCTTTCTGCTCCTCACTTGCTTCTTTCTGCATCTCTCTTGCCTCTTTCTGTACCTCTATTGCCTCTTTCTGCAACTCTGTTGCTTCTCTTTGCACTTCTCTTCCTTCTTTTTGCACCCCTCTTGCCTTTCTGTACCCCTCTTGCCTCTTTGTGCACCTCTCCTTCCTCTTTCAACACCCCTCTTGCCTCTTTCTGCACCTCTGTTGGTTCTTTCTGCACTGCTCTTGCTTCTTTCTGCACCTCTTTTGCAAATTTCTGTATCCCTCTTGCCTCTTTCTGCACCCCTGTTCCCTCTTTTTGCATGTTTCATGCCTGTTTCTGCACCTCTCTTGCCTCTTTCTACACCTCTGTTGCTTCTTTCTGCACTTCTCTTGCCTCTTTCTGCACCCCTCTTGCCTCTTTCAGCACCTTTGTTGCTTCTTTCTGCACTTCTCTTGCTTCTTTCTGCACCCCTCTTGCCTCTTTCTGTACCCCTCTTGCCTCTTTGTGCACCTCTCCTTCCTCTTTCTGCACCTCTCTTGCCTTTTTATGTTGTTCTCTTGCCTCTTTCTGCACCTCTTTTGCTTCTTTCTGCACTTCTCTTGCCTCTTTCTGTACCCCTCTTGCCTCTTTCTGCACCTCTGTTGGTTCATTCGGCACTGCTCTTGCTTCTTTCTGCATATCTTTTGCAAATTTCTGTATTCCCCTTGCCTCTTTCTGCACCCCTGTTCCCTCTTTCTGCACCTTTCCAGCCTGTTTCTGCACCTCTCTTGCCTCTTTCTGCACTTCTGTTGCTTCTTTCTGCACTGCTCTTGCCTCTTTCTGCAACCCACTTGCCTCTTTCAGCACCTCTGTTGCTTCTTTCTGTACTTCTTTTGCCTCTTTCTGCACCTCTCTTGCCTCTTTCTGCAGCCCCGATGTCTCTTTCTGCACTTGTCTTTCTTCTTTCTTCACCTCTCTTGCTTCTTTCTGCACTTCTTTTGCCATTTTCTGCACCTCACTTGCCTCTTTCTACACTTCTCTTGCTTCTTTCTACACCTCTGTTGCTTCTTTCAGCAATTCTCTTGCCTCTTTCTACACTTCTCTTGCTTGTTTCTGCACCTCTCTTGCATCTTTCTGCACCTCTGTTGCCTCTTTCTGCACCTCACTTGCTTCTTTCTGCACCCTTCTTGCCTCTTTCTGCACCCCTCTCCCCTCTTTCTGCAACTCTCTTGCCTCTTTCTGCACCCCTGTTCCCTCTTTCTACACCTTTCCTGCCTGTTTCTGCACCCTTCGTACCTCTTTCAGCACCTCTGTTGCTTCTTTCTGCACTTCTCTTCCTTCTTTCTGCACCCCTCTTGCCTTTTTCTGTACCCCTCTTGCCTCTTTGTGCACCTCTCTACCTCTTTCTGCACCCCTCTTGCCTCTTTTTGCACCTTTGTTGGTTCATTCTGCACTGCTCTTGCTTCTTTCTGCACCTCACTTGCCTCTTTCTGCACTTCTCTTGCTTCTTTCTACACCTCTGTTGCTTCTTTCAGCAATTCTCTTGCCTCTTTCTGCACTTCTCTTGCTTGTTTCTGCACCTCTCTTGCGTCTTTATGCACCTCTGTTGCCTCTTTCTGCACTTCACTTGCTGCTTTCTTCACCTCTCTTGCCTCTTTCGGTACCTTCGTTGCTTCTTTCTGCACTTCTCTTGCCTCTTTCTGCACCTCTGACTTAGAGGTTGTTTTAATCCCCCTGCCCTATTATGTACTAGGGCCTTACAGGGGAGGTCATGCCAATCAGAGGGGTACACCAATCCATAGTGTACCCTAGTGTATGTAGGTGTTTTCACTGTATTCTAAGTGTCTTTCAGCATAGCACTGGCTCCGGGCCTGGTTAGTCAGAGTCAGTTACCACCAGTACCAGTCAGCAAAAAGTTGGGGGCACATAATGACTTTGCAACAAGGCCTCTTTCTGCACCTCTCTTGCCTCTTTCTGCACCCCTGTTCCCTCTTTCTGCACCTTTCCTGCCTGTTTCTGCACCTCTCTTGCCTCTTTCTGTACCTCTGTTGCTTCTTTCTGCAATTCTCTTGCCTCTTTCTGTACCCTTCGCGCCTCTTTCAGCACCTCTGTTGCTTCGTTCTGCACTTCTCTTCCTTCTTTCTCCACCCCTCCTGCCTCTTTGTGCACCTCTCCTACCTATTTCTGCACCCCTCTTGCCTCTTTTTGCGCCTCTTTTGGTTCTTTCTGCTCTGCTCTTGCTTCTTTCTGCAGCTCTTTTGCAAATTTCAGCATCCCTTATGCCTCTTTCTGCTCCCCTCTTCCCTATTTCTCCACCTCTCATGCTTCTTTCTGCACCTCTCTTGCAAATTTCTGTATCCCTCTTACCTCTTTCTGCACCCCTGTTCCCTCTTTCTGTACCTTTCTTGCCTGTTTCTGTACCTCTCTTGCCTCTTTCGGCACCTCTGTTGCTTCTTTCTGCACTTCTCTTGCCTCTTTCTGCACCCCTCTTGCCTCTTTAAGCACCTCTGTTGCTTCCTTCTGCACTTCTCTTGCTTCTTTCTGTACACCTCTTGCCTCTTTCTGTATCACTTTTGCCTCTTTGTGCACCTCTCCTGACACTTTCTGCACCTCTCTTGCCTTTTTCTGCAGTTCTCTTGCCTCTTTCTGTACCTCTTTTGCTTCTTTCTGCAGTTTTGTTTCCTCTTTCTGTACCCCTCTTGCCTCTTTCTGCACCTCTGTTGGTTCTTTCTGCACTGCTCTTGCTTCTTTTTGCATCTCTGATGCAAATTTCTGCATCCCTCTTGCCTCTTTCTGCACTTCTATTGCTTCTTTCTATACCTCTGTTGCTTCTTTCAGCAATTCTCTTGCCTCTTTCTGCACTTCTCTTCTTTCTCCACCCATCCTGCCTCTTTCTGTACCCTCTTGCCTCTTTGTGCACCTCTCCTACCTCTTTCTGCACCCCTCTTGCCTCTTTTTGTACATCTGTTGGTTCTTTCTGCACTTCTCTTGCTTCTTTCTACACCTCTGTTGCTTCTTTCAGCAATTCTCTTGCCTCTTTCTGCACATCTCTTGCTTGTTTCTGCACCTCTCTTGCATCTTTCTGCACCTCTGTTGCCTCTTTCTGCACCTCACTTGCTTCTTTCTGCACCCCTCTTGCCTCTTTCTGCACCCCTCTCCCCTCTTTCTGCACCTCTCTTGCCTCTTTCTGCACCCCTGTTCCCTCTTTCTACACCTTTCCTGCCTGTTTCTGCACCTCTCTTGCCTCTTTCTGTACCTCTGTTGCTTCTTTCTGGACTTCTCTTCCTTCTTTCTGCACCCCTCCTGCCTCTTTCTGTACCCCTCTTGCCTCTTTGTGCACCTCTATACCTCTTTATGCACCCCTCTTGCCTCTTTTTACACCTCTGTTGGTTAATTCTGCACTGCTCTTGCTTCTTTCTGCACCTCACTTGCCTCTTTCTGCACTTCTCTTGCTTCTTTCTACACCTCTGTTGCTTCTTTCAGCAAATCTCTTGCCTCATTCTGCACTTCTCTTGCTTGTTTCTGCACCTCTCTTGCAAATTTCAGCATCCTTCATACCGCTTTCTGCTCCCCTCTTCCCTATTTCACCACCTCTCTTGCTTCTTTCTGCACTTCTTTTGCTTCTTTCTGCACTGCTCTTGCTTCTTTCTGCACCTCTCTTGCAAATTTCTGTATCCCTCTTACCTCTTTATGCACCCCTGTTCCCTCTTTCTGTACCTTACTTGCCTGTTTCTGCACCTCTCTTGCCTCTTTTGGCACCTCTGTTGCTTCTATCTGCACTTCTCTTGCCTCTTTCTGCACCCCTCTTGCCTCTTTAAGCACCTCTGTTGCTTCCTTCTGCACTTTTCTTGCCTCTTTCTGTACCCCTCTTGCCTCTTTCTGTATCACGTTTGCCTCTTTGTGCACCTCTCCTGACACTTTCTGCACGTCTCTTGCCTTTTTCTGCAGTTCTCTTGCCTCTTTCTGCACCTCTTTTGCTTCTTTCTGCAGTTTTCTTTCCTCTTTCTGTACCCCTCTTGCCTCTTTCTGCACCGCTGTTGGTTCTTTCTGCACTGCTCTTGCTTCTTTTTGCATCTCTGATGCAAATTTCTGCATCCCTCTTGCCTCTTTCTGCACTTCTCTTGCTTCTTTCTACACCTCTGTTGCTTCTTTCAGCAATTCTCTTGCCTCTTTCTGCACTACTCTTCCTTCTTTCTGCACCCCTCCTGCCTCTTTCTGTACCCCTCTTGCCTCTTTGTGCACCTCTCCTACCTCTTTCTGCACCCCTCTTGACTCTTTTTGCACCTCTGTTGGTACTTTCTGCACTTCTCTTGCTTCTTTCTACACCTCTGTTGCTTTCAACAATTCTCTTGCCTCTTTCTGCACTTCTCTTGCTTGTTTCTGCACCTCTCTTGCGTCTTTCTGCACCTCTGTTGCCTCTTTCTGCACCTTACTTGCTTCTTTCTGCAGCCCTCTTGCTTCTTTATGCACCCCTCTCCCTCTTTCTGCACCTCTCTTGCCTCTTTCTGCACCCCTGTTCCCTCTTTCTGCACCTTTCCTGCCTGTTTCTGCACCTCTCTTGCCTCTTTCTGTACCTCTGTTGCTTCTTTCTGCATTTCTCTTGCCTCTATCTGCACCCTTCGCGCCTCTTTCAGCACCTCTGTTGCTTCTTTCTGCACTGCTCTTCCTTCTTTCTGCACCCCTCCTGCCTCTTTCTTTACCCCTCTTGCCTCTTTGTGCACCTCTCTACCTCTTTCTGCACCCCTCTTGCCTCTTTTTGCACCTCTGTTGGTTCATTCTGCACTGCTCTTGCTTCTTTCTGCACCTCACTTGCCTCTTTCTGCACTTCTCTTGCTTCTTTCTACACCTCTGTTGCTTCTTTCAGCAATTCTCTTGCCTCTTTCTGCACTTCTCTTGCTTGTTTCTGCACCTCTCTTGCGTCTTTCTGCACCTCTGTTGCCTCTTTCTGCACTTCACTTGCTGCTTTCTTCACCTCTCTTGCCTCTTTCGGTACCTATGTTGCTTCTTTCTGCACTTCTCTTGCCTCTATCTGCACCTCTGACTTAGAGGTAATTTTAATCCCCCTCCCCTATTATGTACTAGGGCCTTACAGGGGAGGTCATGCCAATCACAGGGATACCCCAACCCATAGTGTACCCTAGTGTATGTAGGTGTTTTCACTGTATTCTAAGTGTCTTTCAGCATAGCACTGGCTCCGGGCCTGGTTAGTCAGAGTCAGTTACCACCAGTACCAGTCAGCAAAAAGTTGGGGGCACAGGATGACTTTGCAACAAGGCCGCTTTCTGCACCTCTCTTGCCTCTTTCTGCAACCCTGTTCCCTCTTTCTGCACCTTTCCTGCCTGTTTCTGCACCTCTCTTGCTCTTTCTGTACCTCTGTTGCTTCTTTCTGCACTTCTCTTGCCTCTTTCTGCACCCTTCGCGCCTCTTTCAGCACCTCTGTTGCTTCTTTCTGCACTTCTCTTCCTTCTTTCTCCACCCCTCCTGCTTCTTTGTGCACCTCTTCTACCTATTTCTGCACCCCTCTTGCCTCTTTTTGCACCTCTGTTGGTTCATTCTGCACTGCTCTTGCTTCTTTCTGCACCTCTTTTGCAAATTTCAGCATCCCTCATGCCTCTTTCTGCTCCCCTCTTCCCAATTTCTCCACCGCTCTTGCTTCTTTCTGCACTTCTTCTGCTTCTTTCTGCACTGCTCTTGCTTCTTTCTGCACTTCTTTTTTTTCTTTCTGCACTGCTCTTGCTCCTTTCTGCACCTCTCTTGCAAATTTCTGTATCCATCTTACCTCTTTCTGTACCCCTGTTCCCTCTTTCTGTACCTTTCTTGCCTGTTTCTGCACCTCTCTTGCCTCTTTCGGCACCTCTGTTGCTTCTTTCTGCACTTCTCTTGCCTCTTTCTGAACCCTTTTGCCTCTTTCAAGCACCTCTGTTGCTTCCTTCTGACTTCTCTTGCTTCTTTCTGCACCCCTCTTGCCTCTTTCTGTATCCCTTTTGCCTCTTTGTGCACCTCTCCTGACACTTTCTGCACCTCTCTTGCCTTTTTCTGCAGTTCTCTTGCCTCTTTCTGCACCTCTTTTGCTTCTTTCTGCAGTTTTCGTTCCTCTTTCTGTACCCCTCTTGCTTCTTTCTGCACCTCTGTTGGTTCTTTCTGCACTGCTCCTGCTTCTTTTTGCATCTCTGATGCAAATTTCTGCATCCCTCTTGCCTCTTTCTGCACCCCTCTTGCCTCTGTTTGCACCTCTGTTGGTTCTTTCTGCACTTCTCTTGCTTCTTTCTACACCTCTGTTGCTTCTTTCAGCAATTCTCTTGCCCCTTTCTGCACTTCTCTTTCTTGTTTCTGCACCTCTCTTGCATCTTTCTGCACCTCACTTGCTTCTTTCTGCACCCCTCTTGCCTCTTTATGCACCCCTCTCCCCTCTTTCTGCACCTCTCTTGCCTCTTTCTGCACCCCTGTTCCCTCTTTCTGCACCTTTCCTGCCTGTTTCTGTACCTCTCTTGCCTCTTTCTGTACCTCTGTTGCTTCTTTCTGCACTTCTCTTGCCTCTTTCTGGACCCTTTGCACCTCTTTCAGAACCTCTGTTGCTTCTTTCTGCACTTCTCTTCCTTCTTTCTGCACCCCTCCTGCCTCTTTCTGTACCCCTCTTGCCTCTTTGTGCACCTCTCTACCTCTTTCTGCACCCCTCTTGCCTCTTTTTGCACCTCTGTTGGTTCATTCTGCACTGCTCTTGCTTCTTTCTGCACCTCACTTGCCTCTTTCTGCACTTCTCTTGCTTGTTTCTGCACATGTCTTGCGTCTTTCTGCACCTCTATTGCCTCTTTCTGCACTTCACTTTCTGCTTTCTTCACCTCTCTTGCCTCTTTCGGTACCTATGTTGCTTCTTTCTGCACTTCTCTTGCCTCTTTCTGCACCTCTGACTTAGAGGTAGTTTTAATCCCCCTGCCCTATTATGTACTAGGGCCTTACAGGGGAGGTGATGCCAATCACAGGGGTACCCCAACCCATAGTGTACCCTAGTGTATGTAGGTGTTTTCACTGTATTCTAAGTGTCTTTCAGCATAGCACTGGCTCCGGGCCTGGTTAGTCAGAGTCAGTTACCACCAGTACCAGTCAGCAAAAAGTTGGGGGCACAGGATGACTTTGCAACAAGGCCTCTTTCTGTACCTCTCTTGCCTCTTTCTGCAACCCTGTTCCCTCTTTCTGCACCTTTCCTGCCTGTTTCTGCACCTCTCTTGCCTGTTTGTGTACCTCTGTTGCTTCTTTCTGCCCTTCTCTTGCCTCTTTCTGCACCATTCGCGCCTCTTTCAGCACCTCTGTTGCTTCTTTCTGCACTTCTCTTCCTTCTTTCTCCTCCCCTCCTGTCTCTTTGTGCACCTCTCCTACCTATTTCTGCACCCCTCTTGCCTCATTTTGCACCTCTGTTGGTTCTTTCTGCACTGCTCTTGCTTCTTTCTGCACCTCTTTTGCAAATTTCAGCATCCCTCATACCTCTTTCTGCTCCCCTCTTTCCTATTTCTCCACCTCTCTTGCTTCTTTCTGCACTTCTTTTGCTTCTTTCTGCACTGCTCTTGCTTCTTTCTGCACCTCTCTTGCAAATTTCTGTATCCATCTTACCTCTTTCTGCACCCCTGTTCCCTCTTTCTGTACCTTTCTTGCCTGTTTCTGCACCTCTGTTGCCTCTTTTGGCACCTCTGTTGCTTCTTTCTGCACTTCTCTTGCCTCTTTCTGCACCCCTCTTGCCTCTTTAAGCACCTCTGTTGCTTCCTTCTGCACTTCTCTTGCTTCTTTCTGCACCCCTCTTGCCTCTTTCTGTATCCCTTTTGCCTCTTTGTGCACCTCTCCTGACACTTTCTGCACCTCTCTTGCCTTTTTCTGCAGTTCTCTTGCCTCTTTCTGCACCTCTTTTGCTACTTTCTGCAGTTTTCTTGCCTCTTTCTCTACCCCTCTTGCCTCTTTCTGCACCTCTGTTGGTTCTTTCTGCACTGCTCCTGCTTCTTTTTGCATCTCTGATGCAAATTTCTGCATCCCTCTTGCCTCTTTCTGCACTTCTCTTGCTTCTTTCTACACCTCTGTTGCTACTTTCAGCAATTCTCTTGCCTCTTTCTGCACTTCTCTTCCTTCTTTCTGCACCCCTCCTGCCTCTTTCTGTACCCCTCTTGCCTCTTTGTGCACCTCTCCTACCTCTTTCTGCACCCCTCTTGCCTCTGTTTGCACCTCTGTTGGTTCTTTCTGCACTTCTCTTGCTTCTTTCTATACCTCTGTTGCTTCTTTCAGCAATTCTCTTGCCTCTTTCTGCACTTCTCTTGCTTGTTTCTGCACCTCTCTTGCATCTTTCTGCACCTCTGTTGCCTCTTTCTGCACCTTTCCTGCCTGTTTCTGCACCTCTCTTGCCTCTTTCTGTACCTCTGTTGCTTCTTTCTGCACTTCTCTTACCTCTTTCTGCACCCTTCGCACCTCTTTCAGCACCTCTGTTGCTTCTTTCTGCACTTCTCTTCCTTCTTTCTGCACCCCTCCTGCCTCTTTCTGTACCCCTCTTGCCTCTTTGTGCACCTCTCTACCTCTTTCTTCACCCCTCTTGCCTCTTTTTGCACCTCTGTTGGTTCATTCTGCACTGCTCTTGCTTCTTTCTGCACCTCACTTGACTCTTTCTGCACTTCTCTTGCTTCTTTCTACACCTCTGTTGCTTCTTTCAGCAATTCCCTTGCCTCTTTCTGCACTTCTCTTGCTTGTTTCTGCACCTCTCCTTCGTCTTTCTGCACCTCTGTTGCCTCTTTCTGCACTTCACTTGCTGCTTTCTTCATCTCTCTTGCCTCTTTCGGTACCTATGTTGCTTCTTTCTGCACTTCTCTTGCCTCTATCTGCACCTCTGACTTAGAGGTAATTTTAATCCCCCTCCCCTATTATGTACTAGGGCCTTACAGGGGAGGTCATGCCAATCACAGAGATACCCCAACCCATAGTGTACCCTAGTGTATGTAGGTGTTTTCACTGTATTCTAAGTATCTTTCAGCATAGCACTGGCTCCGGGCCTGGTTAGTCAGAGTCAGTTACCGCCAGTACCAGTCAGCAAAAAGTTGGGGGCACAGGATGACTTTGCAACAAGGCCTCTTTCTGCACACTCTCTTGCCTCTTTCTGCAACCCTGTTCCCTCTTTCTGCACCTTTCCTGCCTGTTTCTGCACCTCTCTTGCTCTTTCTGTACCTCTGTTGCTTCTTTCTGCACTTCTCTTGCCTCTTTCTGCACCCTTCGCGCCTCTTTCAGCACCTCTGTTGCTTCTTTCTGCACTTCTCTTCTTTCTTTCTCCACCCCTCCTGCTTCTTTGTGCACCTCTTCTACCTATTTCTGCACCCCTCTTGCCTCTTTTTGCACCTCTGTTGGCTCCTTCTGCACTGCTCTTGCTTCTTTCTGCACCTCTTTTGCAAATTTCAGCATCCCTCATGCCTCTTTCTGCTCCCCTCTTCCCAATTTCTCCACCGCTCTTGCTTCTTTCTGCACTTCTTTTTTTCTTTCTGCACTGCTCTTGCTCCTTTCTGCACCTCTCTTGCAAATTTCTGTATCCCTCTTACCTCTTTCTGTACCCCTGTTCCCTCTTTCTGTACCTTTCTTGCCTGTTTCTGCACCTCTCTTGCCTCTTTCGGCACCTCTGTTGCTTCTTTCTGCACTTCTCTTGCCTCTTTCTGAACCCCTTTTGCCTCTTTAAGCACCTCTGTTGCTTCCTTCTGACTTCTCTTGCTTCTTTCTGCACCCCTCTTGCCTCTTTCTGTATCCCTTTTGCCTCTTTGTGCACCTCTCCTGACACTTTCTGCACCTCTCTTGCCTTTTTCTGCAGTTCTCTTGCCTCTTTCTGCACCTCTTTTGCTTCTTTCTGCAGTTTTCTTTCCTCTTTCTGTACCCCTCTTGCTTCTTTCTGCACCTCTGTTGGTTCTTTCTGCACTGCTCCTGCTTCTTTTTGCATCTCTGATGCAAATTTCTGCATCCCTCTTGCCTCTTTCTGCACTTCTCTTGCTTCTTTCTAAACCTCTGTTGCTTCTTTCAGCAATTCTCTACCTCTTTCTGCACGTCTCTTCCTTCTTTCTGCACCCCTCCTGCCTCTTTCTGTACCCCTCTTGCCTCTTTGTGCACCTCTCCTACCTCTTTCTGCACCCCTCTTGCCTCTGTTTGCACCTCTGTTGGTTCTTTCTGCACTTCTCTTGCTTCTTTCTACACCTCTGTTGCTTCTTTCAGCAATTCTCTTGCCCCTTTCTGCACTTCTCTTGCTTGTTTCTGCACCTCTCTTGCATCTTTCTGCACCTCTGTTGCCTCTTTCTGCACCTCACTTGCTTCTTTCTGCACCCCTCTTGCCTCTTTATGCACCCCTCTCCCCTCTTTCTGCACCTCTCTTGCCTCTTTCTGCACCCCTGTTCCCTCTTTCTGCACCTTTCCTGCCTGTTTCTGTACCTCTCTTGCCTCTTTCTGTACCTCTGTTGCTTCTTTCTGCAATTCTCTTGCCTCTTTCTGCACCCTTTGCACCTCTTTCAGCACCTCTGTTGCTTCTTTCTGCACTTCTCTTCCTTCTTTCTGCACCCCTCCTGCCTCTTTCTGTACCCCTCTTGCCTCTTTGTGCAACTCTCTACCTCTTTCTGCACCCCTCTTGCCTCTTTTTGCACCTCTGTTGGTTCATTCTGCACTGCTCTTGCTTCTTTCTGCAACTCACTTGCCTCTTTCTACACTTCTCTTGCTTGTTTCTGCACATCTCTTGCGTCTTTCTGCACCTCTATTGCCTCTTTCTGCATTTCACTTGCTGCTTTCTTCACCTCTCTTGCCTCTTTCGGTACCTATGTTGCTTCTTTCTGCACTTCTCTTGCCTCTTTCTGCACCTCTGACTTAGAGGTAGTTTTAATCCCCTGCCCTATTATGTACTAGGGCCTTACAGAGAGGTGTTGCCAATCACAGAGGTACCCCAACCCATAGTGTACCCTAGTGTATCTAGGTGTTTTCACTGTATTCTAAGTGTCTTTCAGCATAGCACTGGCTCCGGGCCTGGTTAGTCAGAGTCAGTTACCACCAGTACCAGTCAGCAAAAGTTGGGGGCACAGGATGACTTTGCAACAAGGCCTCTTTCTGCACCTCTCTTGCCTCTTTCTGCACCCCTGTTCCCTCTTTCTGCACCTTTCCTGCCTGTTTCTGCACCTCTCTTGCCTCTTTCTGTACCTCTGTTGCTTCTTTCTGCACTTCTCTTGCCTCTTTCTGCACCCTTCGCGCCTCTTTCAGCACCTCTGTTGCTTCTTTCTGCACTTCTCTTCCTTCTTTCTCCACCCCTCCTGCCTCTTTGTGCACCTCTCCTACCTATTTCTGCACCCCTCTTGCCTCTTTTTGCACCTCTGTTGTTCTTTCTGCACTGCTCTTGCTTCTTTCTGCACCACTTTTGCAAATTTCAGCATCCATCATGCCTCTTTCTGCTCCCCTCTTCCCTATTTCTCTTTTCTCTTGCTTCTTTCTGCACTTCTTTTGCTTCTTTCTGCACTGCTCTTGCTTCTTTCTGCACCTCTCTTGCAAATTTATGTATCCCTCTTACCTCTTTCTGCACCCCTGTTCCCTCTTTCTGTACCTTTCTTGCCTGTTTCTGCACCTCTCTTGCCTCTTTCGGCACCTCTGTTGCTTCTTTCTGCACTTCTCTTGCCTCTTTCTGCACCCCTCTTGACTCTTTAAGCACCTCTGTTGCTTCCTTCTGCACTTCTCTTGCTTCTTTATGTACCCCTCTTGCCTCTTTCTGTATCCCTTTTGCATCTTTGTGCACCTCTCCTGACACTTTCTGTACCTCACTTGCCTTTTTCTGCAGTTCTCTTGCCTCTTTCTGCACCTCTTTTGCTTCTTTCTGTAGTTTTCTTTCCTCTTTCTGTACCCCTCTTGCCTCTTTCTGCACCTCTGTTGGTTCTTTCTGCACTGCTCCTGCTTCTTTTTGCATCTCTGATGCAAATTTCTGCATCCCTCTTGCCTCTTTCTGCACTTCTCTTGCCTCTTTCTACACCTCTGTTGCCTCTTTCAGCAATTCTCTTGCCTCTTTCTGCACTTCTCTTCCTTCTTTCTGCACCCTCCTGCCTCTTTCTGTACCCCTCTTGCCTCTTTGTGCACCTCACCTACCGCTTTCTGCACCACGCTTGCCTCTTTTTGCACCTCTGTTGATTCTTTCTGCACTTCTCTTGCTTCTTTCTACACCTCTGTTGCTTCTTTCAGCAATTCTCTTGCCTCTTTCTGCACTTCTCTTGCTTGTTTCTGCACCTCTCTTGCGTCTTTCTGCACCTCTGTTGCCTCTTTCTGCACCTCACCTGCTTCTTTCTGCACCCCTCTTGCCTCTTTCTGCACCCCTCTCCCCTCTTTCTGCACCTCTCTTGCCTAATTCTGCACCCCTGTTCCCTCTTTCTGCACCTTTCCTGCCTGTTTCTGCACCTCTCTTGCCTCTTTCTGTACCTCTGTTGCTTATTTCTGCACTTCTCTTGCCTCTTTCTGCACCCTTCGCACCTCTTTCAGCACCTCTGTTGCTTCTTTCTGCACTTCTCTTCCTTCTTTCTGCACCGCTCCTGCCTCTTTCTGTACCCCTCTTGCCTCTTTGTGTACCTCTCTACCTCTTTCTGCACCCCTCTTGCCTCTTTTTGCACCTCTGTTGGTTCATTCTGCACTGCTCTTGCTTCTTTCTGCACCTCACTTGCCTCTTTATGCACTTCTCTTGCTTCTTTCTACACCTCTATTGCTTCTTTCAGCAATTCTCTTGCCTCTTTCTGCACTTCTCTTGCTTGTTTCTGCGCCTCTCTTGCGTCTTTCTGCACCTCTGTTGCCTCTTTCTGCACTTCACTTGCTGCTTTCTTCACCTCTCTTGCCTCTTTCGGTACCTATGTTGCTTCTTTCTGCACTTCTCCTGCTTCTTTTTGCATCTCTGATGGAAATTTCTGCATCCCTCTTGCCTCTTTCTACACCTCTGTTGCTTCTTTCAGCAATTCTCTTGCCTCTTTCTGCACTTCTCTTCCTTCTTTCTGCACCCCTCCTGCCTCTTTCTGTACCCCTCTTGCCTCTTTGTGTACCTCACCTACCTCTTTCTGCACCCCTCTTGCCTCTTTTTGCACCTCTGTTGGTTCTTTCTGCACTTCTCTTGCTTCTTTCTGCACCTCTGTTGCTTCTTTCAGCAATTCTCTTGCCTCTTTCTGCACTTCTCTTGCTTGTTCTGCACCTCTCTTGTGTCTTTCTGCACCTCTGTTGCCTCTTTCTGCACCTCACTTGCTTCTTTCTGCAGACCTCTTGCCTCTTTCTGCACCCCTCTCCCCTCTTTCTGCACCTCTCTTGCCTCTTTCTGCACCCCTGTTCCCTCTTTCTGTACCTTCCCTGCCTATTTCTACACCTCTCTTGCCTCTTTCTGTACCTCTCTTCCTTCTTTCTGCACCCCTCCTGCCTCTTTCTGTACCCCTCTTGCCTCTTTGTGCACCTCTCTTCCTCTTTCTGCACCCCTCTTGCCTCTTTTTGCACCTCTGTTGGTTCATTCTGCACTGCTCTTGCTTCTTTCTGCACCTCACTTGCCTCTTTCTGCACTTCTCTTGCTTCTTTCTACACCTCTGTTGCTTCTTTCAGCAATTCTCTTGCCTCTTTCTGCACTTCTCTTGCTTGTTTCTGCACCTCTCTTGCGTTTTTCTGCACCTCTGTTGCCTGTTTCTGCACTTCACTTGCTGCTTTCTTCACCTCTCTTGCCTCTTTCGGTACCTATGTTGCTTCTTTCTGCACTTCTCTTGCCTCTTTCTGCACCTTTGACTTAGAGGTAGTTTTAATCCCCCTGCCCTATTATGTACTCGGGCCTTACAGGGGATGTCATGCCATTCACAGGGGTACCCCAACCCATAGTGTACCCTAGTGTATGTAGGTGTTTTCACTGTATTCTAAGTGTCTTTCAGCATAGCACTGGCTCCGGGCCTGGTTAGTCAGAGTCAGTTACCACCAGTACCAGTCAGCAAAAAGTTGGGGGCACAGGAAGACTTTGCAACAAGGCCTCTTTCTGCACCTCTGTTGGTTCTTTCTGCATATCTCTTGCTTCCTTCTGCACCTTTCTTCGACTTTCTGGACTTCTGTTGCCTCTTTCTGCATTTCTCTTGCTTCTTTCTGAGCTTTTGTTCCTCTTTCTGCACATGTCCTACCTCTGTAGGCATAGTTAGAAATTAGCATTTAAAAAACCTTTTAAATTCACTGAAAAAACCATAGGTTTCAGGGACGTTATAGTTAGAAATTAGCATTTAAAAACCTTTGAAATTCACTGAAAAAACCATAGGTTTCAGGGACGTTATAGTTAGAAATTAGCATTTAAAAAAACCTTAGAAATTCACTGAAAAACCCACAGGTTTCAGGGACGTTATAGTTAGTTGGACATTTCATACAAAACCAGAGAAATTCGGCCGTTATAGTTAGTTGAGCTAACTATAACTCGCGCCCCCGCAATGCACTGCTGATGATGTCACATATTACATCATTCATGACATGGTCAGTGACATCACTGATGACATCTCAAATGACATCACTGATGACATCATCCACGTGATAATCTGATGCACCTCCTCACACCCTAATATAATATTTTTTTTGTTACTGCAATGACAATCGGCGTGCAAGGCGCGCTGACGTCATTGCAGTAAAAGTGAAAGTGAAATGAGCCAATGGGCTGAATCAGTGATCCGGGGCTATCTCCGCCCCCGACCACTGATTCTAATGTTTGGTGTGTTTAAAATAGAAGTGATAAATCCTATTTACTGGTGTAATGAGATTTTACATTACTATTTTAGAAATGCCACTTTTAGAAAGTGGGTATTTGTCTGTGCTTACGACTCTTCGTGCTTTGCAGCCTGATTCCAATACACACCTGGGCTGGGTGACAGCTACACTTTGTGCATACTTTCAAGACAGCCACCACACAGGAAGGTCTTTATGTGATAGTGGATACATCTGCATTCATCTGCATACTGAGAGTCTCCCTGGGAGAGGGAGAGGTGGTTCACGCTTTACATTTTGAATAGGTTGTGTCCCGCCCTCACATAAAGGGCTGATTTACCCCCTACTGATCGTATGGAGTTGGAGCTGGGTTGAACGGGATTGTTGCACACTTCTAAGGGTTCCTTTGAAGTCACCCCTTCATCAAAGACATTTTTGAGTATAAGTACTGGGGCTCTGACCCCATGTTTTTAGAAGCTGCGTGGGACTTGTAACCAGACACTGCTGGCTCTACAATCTGTACATTGCTAGAAGACTGCTGTGCTTCCAGGAGGAACCGTCATTTGGACTACTTACTCTGTTGTGCTGGCCTGCTGGGCTGCTGGAGGGACTGCTACTCTGCAACTGGACTTTTGTGGTGGCCTGCTTGCTGCTCTCTTTGTGCCCCATGTTTTCTCCAAGGGCTTGTTGTCTTGCCCCCTGTTACAGCAATCCCAGGGCCATAAAAGATTGCGTCCTGAGCACCTCCACAATTGGACTCTGCCTTTGTGAGTCCGGCAGCAGCGTGCTCTCAAGAGGAGCTGTGATTGAGGACTCCTGGCCTCTCTTAGCACGTGTTCAGCGCTACCTGGTGTCCCCAGTTTCTAAGGGTCGGCATGTGTGGAGCTCCCTGTGAACGGCCAGCAACCAGTGCATGTAGAGCGCGTCTTCCTTTGAGAGACTGCCATGTGTTTTCACGTCCCAGCACTGAGGTAAAGCCCTGGGGTGGTGGCCACGCCTGGTTTCAGGAATGACCGGAGCCATGTCATAGCAGCCCTGAAGGAGATTCTCCAGTGCGGCCCCCATCAAGTGAACCGTGATGTACAACCCTTTGGGGAGAGGTGTCGTCCCGTGGCTCCATCTCCCTGCCTACCAACCTTCACCACCCAGCCATTGGAACCCCCTAACAAGACCCCACCCCGGCAAGAGACACGGTAAACAGGGCTCACGAGCTGTGCTGCCGAGGAGAGGACACCGATTCTGAGGGCAGTGTCGGAGGATCTCCCCAGCGACAGCGGGCTCCACTTACCTGGAAGAATGTACGGTGGGGGCCACCGGGGAAGTACCACAGTCCCATGCTCCTTCGCGGGCGACTCTGTTGCCAAGGGAGCTGTAATGCCTTGCTTGTGAGTGCGGGGAGCGGGAGATCGGACCTCCGAGGTCCTGGTGGAGCCTTCCTGCAATACTTCACTGATGGCTGTTTTGGGCAGGTGCATTTTGGTGCAATGAAAGCGGGGGTCCAAGCGAAATCTTCCCACACAATTCTGCAGTCTGTACCTCCCCCCCTTTGGGACATAACTTTGGGGCACTTGATCTGTTGTTCGCATTACGGGGGTGAAGTCTGGTGGAAGGCCCCCCCAAGCGCGGAGTGGAACCCTCACTAGGAATTTACCTGATCTAGGAAAACTTTGGATTACCATAGGTATTAGGCGGGCAGGTACTCCTGTGCCCTACATTTTGTACCTGATTACCATATAAAGTTTAGTCGGAGTGCAGGCGCACTGTGTAGTATGGTTTTATGGAAATATATTGTGATTTATGTGCTTTTCTCTTGCCTAACTTGCTTTACATGCACTAATGATATGATGTATGTTGTTTTTGTCTTGCCCTAATCAGGATAACGAGTATTATCTGATTAACTGAATAGTGTGCGAAGTATTTATGATTCATGTTGTTTTGGTCTGCTTTTATGTGCAATATAATATATATTTTTATATAATCCTGTGTGGAGTCTCCTTTGTGGTGTATTTATTGTGTTACTGTGTGGTGTGTTGCACAAACGGTTTATACATTGCCTATGATGATAAGCCTGCCTGCTTTGTGCCTAGCTACCAGAGGGTGACCACAGGTTATCTTAGTGTGTATCTGACTTACCCTGACTAGAGTGTTGAGTTCTGCCTGGCTTAGGTGCATACCCTAGCCAACCAGAAACCCCATTTCTAACAACCAACACTACTGATATGTTTAGAATTCATTGGCTCGAGGTAAAAGATGCAATTTTATCTTTACCCCAGGGAAAGGCCTCCAGTGCCAACGGGGTTCCAGGGAAAACATTAGTGGACCTCTGGGGCTCTGTTTTAACCTTCTATATAAATGCAGCTATCAGAGGTCTGCAGCCAGAGGCCTGGAAGCGGTCAATAATAGTCCCTATATTAAAAAAAGAAGACAGAGCAAATAATGCATGCAATAGGTCAATATCCCTGCTTGACATTGAAGTAAAGATTATAGGGAAAGTGATTTTGGAGGGACTCACCACCTGGGCTAATGAGAAGGAAATCCTCTCCGACCTTCAATATGGGTTTAGGCCTGGGAGAGTTACAGTCGAGCAGAAACTAAATCTGCATCTGCTGATATCTATATACACCAGGGCCAGAGGGGATTCTGATCATCTGGCCTTTACGGACCTCAGCTCAACCTTTGACGCTGACAACATAGATGAGCTCTGGGCTGAGCTGGGGTGCTTAGGGTTGGATCGGGCACTTGTCTCCTTCATGAGAGTCTTACACAGTGGCCTAACGGGTGGTTAGATTCGGACCTAATGGTGAATGTACTCAGTCCTTTGATCTAAAAAAAGGGGTTCAGCAGGGCTGCATTCTTGCTCCTTTTTTATTTATCATGTATATAAATTGGCTAGAGGAGGTACATATAGACATCGGTTCAGATGTTCCTAGAGTTGCCAGAAGACCGTTTCCAGTACTCTTATATGCCGATGATGTGGTTTTAATCGCTCGTATAGCTAAGAGCCTCCAAAGACTTTTAGATACATTTATTGATTTTATGAATAGTTTGGACTTAACTACTACTAATTTTTAAAAAACAAATTTTATGGTGGTAGGTCCTAAGAACACAAAATCCTGCAGTTTCTCAGTACAGGGTCAGGTTCTATCTAGAGTGGAACATTTTTCTTATATGGGACTACTATTTAATCTCAGTTGGAAACCTTTAATTTTGAAAAATGGCCACATTTTACAAAGGGCCATCTTGGGGCTATGCGATTTTGCCAGATGCATTGGGCATAAGCCTCCTAAGCATTTATTAGATGTATATAACAGGTTTCTGAGAAACCTAATGGCCGTGGGCCAGGGAACTCCTGCTGAAATAATTCACAAAGAACTGGGTGTGTCTTTTATCATAGATTTTATTCGTGTTTGCCCGCTTTTACTGTGGTGTTCTCTATGGTATAAGGAAGAATTCCATTTTAACAGGCTTATTCTCCAGGATTGTTTGCTTTTAGACAGCATAGCCCAGATCCCATTGCTTCAATATAGTAAGAAATCTTTTCACGATCTGGGGCGACCTGGACTATTTACCAATCCCAGGAATATTTGGAAAATGTATCTGGCGTGGGTCAAGTAGGCTTTGTCTCAGAGGGTGACAGCTGATCGGGAGGACTCTGCTTTAATAAAGCAGACCATACACAAGTATGACCTGGTTACATCTGTCAGCGGGATCAAGCCCTACCTCATCTTGGACATGCCTAATAGGCAACATCGTTCCTTGACATCCCTGAGGTTGGACATTTTCATCGGCTCTTGTTCCCGAAGTGGGTTTGGTATAAACCATCTAATTTGCCTGTGTGTAACTATGATAACAGTTTAATTTGCGATACCATGCATGTATTATTAATTTGCCGAAAGCTTTCTAATCTCCGACATAAATATATAAGGTCTTTTCTGATTTCTGAACTATTCAGACAGATTAGACTGCATATCTTTATTTATAGCTTTTCTGACACCCAAAATGTGTTTTTTGTTTCCTGTTATTTGTCTGGTGTTCTCTCTGCAAGTTATTCATTATCGGGACAATGATGGTATTTTTAGCATTTATTTTATTATCAATTGCTTGTTTTTATGTATTCCTGTAAGTTCCTCTCAGATTTCCAGCTGATGTATTTTGAATCGATGATTGTTTACTGTGAGATATTGCTGCTGTTTAATGAAAAGTACACTTTTATGATTTTATCAAAAATCGAATAAAGTTTAATGAATTGAACTGAATGTAGCCATGGGTGGTGCATGGGAACACCCTCACAACACCCATGGAATGCCTTCCTAACGCACAGTGAGGCAACGCAGTGATTTGCCCTGCCTTGCCTTACTCCATATCTATGAGGCCATTCAAAGCCACGCAAAGTAGCTTTGCGTGACCTCATAAATATTGTATTGTATTGTAATTGCATTTATATAGCGCTTACTACCCCTGACGAGGCGTCGAAGCGCTTTTTCGGCGAGTAGCACGTTTGCTCCGGAACCCATAAAGGATTGGTGTTGAATTAGTATAGTGAAATATGAAAGCGATTTAAGTGGTGGATAGGTTAGTCAATTATTTGGATTCAGAAGGATAGCGGAAGGATAGAAGAGGAAAAAAAGGTTTGTATTTATATATATATATATATATATGATTTTGTGATTTGCGCCGCCGGAAGGTCACGGAAAATGATGGTACAGCGGTGCAAGGGGCTCATAAATATGCATCCAAGAGCGTAAATTCACTACAGCAGAGCCCTCAACATCCTTCCGATGTGTCCCTGAGAGAAGGCAGGAGCAAATTACTACCCACATGCCTTTCAGGAAAAGGAAGAGTTCAAGAAGCCTTCAGGATAACTGCGGATAAAGCTGTGAAGGGCATCCTTGAACTGCAGCCTGCACTCCTTTGTTGTTTGCCTTGTAGGACGAGGTCCTTCCAATGCTTGGCCCTCTTTCTGCACCTAGGACTGTGATACTGGATGGTTACACCAGCCCTCTGACAGAATTCACCCCGCCCCTTTGTAGTGTGATAAAAGGCTCTAGATAGACTACAGAGCCGAGCTGGTCACACACCTGTTGATATCAGTTTTCGGCTTCTGTTCATCTCTCTAAAGTGTGCAAAGGAGCCCGGGCCGAGGAAGGCAAAGCCGGACCCAATGGGGGCCTGGGCCAAACGCCGCCCGGAGGCGGGAAGCCTCCCCCCTACCCCGAATGGAGCTCGGCCTCCCCCAATCAGGGGAGCAGGCCGCAACCCGCGGAGGGGATTAAGAAGGGGGCAAGCAGCCCCCTCAAGCATTCAATCCCCTCTGATGGCAGGAAGATAAGGAATCCGACGTGGACGTGGACCCGTGGACCCGCTCGAGAAAGAAGAAGGAAGTTACCTGCTGCAGCGTCCCCGACCCGGTTTGGCTGCATCGACGCTTCCTGCCTCGGCTCCTTGCGTCGGGAGCGTTTTCCCTGCCCTCGGACCATCATCGGCATCGGGGGACCTGGCCTGAGCACCAAGCCATCCGCTACCAGGCTTTGTTTTCCTCGCTGGGGACTCGACTTGGGTGGTCCCGCCTGCCCGCCTCGCCTCCCGCTTTTCCTGCTTCGCTGAGCGGCTCAGGGAGAACCTGTGGTGCGGGGCAGCGGCGAGCTTCTGGAGCCTTTGCGTGCCACCGCCCGCCCTCAGCAGCAGCAGGCGGGGATGGCCGGTCCAAGCCTACACCCGAGGGATTAAAGGGGAAGGACCCGGGATGCAACGCAAACAACAGCAGGCGTCTTAAAGAGGCAGGAGCCCTCAAGACGCCACCAGAGACACGGAGCACGAGGTCTCTAGCATTGGGACTATCGAGGAGAAATTTTTGCTCTCCATTATCCATTATTGGCATAACTCCACCACTTCACCACAAGGAAGCAGGCAGCTTTGGGAAGTATTGAGTGGGGATTTTGTGACAAGTTGATGTAGGAGATAAGTGGTGAGGAACAACTCCACCATTTTTGGAACCACGCAAAGCCCCAACAGTTGGTGGTACAATCACCACAAAGAAACAGGCGCGCTTGAGCTCTCAGGACTGTTGTACACAGCCCCTGATCCACCATCTCAGCAGCAGGCTACTACCGGCCAGATCACTGCGGGATGGCCAGCAAGCGTGGGGCAGCCGGGAGGGCGACACGGCTTCCCGCTCGCTTCAGGAACACGGAAGGCGAGGCAGAGACTCCACAGAAGGGGCAGAAAAGGCAAAGGGGGGCAACGGCCCAGAGCTGGATGAGGATCTACAGGCGATGCTGGACAGAGCCAGGGCATTGGTGGCTCTAAAAGGGCATTCATGGGTGGACCAACAGATCTGAGATGGAGCACATGGGAGAGGGAATAAGCAGCGACAGGCACCCCCGCTTGCACCACCCGCCAAGAAACCCGGCGCGAGGGGGCATGCAGCCAGAACGGCGGCCCCCGCAAAGAACCCTGAGACAAGGGCCAAGGTCCCGGCGGCCACGAAGGCGTCGAAAGGCGGGCACATGGTTTCACGAGCCAAGAGCAGGAGGGCGGCATCCCCCGAGCTGGTGTCCAGCTCCGACGCCGAGGAGAGCAGCGAGGACGAGGGGTCTGTAGCCAGCACGGCGGCCTCTCAGGACTCGCGCAGCCATCAGATCAGCACGGACAAGGGTAAGCACCGCAAGAGAAGCAGCGGTGGGGCGCACGGACAGGCGCAGCGCGATAGCCTAGCGAAAAGGGGCCCAGGGCAAATAGTAAACCTGGGCATGCAACAGGGCGTGAGTAATTTGGCAATGCAGGGGCCCTGGCCCAATCAGCCCCCTTGGCAGCTAGCCCAGGGGAGGGACCAGCATGGTTTCCAAGGGGAGGCTTGGGGTCCACCGGCTTGGATGCCATGGTGGCAGTGGCCGGGGGCAGGATCCTCTTTTGGGGTGGGTCCACCATGGGCCTCAGGAAGCCAGGGAGGCAACAGGGAGCCAGGGCAGGAGCCAGACATGAGGGGAAACACAAAAAGGGCAGCAGGCAAGGGTAAACAGAACCCCCAACTGGCACAACAGGGTGAGGTGGAATCACCAGAGGAGGCCGCACACGGGGGACAGCGCCCCCCGGGGCCAGCAAGGCAGGCGAAGGTGGGGCGACAGGGGAGGGCACAGACCCGAAAGGGAAGCCAGCCAGTGCATATCTGCGCCCTTCCCTGAGCGACCCTCCCGCAACCACAAAGCTCCTGGGGTTGGCCAATCTCATCCTGCTAGCCGTGAAAGAAAGGATATGGCGGAAGGAGTTTATAGACATCTTGTCCCTGCTAGAGGTACGCCAGGCAGGCTTAGACCTGACAGTAGAGGACAAGAAAGACGATGAGAGGAGGGAGAGGCGCAAGCCCAGGGTAGAGAGAACAATTGAGAATTGGTTAAAAACATTGAGAACCCTGGCTTGCGTTTTTGTGGAAAAATTCCCCCAGAGCGCGGCGGCACTCATTCTTTACGAGCAGAAGATGCACGAGGCACAGTTGAAGTATCAGGGGGAGGCATGGTTGAAATACGACGAGGGTTTCAGGGAGAAGATGCAAACATGGCCGGTGATTGAATGGGACTGGCAAGACATGGAGGGTTTCTCAACACACATGGTGGCAGCCAGGGAAGGCGTCAGCTCCAGGGACAGCAATTTTTGCTCCTATGGGAGTAAGGGCAAATACAAAGGGTTCAAGGGTAAGAGCCAGGGAACCACCAAATCTGGGAAACCATGCTGGAAATTTAACAAAGATGATTGTAAATGGGGGGCAGGATGCAGGTTCAAACACGCATGCGGGTCTTGCGGGGGAAACCACCCTGCAATCCGCTGCAAGCAAGGCCAGGGAGCAGGAGCGGGCAAAGAAAGAACCGGTACAAAGAAGTAGCGAGCAGGCCCCCGCGATCGGGGAGCCAGGGGCCAAGGGCAGAGGGCAGCTGTTACCAACCCCGATTAAAACTAGCAGGCTGGTGTATCTATTAGGACAGTATCCCAAGGCAACAGACAGACAAAAGCTGGCAGAGGGTTTCACACAAGGTTTCATAATACCCTACAAAGGTCCCAAAGGGGCACGGGAGAGCTGGAACCTGAAATCGGTAAGGGAAAACACAAGCATAGCTCGAGACAAGGTGGCCAAAGAAGGCCAAATGGGGTGGGTGGCTGGCCCTTTCAACTCCCCCCCGCTAGAGAACTTGATGGTCTACCCACTAGGAGTGGTACCCAAAAGGAGGAAGGGAAATTCAGGCTGATACACCATCTGTCCCACCCGCAAGGGCAGTCCGTCAACGACTGGCTGGAACAGGACGATTGCTCAGTAGCCTATGCAGCAGTAGACGACGCAGTAGACCTGATATGGCTGGAAGGAAGGGGGCCCTACTAGCCAAAACAGACATTGAGTCGGCTTTCCAACTCCTGCCGGTCCACCCAGACAGCTACCATTTGCTAGGTTTCCAGCTAGACGGAAAATATTACTACGACAAATGCTCAATATCATGTGCATATTTCGAGGCATTTAGCAGTTTCCTAGAGTGGGAAGTAGGGAGACGGGCCCCGCGAGGGGTCGGGTACATTGCTTAGACGATTTCCTGTTTGTCGGCAAGGCAAGCACAGGCGATTGCGCCCTCCTCCTGCAGAGTTTCACAGCATTGGCACAGGAACTAGGGATACTGCTAGTACAAGACAAGACAGAGGGCCCGACCACGAAACTGTCCTTCCAAGGGATAGAACTAGACACGATTGCGGGGACATGCAGATTACCACCCAACAAGGTAGCGGAGCTCAAGGAGATCATGGGTAGGCTGAGGCTTCAAAGAAGGCCACGCTAGGCGAGGTGCAGCAGTTGCTGGGAAACTGAACTTCGCCATAAGGGTAATCCCAGCGAGGCAGGCATTTGCGAGAAGGCTGGCATGGCTGACCAGGGGCATGACACGAAAACACTACAGGGTCCGTCTAGCGCAAGGGGTAAGCGGATCTAGAGCAGTGGGAATCTTCCCTGTCCGAGTTCAATGGCATCCTAATGTGGCGCGAGCCATGGGTACCAGCGAGTCAGCTCGAGCTGTACACGGATGCAGCTGGGGGCCTCGGTTTCGGGGGCATCCTAGGGACAGCGTGGATGGCCGGGGCATGGCCTGAAGCCTGGAAACAAGCAGGGACCACAGTGAACATTTCGCTGCTGGAGCTATTCCCCATAGTAGTGCCCTTTCACATTTGGGCAGAGCGACTAGCCAACAGGCAGATAACTCTGTGGTCTGACAACCACACAGTAGTGCAGGCAATAAACACAGGGACGGCAAAATGTGCGTCCGTGGTCGGCTTATTACGAAGGTTGGTCCAATACCAACTGAGGGCGAATATAGCACTTAGGGCACAACACGTCCCAGGAATAGACAACTCAGTTGCGGATGCCATTTCTCGTTTTCAGTGGGCAAGATTCCGAGACCTCGCTCCGAATGCAGACCAAGGGATGACCCCGGTGCCGGAGGAAGTATGGGCATGGGTAGAGCTGGTTTAGAAGCGATGCTGGAACATGCACTGGCCCCAAAGACGATGCACCGTTGCCATAAGTGCTGGGCGACATTTACTGCAGCTACTGGGCTAACAAAGGGCCAGCCGGCGGGGCAGAGCAAGGTTCTGGGTTTCATAGATTGGGCTTTCAGAGCGGGTAGGACAAAATCTTGGGCTCAGACCCATTTGAGCGCAGTGGCGTACTACACAAAGATGGAGTCAGGGCAGGACCCCACCAGGGGTTTTCACTGCAGGATGGCATTGAAAGTGTGGGGCAGATTGCAGAAGGCAAGTCGAGATGCAAGGAGGCCCATTCATTTTCAATTACTGCAGCAAATGACAGGGGCCCTTGGGGAGTTATGCTCATCAGAGAGCGAAGCCATACTTTTCAGGGCAGCTTTCGCACTAGCTTTCTTTGGGGCATACAGAGTGAGCGAACTGGTGGCTCCAGCAGCAAGGAATGCAGGAACGGCATGCATACACCGAACTGACGTTAAGTTCGGGGTGGGCCACATGGACATACTGCTAAGGAGGTCTAAGACAGACCAAGCGGGCAAAGGGAGGTGGACCAGACTACATTGCATAAGGGAGAAATCAT
Organism: Calotriton arnoldi; assembly: GCA_963921515.1. Classification (NCBI taxonomy): domain Eukaryota; kingdom Metazoa; phylum Chordata; class Amphibia; order Caudata; family Salamandridae; genus Calotriton; species Calotriton arnoldi. Next base: position 915,102 of record CAWUFW010007796.1, on the reverse strand, counting down.
GCTGCCCAGTATGCCTGGTATGGAGATGAGATACATGGCAACCGCAGAAACCAGAGAGAGGCCGCTATTCAGGCATGAGGAGGGGACATTCCTTAGCTGTTTCCAACTTATAGCAGTGATGAGGAAGGCCCTGGGGGCGGGGGGGCTCCAGCCCAGGGCATTCAGATCCCATTCATTTAGGATCGGGGCCGGGACCACGGCAGCGGGCTGGGCTTGGGCAGCGAGCAAATCAAGGGGATTCGGCATTGGGCATCGGGCGCGTTTAAACGGTACGTACGCCCCACCTCATACTGAGCCCAGATTTTCTCCCCCCCCGTATAGGTCCGACCACGCGGCGCAGAACGGTATGGGTCGTGGGACATTCCTACGTCACACGGGCACAACAGTGGGCAGCGGCCAGACGCGAATTCGGCGGAATCTGGCTGCGGGACACCGAGGTGGTCTGGATGGGCCGGTCCAGGATGAAATGGGACCAACTGCTACCCGCAGTGCAAGAAGCGCTAGGCAGAGGTGGCAAACCGGATGCGGTAATAGTCCACCTGGGGGTGACGACCTGGCCGCACTGGGCAGGAGGGCCCTGCTAATGACAATGCAGGCGGACTTAGCTGCTTTGGCAAAACTGGTGCGCCCCACCAAAATAATCTGCGGAAGTCCTGTTGGGGGCGATAGACCTGGGGGCGGTGGAGAGATCCAGACGCAAGCTAAACATTACTATGACAAAGATATATAGGGCCAACGGCTGGGTATTCGTAAGGCACGGCTTCATAAATCTTAGGTCGCCAGGCTACCACCTGGAAGATGGCGTGCACCTAACAGGGGTGGGGATGGATATGTTCCTGCTAAACATTGTGGGGGTGTTAGAGCAAATGGGTTTCTCATAAGCGATGGGAGAGCATAGGGGAGCAAGGGGGGAGCTCCCTCCGATCGCTGAGACTGTAGGTAGCGTGGCGGAAGACACCCTAGAAGGATAGGAAAGGAAGTGAAATTGATAGAAGTAGATGGAAGGCTCACGCAGTGTCCTTGGGATGCCTCATGGCAGGGGCACTGAGGGAGCAAACAGTGGCAAGTAGCCATGGAGAGAGTAGATGGAAGGCTCCCGCAGGGCCCTTGGGATGCCTTATGGCAGGGGTACCAAAGGAGCGAGAGGTAGAACTCAGCCGCAGGCTGGATAGATGAGATGCTCACATGGGATCCTTGGGATGCCACACGGCAGGGACCCGGAAGAGCAGGGAGGGGCCAAGTTGGCACTGAAGGCAAGCGGGACAGCACTTGCAGCCCGGGCAAGTCCGGACGGACACTCACCAAGTCGGTAGCAAGTTAAAGCCTAACCCCTTGGCAATAGTAGCTGTGGTATTGCCCCCCCACCCCTCCCCAGAAGGTGATCTGTCTGGAAAGCAGATAACAACCAAAAATGGACTGAATGAGCCACGATGGCAAATCGTTAAACGAGGCGACAAAAATATCATGTATCACCATGAGAAACAAATGTATAGTACGTTTAAGTGTTTAATAAACTGCAACCTTTTTTGGCACCAAGCAAGTTGTCCATGATGTGTTAAAGGTCTAAAGGGCGTAGTTGGAAAATGACTACGGGAGGGGGAGGCAACTCGCCACCTGGGATGGGTTGGAGCCCGGGCCGGGGAAGGCAAAGCCGGACCCAGTGGGGGCCAGGGGCCAAATGCCGCCCAGAGGCGGGTAGCCTCCCCCGCCCCCGGGGCGCAAGCCTGGGAAAAAGGGGCGACCGTGATTGGTCGCCCTGAATGGAGCTCGGCCTCCCCCATGTTAGGTTTGAAAATCCCATTCTCGCTATACACTTGTTCTACGTTATATTTGGATAGCAGTGTGCGGCTAAATTAGACACCATTCGTATCCATGTTATGCAACACACTGAGTTATCCCTGCAATGTGCAAGCTTCAGTTAGCGAGTGTGACTCCATTTTGAATTTCGTAATCCCTATTAGGCTGTGTCTGTACTAGGCCTCATTATTCGTATTGCTTGCCTCAGCAGAACACTGTTTTCAGTTATTATTTTATTTTCTGTTCAAGGTTGCCTTCTGACTCACTAATGAATAGGCCATTCTGCCCTCGCATACCTATCCTTGTGTGTAGCTCTGCTCCCACGTTAGGAGACGCCGAAACCCAGCACGGCAACCTTGAGATAGTGATAGCATGTACCCATCTAGCAGGTGGTAGCCCATCCTTCTGTGCCTCCTTTGTTCATGTTCGGCCTAAGCCGGTAACTTTCCATTGTGGGCGTGGTTGGGAGGTCCTTGGGAGGAATGATTATGCGTTGCAGACTGTTGGGGGGCTAGTCCCTCGGCAGACATCTTAGGGTGCAGGTTGGATTGGACTCCTCTGCAGAGTATTGCTAATAAACAACTGTTTGTATTCTCTACTGTCTGACCGACTCTTCATTTTGTGGATGGCGATTAGGAGGTTGTAAATAACCCAGGTGGCCCTTTTCGGGCCACTTCCTTCAGTTGGCGCCCGAACAGGGACTCCGCAAGGTGACCCAACTCGCCCGTAATTGGGTTGTAGGGTCGGGGTGGTGTCCGGTTGGTCGGGCGGATCGGGGAACCCCACACGATAAGAGCCCGGTTCTCTTGGCTGCCCCGCCCGTCTGATCGGGCGACTCCTCATCTAGTGGTCACCGGCAAGGGTCCTGAGAAGGCGGAACCTTGGATTTGACCATTTGGTCCGAAGAGTCGGCAGTGGAGAATAATATTGCTCGACCTGAGTGCACCAGGTGAGTGATTTGAATTCTTGGGAAATGTGGCACCATGGTTGAACGGCACGAGCCTACGGGCTGTGTCTGGTACAGTCTCCGGACTGTCTTGTCTTGATCTTGGTGGGTTTGTGGATCCTTAAAAGACACAGAGTGTTTGTGAACAGTCTACCAGGCCAACTGGAAATGTGGCCCATTCTTGAAACGGTCTGGGGCTGTTTGCGAACAATCTGCCAGGCCAACTGGAAATTCGGCTTATTCTTGAAAAGGTCTGGGGCTAGAGCCTGTCTTCTTGTTTTGGTGCAGTCTTTGGACTGTCTTGTCTTGGTACAGTCTGCGGACTGCAGGGTGCGGTTTTCGGACTGCTTCGATTTGGTTTTGGACCTTTTTGTTGGTTGGTGTTATATTTGTCCATTGGGGACAGTGCATGTGTCTTATATTAAGATGCCTTGTCTAAGCAAGTTAGGGTGCTTTGGATGCCGGTGTTGTTCCACTGAAGCTCGATTGGAAGAGAGGCAGCCTGCGCCTCCAGAGGGTATCCCAAATTTTGATGTATACGTCAAGCATGGCATTGGCCCTATTATGTTTAGCACGTTGTGGAATAAATATACGAGGGACAACGCTGATTTACAGTGGCCGCTTACTGGCACATTTGATGACCAAAAGTTGAATTACTTGCAGGGCAAATTGTTCGCCAAAAAAGAGCAGGCAGTCGATGTTTGATTCTCTGAGGACATGGCAGAAGGAAGCAAAGCAACGATGTATGAGAGCAGAGAAGCAAGCCCGGAGTGGACAGATACAAACGATAACGCAGAAAGCAATGGCCTATGAAAGAGAAAAGATCGAGAAAGGCATAGAGTGTGCAGATAGGAAGTTTCGATTACAGAGTGATAAATGTTATGTTGCTAGAGAGGAAGGTGACATTTTCGTTGAGGAGTTATTGGATTCTCGACCCCCACATCCTTATGCCCCCGAACGGATATATCCCATAATCCCAACACCTCAGTCTTCGGCCTCTGGTTCTGCTATTCCTACTCTTCCTGTTCCTAGCTCTACTGCTTCGGCCCCGCCTGCTTCTACCCCACTTTCGCAAGTTAAGGGGCGGGAGCCGTCAGTTCCCCTATTCTGTCTCCTGACTCTGTACCTGTGGTCATGCCCTCTCTTACTCCTGCAACACAGTCTTTGTTCGCCATGGTACCTGTTTCTTCATCTGCTCTTTCCCCTTCAAGTGTGCTACCACAGGCATTGCAAAATGCCGAGACGCCTGTGCGTGGAGTGCATGAAGTGAATTGGGCAGTGGCACGTGAACGCATGGATAAAGTGTTGGTGCGCTCTGCTGTGGGTGATGAGGAAAAGAGAATGGTGGCTGACCAGGCTGCACAGTGGGCCCGGAATCCGATTTATAGTGTGGAAGATGTGTGGAGCGTGATGAAAGATTATGAGTCGTTTATACAGCAACATGCTCTTAAGCATATGTCGGCTACACTGATAGGATTGTGGGAACAGTGTTTCAAGGGTATTGCACCGCAGATAATTTATGACATTCGGGATAGGGTATATACTACAGATATGGCCCCCAATTAGGTTTTCAGTAATGTGACGACATTGGTAGGTTATCGGGGTAGATTGCTTCAGAAGGTCCCGACGACAGCGTCACAGTTTCCCATGAGGGAAGTTCATTCCATTTACCACCCCGAAATATCGGAGTTGCGAGATGGGAATAATGTTGTTACTCGCCCACTAGTGGCAGCCCGTTTCCAGGAACGGTGGATCTACACTCCTTGGAAGAGGAGTGAGGTAATATCCCTAAAAGGACAGTTGCCGGACCCTCAGAAAAATCCAACTGCGTACTATAAAGAATTGACGGAGGCGGCCTCCTCCACAGTGATGACATTAGCTGATATAGAGTTGTTTTTCGGTCTGTTGGTACCGGTAGATATATGGAGGCAGGTGCATACGCAGGATCATGTGGTGGAATTGGGTGGAACATGGGATGAGATCAGCGCATGAGATAAGGAGCGCAAGCCCTGCGAGAAGCCGAAGGCGGAGCTATTAGCCTTGCCGGGGCGTATTATCACTTACATGCATTCCCTTATCCTGCCGAGACGAGTGGATTGGGACAAGTTGACTGCGTGTCGTCAGAAGAAGGATGAAAGTGTGTCCGATTTCTTTACTAGGTTAGAAGGGGTGTTTCTGGACTTTAGTGGCCAAGATCTGTCGCTGGAGGGTGGTGTTCGTTTGTTCGTCAACAGGTTTGTCACTAATTTGCTTCCCGAGATTGCGACTAGGTTGCAGGCTTCGGAAAGTACTTGAACCACCTCATCCCCATCAGTAATTTTGAGTATGGCACAGTACTACGAGCATAGAGAGAATGAGGACAAAGAGAAGGTGGAGAAAAAGTCAAAAGAGTTGAAGATGAGGGTGTTGATGCAGCAAGTGGCGAGGGGGAATGGAAGAGGAAGGGGTTCAGGTCCGGCCCAGCGGGGGTCCCGGTCTGGCCGGAACAGTACACCGGGTGTGCCCGTGGGGTACAACCAATGTGCGTACTGTAAAAAGGAGGGGCATTGGCGAAGTGAGTGTCCGGAGTTGCTGCAGAAAGTTGAGGCCCGAGAGGTAGGGGTTTTAGAGGACGTGGTAGAGGAGGAGGGGGCCGAGGAGAGGGGCAGTCTGAGGATACATCGTATGCTCATCGGAACAAGAACTATTTTGATGAACCTCGGGAAGGCAGTACTATCATGACGACTATGACATGGACGAAGTGACGGGGATGTCCCACAGCTAGGACAGCCAGGGACAGGGTAAGGGGCCGGTTCCGGTGCGTGTAGATCAGCGGGGACCTTATGTCCCTGCGGATTTGCAAGGCACGCCCAAGACGTTCTTACTTGACACGGGTGCTATGAATAGCTCTGTTTCTCGTTCGCTGGTCCCAGGGGCTGCTCTGTCTGGCCAAAACAATGTTTCGGTAGGTTTCTCAGGCATGCCGGTTGTTAGCCCCATTTCCAAACCTCTTGCTCTGACTATTGGTCCCTTTACGGTGGATTCGCCGTTCCTGTTAACGACAAATTGTGGGGAGAATTTGATGGGATTGGATTTGTTGAAGAGATTACATGCCACCATCTTTTGTTCTCCAGATGGTGTTTACATGACCGTTGGGCCACAAGTGGCTTGTGCAAAACAATGCACCCCTCCCCGCTGAATTCAAAGAGGTGCCCCGTAGCTTATGGGCAGCAGGAGACATGGATGTGGGGTTACTCCAGATCCCGCCGGTCTCTATTCAGATCAGAGACAATGCTGTATTGCCACGTATTCCCCAGTATAAGATTTCACAAGCAGGAGAAAAGGCCTTGTTGCAAATAATACAGGATTTGATTAAGTCTGGTGTGGTTGAGGAGACAGTGGCGAATGTGTGTAATAGCCCTATCCTTCCGATTCTCAAGAAGACACCCTTGGACTCTTCGGATGCTCATCCTGATGTTTATCGCTTTGTAATTGACCTCAGAGAGGTTAATAAAATAGTAGTGCCCCAATATCCTGTAGTCCCAGACATTACCACGATATTGACAATGATTCCCCCATCAGCAAAATTATTTTCCGTGATTGATTTGAAGAATGCTTTCTTTAGCATTCCAATTCATACAGATAGCAGATATCTATTTGGATTCGCCCTAGCTGGCAGGAGCTTTAGATTCTGTCGTGCTCCTCAAGGCTATACAGAAAGTCCTAGGGGCATATTATCAATAGACGGCGATAAATATCGCAAAGCGCGCTTAGCGCTTTTTTTTATTTATCGCCGTCTATCGCTGGAATTTATCGCCCGGTTAGCGCGTTATTAACAACACGTATCACCGAGGCGATAAATATTCCAGCGATAGTGGGGATATCGCCGTTTTCCATGGAACAACGCTGGTTTTCCAGCGATGTTCCATGGAAAACGGCGATATCCTTGATGATAGGGCCTGTGGTCTTAGCCACACAATCCACCCCCCATGTAAAGTATGCCTTAGTCTGGAATTTAACAGACGTTAAATTCCAGCGTTAAAGCCCAGTTAGCGCGAACAAAATCAGCGCTAAACCAGACGGGGCTTCGTTGTAAATACAGCGAAGCACCGTCAGCGATATTTTATTATGTAGTTGTAAGGGGCACGCCTACCTTGCATCTCATTAGCGATGCGAGGCGAGGTGATAGGAAACCGGGCGCTAAGGCAAGGAAACACGCGCTAGCGTGTCCTTGTTAATAAAGCGATAGAATTATCGCCGCTTTTTGCCAAGCGGATGCTAAAGCGGCGATAATGTTATCGCCAGCCCTTGATAATATGCCCCCTAGTATCTATAGTTAAGCTTTAAAAACTCAATTGGATTCTTTGGTACTTCCCACTGGTAGTGTGTTATTGCAGTACGTTGACGACCTCCTTGTGGCCTCTGCTACTGAGGATGGCTGTAAAGATGCCACTGTTAAATTGCTGTTGCATTTGGCACCCCATGGCCATAAGGTGTCCCTTTCCAAATGTCAATATTGTCGACAGGAGGTCACCTATTTAGGTCACCTACTGTCGAAGGAGGGTCGCAGACTAATACCTGAGCGCATAGCTGCTATCACTAATATGCCTGTTCCTAAGACCCAACGTGAAGTACGTGCATTTATTAGTATTACCTCGTATTGTCGACACTGGATCCCCAATTATTCCTTACTAACAAAACCCCTCCTTTACCTGATCACCAAAGAAGTGCATGAACCCCTGCCTTGGACATCTGCATGCCAGCAAGCTTCTGAGCAATTTAAGGTTGCACTTTGCTCTGCTCCTGTGCTTGGTACTCCGGATTACCAGAAGCCTTTTGTGCTTTACGTACATGAGGCGGATGGTTGTGCGCTTTCTGTTTTAACACAGGATTTTGGTGGTAAGCAAAGACCCTGCGCTTATTTTTCTGCTATACTAGATAACGTCGCCAGAACTCTCCCGAGCTGCCTAAGAGCTGCCACGGCGGTGGCAGTTTCTATCAGACAATCGGCGGGGCTTGTTCTTGATACTGATCTGACAGTAATGGTACCTCATGCTGTGGATACGCTTTTGAAAACGACAAAGACACAGCTCCTTACTAGTGCACGTCTGACTGGATATGAACTAACTTTGTTTGCTCCGCACATTACCATCAAAAGATGTGCCACTCTGAACCCAGCCACGTTACTACCCCTCCCTTCGATGAGTAATAACACAGATCCAAATGATTGTGTGTACAGAACGGAAGAGGAGATGAAAGGACGGGTAGACCTGACTGATGTTCCCCTATCTGAACCCCAAGGGGAACTATATGTCGATGGCTCTTGTTTCAAACTACCAGATGGCACCACCACTGCAGCATATGCAATTACAACGTTGCACACTATAGTTGAGACATCCCGTGTCCCATACCAATCAGCCCAAGCCACAGAGCTGGTTGCCCTTCTTCAGGCTTGTGAGTTGAGTGAGGGACTGACTGTCAATATTTATACTGACAGCCAGTACGCCTTTGGGGTCGCCCATAATTTTGGACGCCTCTGGGCGGAGAGAGGGTTCTTAACATCACATGGATTACGAATACAGAATGGCCCATTGATACATAGACTCTTGTCCGCTCTAACACTTCCCGATAAGTTAGCAATAATAAAATGTAGTGCCCACAAAGCAATAACAAATGATGTGGGGAGAGGAAATGCGTTTGCAGATCAAACAGCTAAAGAGACAGCTAGATCAAAGATGAAAAAGATGTTTGTGGCAGGTCCTGCTAGGTGGGTCCCAGACAATGGAATGTTCGAGGACACATTAGAAAATGTCAACGAGATACAAAGCTAGGCGACCCTAGACGAATTGGCAATATGGCAGGAGAGTACAGGGCGTCTGGATGAGGATGGGTGCTGGACTGATAAGTCCGAGAAACAGTGATGGATGTTACCTAATGCCTATGTACTTCCTGTGGTTACCATGGCCCATGGCCCAGCCCACATTAGCGCCAAGGGAATATGTAAGGTGTTGGACCCAGTGTGGCAGAACGACAATATTTCCAAGGTAGCCACTCATTTAGTGAAACACTGTATGATTTGTATGACACATAATCCTGGGAAAGGTACTCCTACACCCTCTGGTAACTTTGCACCACCTTCCTTCCCTTTCGAGGTTCTCCAGATCGATTTCATCGAAATGGAACGAGTCAAAAATTTTAAGTATGTGCTGGTAGTGATTTGTGCATTCAGTAAATGGATTGAAGCTTACCCCACTAAAAAGAATACGGCTATGGCGACGGCGAAGGCACTCATCAAAGAGTTCTTCCCGCGCTTCGGATTGCCGCGTTTGATCTGGAGTGACAACGGAAGTCACTTCAATTCAAAGGTCATCCAACTGGTGTGCGAAGGTTTGCACATCAAGCAGAAATTTCATGCAGCTAATCACCCCCAGTCAGCAGGTCTGGTTGAGAAGTACAATGGTACTCTAAAACTGAAGTTAGCAAAGATACAAGAAAGCACAGGATTGCGATGGCCAGATGCGTTGCCCTTGGCCTTGTTATCCACCAGGGCTACGGCACACTCTAGGACAGGGTTGTCCCCATATGAGGTAGTATTTGGCCGCCCTGCCAATATCTGGGCCGTTCCAAGGCCCAAGCGCTTCTCTGAGATAGAGTACCCTTTGCTTGTAGACTACCTGTACGAGTTAACTAAAGATCTTCGTTCTCTTCATCAACAGATTCAGGAGACACTGCGGCTGGTACCAGAAGGGCCCGGGCATCAGCTACAGCCCGGAGACTACGTCCTCGTCAAGAACTTCCAAAGGAAGAGCTGCCTAGAGCCTCGTTGGAAAGGCCCGCTGTTGGTCCTCCTTGCCACTAGAACGGTGGTGAAACTCGACGGCCAGAAGAACTGGGTGCATGGTACCCACTGCAAGAAGGTTCCTCTCCCACTTCATTACGACAAGTGGGTGCTCGACGGCATTGCTGACCAAGAAGGGGAAAGGGTGCCCCGCTTTATTCCCTTCTCTGATGCCCGGTTAAGGTGGGCGCAGACGGAAGCAGAGAGTGATGCCGCCCTGCTTGAGGCGGTCCCTCCGGAGATAAGGGCAGCCCCAGCTTCTTCCCCATCTGATCCACAGGCACCTGAGTCTCCATGCCTTTCTGAGCCTGAGTTTCACCCCCTTTTTGTTGATGAAACAGTGCCTGGAGTTGACAGGTACAACTTGCGCCCCCGAAAGAAGGACAGTGCGCCAGAGGGACAGTCCAAGAGTTAGGGAAGGACTTGAGATTAGGGTGTAGGTACTATGTCTACAGTGCCTGCGCCGGATTAGGGTGAACTACACTTGTGCACTGCCCTAGACACTGGACAGGATCGTTGAGGGTACTTGCCCTGGAGGGTGGGTGCCCTATCCTGAAAGAAGAAGGATTTGTTTCCAGCAAGGGCCGCGATCGAGCAGCCCCCTCGAGGAGTGCTTCAGAGCACCAAGGTTGATGAACGATAGGAGCCTGCCAGCGAGGCTCTAGACGGATGCTGGGTAACTTGTGCCCCTCTGGTCGGTTGTATTCTTGTGGCTCCAGTTCATAAGGCTCTTCACATGTACCCATTTGGCTGTGCTGCCATGGAGGAGGAACAGCCCCTAGCGGCACCACCACCAGGGCAGGGTAGTCCTGTGTGGTCTAGCTGGCCTATTAGGAGTAAGATAATAGTGGTAGTGTTCCTTCTCATAGTAATGATAATACTGTTTGGGGTAGTATGGTATTTAGAAGAACAGCATCCCGTACACACTTTGATAGGGACTACCCCGTCTCCACCTGAGCATCTGTTTGTTACGTTGATCCCACATAAAGAGGGACATAGACAGACATATGTTGAAAACGCCTTCCTGCAAATGCTTCACCAAGTACACAATACGACGAATGCCACGAATTTTTGGGTGTGTGGATTACTCCCCTCAGTTATGCACAAGAAGGATTTACTGGTGTCTTTACCCCTGTCGTACCTAAGTAGTTGTGAGGCATGGTTCCTGTTGCTTTCCATGGTGTATGTACATTATCATACTGATGCTATGAATATGACGAAGTCTGATTATGAAGCAGTGTTGGAATATATAGTAGTACACTAGGGTTATACACCTGGGACAGGAGGAAAGGAGGGTACCTTACATCCGCATGCTTGCATGAATGTTTACGAGGGTAACAAGAATGCCACATGGCTGCAAAATGAAATGTTGGATTTTCAGGGATTCAATGTTACCGAATACTTTAAATGTTTCCATGCACGAAATATCACTGAAGATAAAGCCATGCCCGTACCTGTGGTTCATACAGCAGCTAGTTTCTGTGTCGAAGGTTCTGGGAATATTCTAGTGGAAAACACACAAGATGATGGACAGAATGCTGCACATTGGCAAACATTCACCCCCAGTCACAGATCTGGGTTTAATCCATCGTTATTTTGCTTCACCACGCCACCCCAGTTCAGACATAGCCATATGCAAATCAGTCTTGACCCTGTGCCTCATGGGAACAGTCCAGACCGAACTGCCAAGCCATGTCTTCCCTGGACCGGAATCAAGCATCCTAGGACCGGTTTCAGGCTATCAGCCTTCATCAGCCAGGATAGCTTGACTCCAGTGGCGTAGTGAGCACGGGACCCACGTCTGGGCAAACCCAGATCTGTGACTGGGGGTGAATGTTTGCCAATGTGCAGCATTCCGTCCATCATCTTGTGTGTTTTGCATTTCGCCCTAAGTGGGAAGGGTATGCCCAGACGTGGGTCCCGTGCTCACTACGCCACTGGAGTCAAGCTATCCTGGCTGATGAAGGCTGATAGCCTGAAACCGGTACTAGGATGCTTGATTCCGGTCCAGGGAAGACATGGCTTGGCAGTTCGGTCTGGACTGTTCCCATGAGGCACAGGGTCAAGACTGATTTGCATATGGCTATGTCTGAACTGGGGTGGCGTGGTGAAGCAAAATAACGATGGATTAAACCCAGATCTGTGACTGGGGGTGAATGTTTGCCAATGTGCAGCATTCCGTCCATCATCTTGTGTGTTTTGCATTTTGCCCTAAGTGGGAAGGGTATGCCCAGACGTGGGTCCCGTGCTCACTATGCCACTGGAGTCAAGCTATCCTGGCTGATGAAGGCTGATAACCTGAAACCGGTACTAGGATGCTTGATTCCGGTCCAGGGAAGACATGGCTTGGCAGTTCGGTCTGGACTGTTCCCATGAGGCACAGGGTCAAGACTGATTTGCATATGGCTATGTCTGAACTGGGGTGGGGTGGTGAAGCAAAATAACGATGGATTAAACCCAGATCTGTGACTGGGGGTGAATGTTTGCCAATGTGCAGCATTCCGTCCATCATCTTGTGCGTTTTGCATTTTGCCCTAAGTGGGAAGGGTATGCCCAGACGTGGGTCCCGTGCTCACTACGCCACTGGAGTCAAGCTATCCTGGCTGATGAAGGCTGATAGCCTGAAACCGGTACTAGGATGCTTGATTCCGGTCCAGGGAAGACATGGCTTGGCAGTTCGGTCTGGACTGTTCCCATGAGGCACAGGGTCAAGACTGATTTGCATATGGCTATGTCTGAACTGGGAGTGGCGTGGTGAAGCAAAATAACGATGGATTAAACCCAGATCTGTGACTGGGGGTGAATGTTTGCCAATGTGCAGCATTCCGTCCATCATCTTGTGTGTTTTGCATTTTGCCCTAAGTGGGAAGGGTATGCCCAGACGTGGGTCCCGTGCTCACTACGCCACTGGAGTCAAGCTATCCTGGCTGATGAAGGCTGATAGCCTGAAACCGGTACTAGGATGCTTGATTCCGGTCCAGGGAAGACATGGCTTGGCAGTTCGGTCTGGACTGTTCCCATGAGGCACAGGGTCAAGACTGATTTGCATATGGCTATGTCTGAACTGGGGTGGAGTGGTGAAGCAAAATAACGATGGATTAAACCCAGATCTGTGACTGGGGTGAATGTTTGCCAATGGGCAGCATTCCGTCCATCATCTTGTGTGTTTTGCATTTCGCCCTAAGTGGGAAGGGTATGCCCAGACGTGGGTCCCGTGCTCACTACGCCACTGGAGTCAAGCTATCCTGGCTGATGAAGGCTGATAGCCTGAAACCGGTACTAGGATGCTTGATTCCGGTCCAGGGAAGACATGGCTTGGCAGTTCGGTCTGGACTGTTCCCATGAGGCACAGGGTCAAGACTGATTTGCATATGGCTATGTCTGAACTCGGGTGGCGTGGTGAAGCAAAATAACGATGGATTAAACCCAGATCTGTGACTGGGGGTGAATGTTTGCCAATGTGCAGCATTCCGTCCATCATCTTGTGTGTTTTGCATTTCGCCCTAAGTGGGAAGGGTATGCCCAGACGTGGGTCCCGTGCTCACTACGCCACTAGAGTCAAGCTATCCTGGCTGATGAAGGCTGATAGCCTGAAACCGGTACTAGGATGCTTGATTCCGGTCCAGGGAAGACATGGCTTGGCAGTTCGGTCTGGACTGTTCCCATGAGGCACAGGGTCAAGACTGATTTGCATATGGCTATGTCTGAACTGGGGTGGGGTGGTGAAGCAAAATAATGATGGATTAAACCCAGATCTGTGACTGGGGGTGAATGTTTGCCAATGTGCGGCATTCCGTCCATCATCTTGTGTGTTTTGCATTTCGCCCTAAGTGGGAAGGGTATGCCCAGACGTGGGTCCCGTGCTCACTACGCCACTGGAGTCAAGCTATCCTGGCTGATGAAGGCTGATAGCCTGAAACCGGTACTAGGATGCTTGATTCCGGTCCAGGAAGACATGGCTTGGCAGTTCGGTCTGGACTGTTCCCATGAGGCACAGGGTCAAGACTGATTTGCATATGGCTATGTCTGAACTGGGGTGGCGTGGTGAAGCAAAATAACGATGGATTAAACCCAGATCTGTGACTGGGGGTGAATGTTTGCCAATGTGCAGCATTCCGTCCATCATCTTGTGTGTTTTGCATTTCGCCCTAAGTGGGAAGGGTATGCCCAGACGTGGGTCCCGTGCTCACTACGCCACTGGAGTCAAGCTATCCTGGCTGATGAAGGCTGATAGCCTGAAACCGGTACTAGGATGCTTGATTCCGGTCCAGGGAAGACATGGCTTGGCAGTTCGGTCTGGACTGTTCCCATGAGGTACAGGGTCAAGACTGATTTGCATATGGCTATGTCTGAACTGGGGTGGTGTGGTGAAGCAAAATAACGATGGATTAAACCCAGATCTGTGACTGGGGGTGAATGTTTGCCAATGTGCAGCATTCCGTCCATCATCTTGTGTGTTTTGAATATTCTAGTGGGACAGAGCAGTTGCAACTACACCTATCGATAAAACACTACTAGTAGCCCACCTTTGCTCACTCCCCCAAATGTATACTTTGTTTGTGGGGAGCAGGCTTATACATGGCTCCCTAGGGGATGGTCTGGCCGGTGTTATGTCTCTTTTCTTTTACCTCCCGTTTACATTGCACCGTCCAACAATCACAAAGACCATAGGCTTCAGCGTAGAAGTGTATACTTGTTCCGGGTAAGGAGAGTTATTGACACAGCAGATATCGATCAAACTGATACTACTCTACAGCAATTCATGGATGCCATGAAGGGTATTGTGCCTTTCTGGGGACCTATGTATAACAGTGTTAACATTCTTCGTCTCACCAGGGTTGTTGAAGGGGTTATCAACACTACAGCAGGCATACTCACTAACATCACGGCTGAGCTCCAGGCTACTAGACTCGTTGCTCTTCAAAATCGGATGGTTTTAGACAAAATCCTGCCAGATAGGGGTGGAGCTTGTCGCGTCATAGGCAGCAGTTGCTGCGTTTACATCCCAGACCACGCCCCAATGTATACTCAAGTTATCCAGAAGCTACATAGGCTTGCATCCGATATTCATCAGGATAATGGTTCATGGTCCTTGACAGGGTGGTTTTGGGGTCTGATATCATCCTGGGGTTGGAAGATACTTCTTTTCCTAGTAGCTATTGCAGGTGTCATCTTCACGTGCTGCCTATGTGTCAACTGCCTTCCAGCATGCTGCACCTATTGTGTGAGTAAACTCACCCCTACCCCTAAATTGCCAGGCCGTAATGATAAAGTCTCTACTATGATGATGCAAGAAATACAGGATATGATGCAGATAGATGAGTGTATTTTTGAGTATTAAAAATATCTTGCTATACATGTGTTGCTTACTTTTCCTTTGATATTAAAGTGACTATGCATTTTCTCTTTTCCCTGCTTAGAATTGTAAAGATCCTACCTGATAGCGTCAATAAAGCATTTAGCCTCCACTGCTAAAAGGAGGGTCTGTTAGGTTTGAAAATCCCATTCTCGCTATACACTTGTTCTATGTTATATTAGGTTAGCAGTGTGCAGCTAAATTAGACACAATTCGTATCCACGTTATGCAACCCACTGAGTTATCCCTGCAATGTGTGAGCTTCAGTTAGCGAGTGTGACTCCATTTTGAATTTCGTAATCCCTATTAGGCTGTGTCTGTACTAGGCCTCATTATTCGTATTGCTTGCCTCAGCAGAACACTGTATTCAGTTATTATTTTATTTTCTGTTCAAGGTTGCCTTCTGACTTACTAATGAATAGGCCATTCTGCCTTCGCATACCTATCCTTGTGTGTAGCTCTCCTCCCACGTTAGGAGACGCCGAAAGCCAGCACGGCAACCTTGAGATAGTGATAGCGTGTACCCATCTAGCAGGTCGGAGCCCATCCTTCTGTGCCTCCTTTGTTCATGTTCGGCCTAAGCCGGTAACTTTCCATTGTGGGCGTGGTTGGGAGGTCCTTGGGAGGAATGATTATGCGTTGCAGACTGTTGGGGGGCTAGTCCCTCGGCAGACATCTTAGGGTGCAGGTCGGATTGGACTCCTCTGCAGAGTATTGCTAATAAACAACTGTTTGTATTCTCTACTGTCTGATCGACTCTTCATTTTGTGGAAGGCGATTAGGAGGTTGTAAATAACCCGGGTGGCCCTTTTCGGGCCACTTCCTTCACCCAATCAGGGGAGCAGGCCGCAAGCCGCGGAGGGGATTAAGAAGGGGGCAAGCAGCCCCATCAAGCATTCAATCCCCTCCGACGGCAGGAAGATAAGGAATCCCACCCACCCACTCCGGAGAAAGGCAGGAAAGCGGGTGTCGCAGCCGCAGGGGTTTGAGGGGAAGCGGAAGACACCCTAGAAGGATAGGAGAGGAAGAGAAATTGATAGAAGTAGATGGAAGGCTCACGCAGTGTCCTTGGGATGCCTCACGGCAGGGACACTGAGGGAGCAAACAGTGGCCAGTAGCCACGGAGAGAGTAGATGGAAGGCTCCTGCAGGGCCCTTGGGATGCCTCACGGCAGGGGTACCAAAGGAGCGAGAGGTAGAACTCAGCCGCAGGCTGGATAGATGAGATGCTCACATGGGATCCTTGGGATGCCACACGGCAGGGACCCGGAAGAGCAGGGAGGGGCCAAGTTGGCACTGAAGGCAAGCGGGACGGCACTTGCGGCCCGGGCAAGTCCGGACGGACACTCACCAAGTCGGTAGCAAGTTGAAGCCTAACCCCTTGGCAACAGTAGCTGTGGTATTGGGCCCCCCCCCCCAGAAGGTGATCTGTCTGAAAAGCAGATAACAACCAAAAATAGACTGAATGAGCCACGATGGCAAATCGTTAAACGAGGCGACAAAAATGTTTTGTATCACCATGAGAAACAAATGTATAGTATGTTTAAGTGTTTAATAAACTGCGAACTTTTTTGGCACCAAGCAAGTTGTCCATGATGTGTTAAAGGTCTAAAGGGCACAGTTGGAAAATGACTAAGGGAGGGGGAGGCAACTCGCCACCTGGGAGTGGTTTGAGACAGGATCCCTTCAGCTTGCGACCTCTCGCTACAAGACTTGCAGGTTGCTTACGATGTTAACAGATTGCTTCTTTTTCTAATCATGCTCCTTTATTCAAAGCATTTTATGATCATCGGTCCATTTATTAGTGTTCCATGTTCTAAGTAGTTGCACTTATAGTATTGCTTAACTGCCACTTCTTAGGGTGAAAGTTCTTCTTTAAGGGGCCATCATAATCAAATACTTGTTTACAACTTGTAATACGTGGTGGGGGTTACTGCACGCCTGCCCATCCCACCCTATGCACCATCTGGCATGCATCACCATGTATTATTACAAGGTGTAAATGTGAATCTGATTGTGTGAGGCCCTGAAAATGGGCTTTCACCCCCACATGGGCTCTTTCCGTCTCCTCTGCCACTCTTCTTTACCCTTCCTCTTCTCCTGGATGCTTCCTACATCTCATCCTCCAGGAGGATTCTTTCCCACCTAACCTCTATCCTCATCACCCTCCTACATACCTCCTAGCTTTAAATAAACCCTCCCCTCTCTAGCAGCCCAATCCCCATCCAACCTTTCTCACGTTGCCCTGAATCCTTTAATGCCTTTGAAACATCCCAACTTACACCTAATTCTTCTCTTCTCCATCATGTTTCGTCATCCCTCTTCTCAGATGCCCAACAACTGCACAATAACAACACCAGCATGACATCTCATGCTCTCTTTTAGGGTGCTAAACCCCGTCTAACCCTCTTCCTACCTGCAACATACACGCCCTTCCGAAGCATGCTGCTTAAAAGGTGAGCCTGTGCCACAACACCTTGCCTTACACTCTCACCCCTCTTTCTCATCTCTTGTGCGTATGTGTATGCATGCATGTGTGTGTGTTTGTTATACCGCAGGTTGCCTGAGGTACCAGTCAATTCACCTCGTACTTGCAGCAGCTGTTTGCCAGCTCCTTAAAAAATGATGCACGTCCTTCGATTATCACTCACTGCTTGGAGCCATGTCACTAGCTCAGCAGAGGAGCCAACATCGAGATAAATTTGAGTATTACTACCACACTGTGGAATAAAAATATAGTTTCTGGGTGCCTACGAGAAAACGGGAACCTCCACCACACCGTATTCCTGGGACTAGATTGGGATGACAAGAGAAAGGGTCTCTAGATTATGGAGAAAGGAGCATAGGCAATAGTCATCAAGGTGAGCTTAGAAAGGGCTCCCACCTTGGAGTTGGATGTAAGATGAGGAGGAGGTGACTCATAACCGAAGTTAATGTTCCTAAAAAGAGATGATCTATCGGGGGCCAACTGAATCAGCAGCACGTGAGTGGGCACCTGGCATGGCACATACCTGAAATAAACCAACAGAGAAAAGCATTTAGGGCAAACCAAATAAAGAAAGGAAACATGATATAAACACAGAGTATTCATTGCCTACACCTGTTGGGAGGCAACGGTTAGTGCAACAGTCCAGTAAATTATGTAGAACCCCATTTAGGGGGAGGGGTGCAAATATTTGGTTCCCCATCCAGGAGCACACATTTCCAGTATTAGGGAACATTAGTAAACAAATTTAGGGTCCCTTGTAGAAGGGACCACCAGCAGTGGCTGAATCCATGGAAGACTGTGATGCACTTTGGCAAACCTACAGCTTTTGAAATGGTAACATGAGATGCACTTTGGCACACCTACAGCTTTTGAAATGGTAACATGAGATTGTCTATTTCTGAAAGAAAAGAAAATAGAGTGATCAAGAGAATGGGGCAGATTACTAGCACCTCAGATTTGGAAAATGACTTTGATGGGGAACATGGCAATTTGATTTCAATATATTTCAGCGGAATTCAGTGTGTTTGAATCTTATTGAGGGAGAATTATTGCAACACAAAAAGATGATGGATGGAATGCTGAACAGTGTCAAACATTCGCCCCCAGCCACAGATCTGGGTTAAATCCATTGCTTTTATGCTCATCATGCCACCTCAGTTTGGACACAGCCATATGCAAATCAGTTTTGCCCCTCCTCTCCATGAGAACAGTCCAGCCCAAACTGCCAGGCCAGGTCCTGCCTGGATGGGAAAAAAGGCAAAATATTTAGGGTTGGGTTACAGTGTCTTTATTTGTTGTGTTTATGCTCCTAAGTGGATTTTTTACTGTGCATTGCTTGTGTAACCAGTATGATGGCCTGTGTGTGTATATAAAGCTGTAGGAAGATATTGAATAAAATAATGAATAGTTATTCACAGAGCTATTGAATTTGTCAATGAATATTTGCTTTGGCATCCTGCAGACTTTATTATTAATTTACAGTTTGCAAGTGGCCTTAGACTACCTTGGATCTCCAAAATAACACACTAGAAAAAAACACTCACATGATTGTTCATGCATGAGCAGCCATGTTAGAATGCTTTTTGTTGCACTTTATGGAAAAAACATTCCAAGATGATCACCAATGCCTGCTGGCAGTGGGCATCTAAGAATGTTTTTTCTCATAAAGTACAGCAAAATGTATTCCAAGATGGCAGCCTACTTGTGTGACTGTGCTCATATATATGCTAATGCATCAACAGTCATCTCTGAACCTTTATTTTATACTTTATTATCAATTTACCATTCCAACATGGCAAACCACTCGGGGTGGGCGGAGCTCGCAGAGTTTTACTCCGCGGAATTCCGTGGAGTTACCTAAAAACCTGCTTCAGAGCAGAGGGCACGCTGCTGTCACCCCCATGTGGAGCCCATCTACACACTAGCTGCAGACCTTGCTGCTGTTAGATGATTTCTACTCTAAAGTAACATTGACAGGGCCCAGAGAAAGGCTGATAAGGGGGCAGTGGGTTCAGGACAGAGTAACAAAAGTGCTACGTGGGGGAGAAATCCCCTGTGCAAACACTACACCCCTATCAAGGGATCAGTGCCTGCGGTGAGCGTTTGTGTAGCTGTCCATCAAAGGAACACTTATTTGGTCAACGGGATACCGCCAGCACTGTCCCCGAAAAAGGCCCATCAATGTGGCTGTAAACACGAACCTATGCACCCCAGTACTACTCACCTTAGGGAATCCGCTACCCTCCTGTTAGGGGTTCTTGGGCTGGTTCAATTGGCTGCGATCGAGCATCAGTTGGAGGGAAAAGACCACCACACAGAAGATTGCACTGCCCAGCCCCGTCACCTACCGGCTCATCTTCATGGCCCCGCTGTCCGTGCTCATGGGGGGTTACGCAGGAGCCCATCCCAGAGCGCTTGGAAGTGTGGAGCACTCTGTCCTGGTTTCCTGTCTTTCACCCAGACTGGTTCGGTTGGTCCTTGAAATGGGTTACAAGTTTCCTTGTCCGAGACATTTAGTGAAATAAATGAGCTGAGGTCGCTAGATGAACCGCGAAGAAAGGTCGCAAACAATGGCAGCAACCACTGCCATACAAAGTACGGGACCCCCTTATGTCCTGAAGGGAGAGAGAGGGAGACAGGCACTTGGCATCGAATGCACACACACTGGGGAAGTGTTTGACAAGCGTGGCCGGGACCCATCAAGGCTGAACAGGAGGAGGAGGTGTGTTTACAGACAGGGCCATGGGAGATGTTTGTTATGGTGCACTGTGGGGAGGATAGCTGACACATTCCTCTGATAGAGTGAGGGAGCCAGCATCAGTCCGGAGTGCGGTGCGAGACATTACAACACACACAGACAGCAGTGCGGGTGCTCATTGCTTAACTGGAGCAGGAGCTCGAGCACACAGGTTTAAGGTATCCAATGATTTTCTGCTGCAAAGTGCAAATGCACGCACAGCGGAGCTCCGCTCTACTTTGTGTCACGCGGGTTAAAAGATTCGAGGCAACGGTGGATGTGATTCCTGTACAGTGTGCATTCGATACCGCTGAAGGGAGATCATTACTGATTTGTATTTCTATTTCCATCATTCTACTCTCATTTACTAATACATAGTTTCTGAACGATTCAGATCTAGTATCATAGTAGGCACTCCTAACTCTCTCCAACCAAATACAGAAGGTCCACTAACAGCTACATAAAGTTTCCTTTCAGCTTTTTTGTTCTTAAACTCAAATTCTAATTCCCTGAAACCTAGTAATTCAATAGGGTCTCCAGTGAAACTTTCCAGTTCTATATCAGGAGGTTCTAAATGTTCCCCCAACTCCTAGATACATTTCTCTCTCCACACATTTTTTTTTTTTAGCATACAGAGACCCTGAGTCTTGATACCCCCCCAACCCCCAATTTTATTTCACGTACTGTTTTTTTCAACAATGTTTCACATACCATTTCAATGGTCTCGTCACTGCCGGGTAACACCCAGACTTCTTCCTTTATATCCTCTGAGTCACTCCCTTCATAATCTTGAGCAATTAATGCATTTAACTTTCCAATTACATTTAAATTTGTCCCCATCCAATCTTTCCCGGCATACACACACAAAACGTCCTACCACTCCACAACCAGAGCACCTTTGTTTAATAGCTAGTCAATTCTTATTGAAGGCAAGGTGGTCCTGACTTCCACATCTGTAACAGCTACTATGTATGTTCTTATTTGTTGGCCTTTCCTCAAATCTGTTGTCTATATTAGCACCTTTTTTTTTTTCCTTCATTACTACTGGTACCAGTACTAATTTTAGGTTCCTTCACTTTCCCCACCACATCATGTTCTCTTCCACTCACAACCACTTTAATACACTAATTCCATAATTCAGCCTTTTGACCAATAACAATAATGCCCTTCCATAAAGATTCTTCACTGTCCCAGTCAATCTTGAATATTGGTGTTGTTATTATGCATAATGATTTGGGGCCAGATGTACTAACAAATCGCTATTCCTAATGTAGCAAACTTTTATTTCTAAAACAGCAATTCCTAGTCAGGCACAAATCGCCCTACCTCATGAATATTACTGAGGTAGGTCGCAATTTGCAACCCATCAGGAATGATAGCCATCACAGGAATGGTAGCCTGCTGGGGTCAGAAGACCACCATGTCTGTGATTACTTTTAAATAAAGCAATATTCTTTTTTAAATGCAGCCCTTTTTCCTTAAAGGCAAACTGGATGCGTTTCAAAAACAAAAATGTAAACGCTTAAAATTTATTTTTTAGGAGTAAGCAGTGGTCCGTGGAGCCACTGCCTGCTCTTAAAAAATATATTGATTTTAACATTCGCAAAGGGGAAGATGTCCCATGGTGACCTCTTCCGATTTGCGGATGGTTGCCACCTCCTTTGAGGTGGTGATAAAATGTTAATAATTTGCAACTGCATTTCAGTCACAAAGCATTAATACATACCACTACAATTCGTATTTGGAAGGGACTCCCTAAAGAGGCCTCTTCCAAATACTGAATCACAAAACCAAATTGCCATTCTGTAGAATTGCAGCTTGGTGTTTTTACATCAAAACAAGCATTTTTGCAGTTGCAAATGGCCCGATTCTGTGACCTCAAATAACCTTCATACATGGGGCCCTTATTCTCTATTAAATTTTTCATGTAAATTAATTAAACAACAAGTTCATGCTGGACTACTAAATGCTATGTAATTATCTAGTGCAGGTTTCTCCAACGAGTAGCTCATGAGCCACTGGTAGCTCTCGAACTACCTAGAAGTAGCTCTCATGTGTCCAGTCCAGCCCGCTAAATTAGAAGCTTTTGCTTGACTAAATTAATATATGTAAAGCAAAATTGAAAAATGTTCATTCAAAATGAAAATGTGTGTATTTTCAGAAATGAGAAGCTGATGGTTGGATTTCCAAAAATATTTAAAGCTGATATTTGAGTGATAAATCATGTGGCATTGGGGAGGTTTATTACCAATATCATTATTCTGGCATTGCTCCCCTTTTCTGTGAAAGTTGCTGAAAAGTATGTTAACCGCCAACTCTCTACATTTGTGGAGGCCAGGGACCTCTTGCACAGCACTCAATTGGGTTTCCGCCCTTGGTACAGTACAGAGTCTGCTCTGTTTCTGGCCTCCAGAACCATACGCCAGATTCTGGACAGAGGTGACACGGCAGCTGTTTTGCTACTTGCTCTGAGCGCAGCCTTCAACACTGTGTCCCACAGCATCCTGCTGGAACGGTTGTGGAGCTATGGTGTCAGTTGGAAGGCACTGCGGTGGCTCGCATCCTTTCTGCAGGGTTTCACCTTTCAGGTCCTGCAGAAGCCTTTTCATTCCAAGTTCTTGCCTCTCAGAATGCGACCGCTGCCTCTTTGAGGACTTGCCTGCCCAAGGTGGACCTCTGGATGGACTTCAACTGCCTGAAATGAAATGCTGGCAAAATGAAGGTCCTTATCCCGAAGGGCAAGAACTCTATCTGGACCCCCGACTGGTGGCCACCATCGCTTGGCTCCCTTCCTGAGCCAAAGCCCGTTGTTAAGAACTTGGGCATTTTGTTCAATGCAAGCCTGACATTTGACAGCCAGATCACGGCCTTAGCCGGTAAGTGTTTTGGATGTTAAAATTTCTCAAAAAGATTATTGGGCTTGTGCCTGAAGCCGCAAGGAAAACAGTAATCCAGGCCTCTATCATCTCACGGATGGACTACTGTAATGTTTTACATCTAGGAGTCTCCCAGACATGGCTTAGGAGACTCCATCATGTACAAAACTCTGCAGCTCGCCTGTTGCTGAAGCTACCCAGGCGGGCTTCGATGGGCTCTGCCCTGCACAAATTGCATTGGCTTGCGGTTCAGAAGCGTGTATCTTTCATGGTCCTTTGTGATTTCTATAGGGCCTTTAACAACACTGGGCTAAATTATCTTCACTGCTTTAGCAAACCCTACATTTCGGCAAGGTGTCTGAGATCTTAAGGGTCTTTGTTGGCAGAGGTTCCCACCTTCAAGAAAGTCTGAATAGGGGGCAGTTCCTTTAATTTTCTTGCTTCCAAGTTATGGAACTCCCTCCTGCCGAATCTCACACAGGCCAAGCCAGAGCTCTCCTTTCGTAAAAATCTTAAAACCTGGCTTTTTAGGCAGTTCCTGTTTTCTTCTCCAAGCTTCTGCTTACCTTGGTAGCTAGACCTGGTTAGCACAGGAACTCTTCTGTGTAAGTAGAGCTGCGCTTCATAAATTGCTGAATTTAAGCTATGGCTATTATTTATGACTTTGAGCTATTTTACATAGGGTGGAGACTAATGTAATCTTGTCTGATGTAACCACTCCAATATTAGCAGCCCTGGATGATTGTTATTGATCATAAGTAGCTCTTATAAAAGAAAAGGTTGGAGACCCCTGAGCTAGTGTTTCATTCTTCTTTGTTTTCATAAGGAAGAAGTAGAAGCAATTGATTGCAATGCAGACCGTTGGTGAGAAATATTCATCTAGATCCTCTAATGCGTGATCAAATACATTCCCTTAACCTTATTGTCATGGCTTTTGTTCCATTCTCTGATATGACACTAGATCCAAAGCAGCGTAATAATATTTTCATTTTCCTTTCAGGTGACAGTTCTTCTCCATCAAAGGTCAAAATATAGTTCATATAAAAGCTTTTCAGTTATTCCCATTTCATGGAAGAATCATTTCCTGATATTATGGATGGTGTGGTGGTGTGAGGTTTATTTCTTGAGTGACACTCATTATACTCCAACTGTGTGCACGATTATATAAGATTACCTAAATACTGTGACAATATACTTGGTGTTCTCTTGTAGAAATAGTAATATATAACTCAGTACCATAAGTCTGAGGATTCAAAGTTGTTTATATGAACCAGTTTTCAAGGCTCATATTTTTCCAATAAATTGCGTTCTTCTATGCAATATGCTCTGAATATGCTGTGAAGAATCGAAGGTTGTGGTGAGCTCCTTAACCAATATGGCAGCACGTAAGGTTATGTACATTGGCCTTGTGTTTGATGTCACACGCCAATTCACCTTTGATTGTTATACCTACTGCTCAGTCAATGTGAGAGTGGAGTGGAATGTTGGTGCATGGTGATGCATGGAATGTTGGATGTCTGAGAGAGGCAGGTGGGGTATGGGCTGAGCAGCAGGAAGGCTGCTCCTGGTGGGGCTCTTAATTATAACTACTAAATAAACCATCTTACCTAATCTACACCTGGACTAATGGACTTCATTTTATTACAACATTGATACTGAGTTGAAGTTATTGTGCGATCTGCAATGGCAATGTGCGCTCTCTGAAGAACGCAGTTCCTTCCAGGTCAAGTGCTCACCTGTCAAATTCTTTATTGCACCAAACAGTGGTACAACGGTAACCAGTAACTTATCCAATTAGTATTGTGTCCACACAAAAAGAGATTCCTGTGCCTTTTCTATTGCTCTCTGAAACAGCTTAGTGAAATTGATCTTTGTTTCAGGATGTTGTGCAAGCTTTGCAAGTGGTCGTCAACTCGCCAAGGCTTCTTGTCTCTTGTTCTTCTGCTTAATTTCATAATGGGTTCCTTTAAATCTCACCAGGGCTGCATTACACATTGCCAATGTGTAATGAATGTCTTGCACACTTAGGTAAGTATAAGACATGTATTTATTGCAGCCCTGGTGACACACAGCTGACTGCTGCTGCTGCTACTCAACTGACAATACCTCAAACCTAGACATAGAACTCCCACATGTTAACCTGACATGAGTTGAGCTTGAGCTAAGAAGCCACAGTAATGTGTCCAAACTCCAGGGCCGGGACAGATACAAGAATAGGAAGGAAAACCCAGACACTCTAACGAATAAGAATAAAGCAAATGCGAGTGACAATGAAGACAACCAATGGTAAGAAATGGGCGAGCTAGAAGCTTACTGTAACTAACAATATATGTCACAACACATAGTGCATGTGCTGTCTGTGGTGCGACATAAAAGTAGGTGCATGCAACTGCGCTTAACAAGAAAGCCATTCAATAATGAGGAAGTGAATGACGTAAAGTCCACTATTGAGCATTATACCTCCTATAAATACAGTTAAAGATGTCAGTAGGATCAGTGCTTAATTTGAGCCGGTGGTTTCCGGTGCTGGACACCAGCACTTAATTCTTAGCACCGGAGCTTGTGACAGTCTGCCACATGGTGGTACTCTTGACAAATTTGGGTATGAGCACAACACAGCTGTTTACTACTTTAATATGCATTAACAAAATTACTAATAGCTGCCACCCAAACAATTCTTGTAGCTTCGGGGCCTTGAATAGTATGAATTGTCACACTTGTAGCAGTGTAGTGGTTAGTAGTTGTGTTAGTACTGTAACTGGCAGCGCTGACAGGAGCGATGGATGGTGCAAGCTGCTGTGTCCTCTTGACGACGGCCCTGGCACATATTGTTTTACAAATTAACCACTGTAGGAGATACCTTAATAGGAAGTATCCCAATCTGACCCTCAGAGTTATTACCACGCTCCGCGGAGGTGCCGCAATAGAGAAGGCCCTGTGCCCAAAATGAAGTTGTGCAAGTCCCTCAGTTCAGAGCTCTGCCACCTTTCGTCTTCCCTTTCTTGGTGATTAGTCGGTTTAATCCTGTCGCTTGGCTTTGATTGGGACAATAAAACTACACTGCAGTTGCGAGGTCATCCAGCAGTCCTTGGTCCCACCTTCCGCAGATAAACATCAGCCGAAACTCCTTCACCGCCGTCTCCGCCGGGTCCGAAGTGCAAGGCCCTGTGATAAGTGTGGGCGCAGGGGCAAAGGGCACGGGCCCCCTCCTTCCTACCTGACAAAACAAGCTGTCAAATGTCTGCTGTGCGGAGCAGCGCCGAGACGCAGCAACACTCTGCTCTGGAACGGGGCCCTCGAGCGGTGGTAGTTCGTGGCGTGTTTTATTGGGTGCAGTAGGCGTCGTTTTCATAGAGTAAATGTGCAAAAGAAAAAATAGTAAGCCGAATGAGTCCAGTTAGTATCAATCTCACAGACCTGTGTACATCAGTCAAGGAAACAGTCAAAACACACTGTGACATGTCCGAAATGGGCTAGCGCAAAGGTCTTAGGAGTAAAAGAGAAATCAGACGGATAAAACACAATTCAGAGAAGGACAGCAGAGCCGACGTCAGTATGTGACCCAAGAAAGAGTGTAAAACACGAGTCAGAGCAGAAGCGCACACGACAACTGGGTACAACACATGACAAAGGGGAATTAAAGTGAAGCCTCGAATTCAATAGCAGCCCGTCTGGAGTATCTGATACAGGAAGAGTGACAGGATGCAACCACCCAGGGCTGCATTAAGAGAAAGTAGACATAAGGTGCCGGATTTACAAAGACCATGTGCAAGAGGGAGGGAGGGAGGGAGGTCCTTTTGTATGATTGCTCACCCCCTGTAAGAATCATAGCTTGGGATAATAATTAGTGATGTGTGTAACTTTTGGAATTAAGTAATCACCTAGAACTTGTTTGTGTGAATTTAAAATACGTTTTTATTTAATTGTTCTCAATAGAAAAATTTAATTTTGAGAATTTTGAACACTATATTGATGATTTTAGAAGAGAACGTTGTGTCTGTACTCTGTAATCTTGTGTCTGTAATCATGATGTGCCTTAGACAGTCAACACAGATTTCACGTGGTGTCAATGTGGGCTTGAGATGCAAGCATTTTTAACGCCCTAAAAGGATTCTAAACTCAATGCATAAAGCTAATCAGTGGGCAAAATATATATTAATAGATACTTTGGGGGTTATGTACAATGAAGTGGCAGAGCTTGTCGTTAGCCTCCTGGGCTTAACGACACGCTCCGCCACTTCGGAAACGCAAGGCTGCACCATATTTACAAGAATGTGGTGCAGCCTTGCGTTTCCCCCTGCGATGGCGCTAAGTTTAACAACTGTGGGGCATATTTACGTTCCCTGGCGCATCCCTGCATATCAGCAGGGATGCGCCAGGGAAAATGCGCCACGTCCGATGCGCCGCATTTACAATGCGGCGCATCGTGGCGCAAGGATAAGCAGATGCGTGACGCATCTGCCGGCGGAAGGTTGGCGCAGTGCTGAAGTTGTGTCGCAGGCGTGACGCAACTCCAGTACTGTTCCAACCTTCCCTATCCCTAACATGGTGCGTCAATGCTTACGCCTGCTTGAAGCAGGCATAAGGATTTGACGCACCAGCGTCGGAAAAGTGACTGCGTGAAATCTTGTAGAATTCACTACGTCACTTTTCCGAGGCGTTCCTGCGCCGGAACGCCCCCCCCTGCGCCGGTACGCCCACAAGAAACCTGACGCAGGTTTCATGTGGCGCAGGGGTTTACTACGTGGCGCATCTCCCTAGATGCGTCACGTTGTTAATATAGCGCAACGCGGCGCATGGTTTGCGTCGCCGCTGCGTCACATGCGTGACGCAACGGTGGCGCAAAAGTGGCGCAAGGGGCTTGTAAATATGCCCCTTTGCGCCAACGCATGCACCCTTGCACCAGAGGGCAAGGGTGTCTGTGTGCAGGGGAGGATTGGTTATGTGTAGGAAGGTGTCCTTTCCTGCGCATAAACAATCCTAAAATGCCATTTTGTAACTTTCATGTGTGCTGCTTCATGCAGCACACATGAAAGTTACAAAATGGCATTTTTTTAAAAAGGTTTGTTTATGTACAGGAAGGGACACCTTCCTGTACATAAACAATCCATGGCATTTTGCTTTTTCCATGTGTGCTGCACAAGACAGCATACATGGAAAAAGCAAAAACGAGGAGAAATAATGCATTTCTCCTCGTTTCGCCAACTTAAGACCAGGATTTTCCTGGTCTTAATTTTGGCGCTGCCTCCTGTGTACGCCACCCTTGTACATAGGGGGCAGCGTCAAATACAATGGGTGTTGCGGTGGAACGCCCACCACAACACCCACTGCACGCCCCTTTCACGCTAAACATAGCGTGAAAGGGTGCCTTATGTACAAGTCTGCGTTAAGCCACGTTAAGTGGCATAACGCTGCCTTGGACATAAGGCAAGGCCCCTATCGCCACGTGAACGTCACAAAAAGTGACGTTCCCGTGGCGATAGGGGCTTGTACATATGCCCCTTTGTTTTTATACAAAAACAACAATTGATGGACAGAATGCAGAACAATGTCATACATTCACCCCAGTACAGAGATCTGGGCCTAAATCCATCGTTTTTTTGCTCACCATGCCATTCCAGTTTGGACCCAGCCATATGCAAATCAGTCTTGACCCTGCACCCAATGGGAACAGTCCAGCCCGAACTGCAAGGCCAGGTCCTCCCTGGACTGGAAACAAGCATCCTAGGACCGGTTTCGGGCTTTCAGCCCTCATCAGCCAGGATAGCTTGACTCCAGTGGCATGGAGAGCACGGGACCCACGTCTGGGCATACCCGTCCCACTCGGGGTGACAAATGCAAAAACAACAATTGATGGACAGAATGCAGAACAATGTCATACATTCACCCCAGTACAGAGATCTGGGCCTAAATCCATCGTTTTTTGCTCACCATGCCATTCCAGTTTGGACCCAGCCATATGCAAATCAGTCTTGACCCTGCACCCAATGGGAACAGTCCAGCCCGAACTGCCAGGCCAGGTCCTCCCTGGACTGGAAACAAGCATCCTAGGACCGGTTTCGGGCTTTCAGCCCTCATCAGCCAGGATAGCTTGACTCCAGTGGCATGGAGAGCACGGGACCCACGTCTGGGCATACCCGTCCCACTCGGGGTGACAAATGCAAAAACAACAATTGATGGACAGAATGCAGAACAAGGTCATACATTCACCCCAGTACAGAGATCTGGGCCTAAATCCATCGTTTTTGCTCACCATGCCATTCCAGTTTGGACCCAGCCATATGCAAATCAGTCTTGACCCTGCACCCAATGGGAACAGTCCAGCCCGAACTGCCAGGCCAGGTCCTCCCTGGACTGGAAACAAGCATCCTAGGACCGGTTTCGGGCTTTCCAGCCCTCATCAGCCAGGATAGCTTGACTCCAGTGGCATGGAGAGCACGGGACCCACGTCTGGGCATACCCGTCCCACTCGGGGTGACAAATGCAAAAACAACAATTGATGGACAGAATGCAGAACAATGTCAAACATTCATCCCAGTACAGAGATCTGGGCCTAAATCCATCGTTTTTTTGCTCACCATGCCATTCCAGTTTGGACCCAGCCAAATGCAAATCAGTCTTGACCCTGCACCCAATGGGAACAGTCCAGCCCGAACTGCCAGGCCAGGTCCTCCCTGGACTGGAAACAAGCATCCTAGGACCGGTTTCGGGCTTTCAGCCCTCATCAGCCAGGATAGCTTGACTCCAGTGGCATGGAGAGCACGGGACCCACGTCTGGGCATACCCGTCCCACTCGGGGTGACAAATGCAAAAACAACAATTGATGGACAGAATGCAGAACAATGTCATACATTCACCCCAGTACAGAGATCTGGGCCTAAATCCATCGTTTTTTTGCTCACCATGCCAAGAGGAAGGGTGACATACCCTGAAACCGGTCCCAGGATGCTTGTTTCCGGTCCAGGGAGGACCTGGCCTGGCAGTTCGGTCTGGACTGTTCCCATGGGGCACAGGGTCAAGACTGATTTGCATATGGCTGGGTCCAAACTGGGGTGGCGTAGTGGGCAAAAGAACGATGGATTTAACCCAGATCTTTTGACTGGGGGAGAATGTTTGCATTGTCAGCATTCCGTCCATCATTTGTTTGCTGTAACACTTTTCGCCCTAAGTGGGATGGGTATGCCCAGACGTGGGTCCCTTGCTCACTGCGCCACTGGATTCAAGCTAGCCTGGCTGAAGAAGGGTGACATACCCTGAAACCGGTCCCAGGATGCTTGTTTCCGGTCCAGGGAGGACCTGGCCTGGCACTTCGGTCTGGACTGTTCCCATGGGGCACAGGGTCAAGACTGATTTGCATATGGCTGGGTCCAAACTGGGGTGGCGTAGTGGGCAAATGAACGATGGATTTAACCCAGATCTTTTGACTGGGGGAGAATGTTTGCATTGTCAGCATTCCGTCCATCATTTGTTTGCTGTAACACTTTTCGCCCTAAGTGGGATGGGTATGCCCAGACGGGGTCCCTTGCTCACTGCGCCACTGGATTCAAGCTAGCCTGGCTGAAGAAGGGTGACATACCCTGAAACCGGTCCCAGGATGCTTGTTTCCGGTCCAGGGAGGACCTGGCCTGGCAGTTCGGTCTGGACTGTTCCCATGGGGCACAGGGTCAAGACTGATTTGCATATGGCTGGGTCCAAACTGGGGTGGCGTAGTGGGCAAAAGAACGATGGATTTAACCCAGATCTTTTGACTGGGGAGAATGTTTGCATTGTCAGCATTCCGTCCATCATTTGTTTGCTGTAACACTTTTCGCCCTAAGTGGGATGGGTATGCCCAGACGTGGGTCCCTTGCTCACTGCGCCACTGGATTCAAGCTAGCCTGGCTGAAGAAGGGTGACATACCCTGAAACAGGTCCCAGGATGCTTGTTTCCGGTCCAGGGAGGACCTGGCCTGGCAGTTCGGTCTGGACTGTTCCCATGGGGCACAGGGTCAAGACTGATTTGCATATGGCTGGGTCCAAACTGGGGTGGCGTAGTGGGCAAAAGAACGATGGATTTAACCCAGATCTTTTGACTGGGGGAGAATGTTTGCATTGTCAGCATTCCGTCCATCATTTGTTTGCTGTCACACTTTTCGCCCTAAGTGGGATGGGTATGCCCAGACGTGGGTCCCTTGCTCACTGCGCCACTGGATTCAAGCTAGCCTGGCTGAAGAAGGGTGACATACCCTGAAACCGGTCCCAGGATGCTTGTTTCCGGTCCAGGGAGGACCTGGCCTGGCAGTTCGGTCTGGACTGGGCCCATGGGGCACAGGGTCAAGACTGATTTGCATATGGCTGGGTCCAAACTGGGGTGGCGTAGTGGGCAAAAGAACGATGGATTTAACCCACATCTTTTGACTGGGGGAGAATGTTTGCATTGTCAGCATTCCGTCCATCATTTGTTTGCTGTAACACCTTTGTTTTTATACAGCACTTCACACCACACTTCTGCCGTTTCTAAGCGCTGCAAATAACACCAGTTACCATATCCTGTTCAAACTGACAGCCTTCATGTGGTAGTCCCCCAAACATTTTGCCTTCACTCCTCCTGTTTTGCAGGATTTATTTTTGTTGGCTTCAGGACTCTGCGCATTTCACCACTGCTAACTAGTGCAAAAGTGCTTGTGCTCTCTCCTTAAAGCCTGGTAAAATTGGCTTACACCCAATTGGCACCTTTAATTTAATTGTAAGTCCCTAGTAAATTGTAGTACATGTACCCAGGGCAAGTAAATTACATGCTACAAAAGGGCCTGCAGCACTGAAAATAACTTTTTTCTTCTTTTTTTCACATTTTCAGGAAGATTTTACATTTTTTACAAGGTCAACATGAGCAACGAAAACAATAGTCTCAACAGAAAACAGGTGGTCAACAAAGGCATAAAAACTGAGACTACTGGGGAGGACACAGGTGATCTAGGACAAGCTCCCACTGTATGGTCATATCCCTCTCTCCGCAACAATGGCAGGATGGCAGAGAAGACAGTATGTTGCTGTACTGCCATATTGCTCTACAATTTGATGGTTCTGCCTCAAAAGATTGATTGGCACGCAGTACCAAAAGCAGGTACTGGTGGAGGGACAGATGCACTGGTGTTGGTGAAGGGGCAGATAGAGCAGAAGAAGTAGAAGATGCTACTGGAGGCACAGATGCAGCGGGTGGTGGTGGAGGTCCTGATGCCGCAGAAGAAACTGAAGGTGTTGCAGTAGCAGAAGCAGCGGCCACTGCAGATGTTCTTGCTTCTGACTTTTCTAACTTATTCAGACTCCTCTTTTCTGCACATGCCAACCTGGTGGAATAAATTGCCTGCAGGTGTTTTCTCATTCCTGTGAAGCCAAAGGAGTATTGTTTGATGTTCCCACAGGAAGTAACTTTGTTACATAGGTTGCATGTAACAAGTTTGGCATGATTTTTTTTCGCTCCAGGTGGGAATGTAAAAAATTCCCAAACAATGGATTCCTTTAATTTCTTTCTTCACTCTAATTCTTGTTCCTCTTCTTGCATCCTCTGCTCCACCTCTTCTTCCTCCTCTTGCAGCAGATCAGGATCTTGGGGTTGAGCCATTGCAGTTTTGCAAAATCTACAAGGTGGCTTCTGAACAGAAGATTTTCACTCTTAGAAAGAGCACAACCTTCCCCTATGAAGATCTCATTGAAATGGGGTTGTTAGACTTGGTTTTTTTCAGCGGGTTTACCCCCAGACGTTTTGCTCTTTGGCCTCCTGTTTTTGTTGGTTTTAAAACTCTGGGCACTTTACCACTGCTATTCAGTGCTAAAGTGCATATGCACACCAGGTAAATTATGTTTATGGTTTGGTGTTTCCATGATCAGTATATTTGATTTACTGGTAAGTCCGTAGTAAAGGGCACTGAGAGTGCCAGGGCCTGTAAGTCAAATGCTGTTAGTGGGCCTGCAACACTGATTGTGCCACCCACACAAGCAGCCTTGCAAAGGGTTCTCAGACCTGCCACTGCATTGTTTGCATGCAGTTGTGACTGCCATGTCGACTTGGAAGTGGACCCACTTGCCAAGCCCTAACCTTCCCTTTTATTACATGTAAGTCACCCCTAGGGTAGGCCCAAGGTACCCCTATGGGCAGAGGGCAGTGTATGTGAAAGGTAGGACATGTACTGGTGTGTGTAACATGTTCTGAAAGTGAAATACAGTGTTATTCGTTTTTCACTATTGAAAGGCTATCTGTGCCATAGGATAGAATGGGAGTTTACTTATAACATTTTATGAGTATATCTGCCCATTGGGACAAGATAGAGAAATGGAGTTTAGTATTCCCTAACTCAGAATGCAGAACTGCATCTTTTAGTAAAGATGATTTTTATGTTCTGTGTTTGAAAATACCACTTTTAGAAAGTAGGTATTTTCTTGGTAGCCATCCTGTGTTCCTCTGCTGGGTTGTGGATTGACTGTCTGGCTTTGGAGTGACAGGGGCTGGGGATGTGCATTCTCTTCAGACAGCCACCGGGGGAGGTTGAGGTGTGTCCTGCCTTTCCTAGGTGAGTCAGGGCTGAGATGAATTGACCTGGGCCGCATTTAGAGTAGTGGGGGGAGATTTCCTTGCACCTGAGTAGGCCTGGTTTGCTGTGGACAATGCTGTCTCCACCTCCTGCCAGGAAGCTGAGCCAGAGAGGACCAAACTGGTTTGGGCTGAGCACATACACTCTGTGCCCAAAAGAACGAAGAGAAACTGAGTATAAATATTGGTGCTTAGACCCCAGAACTTTAGAACTCGCTTGGATCAAGGAACCTGCCAAGAAGAAGAGCTGGAAGAACTGCAAGGAGAAGTACTGCCCCTTTGCAGTCTTGTTGCTTTGCTGGGTTGGCCTGCAGTTGCTGCTCTGTCTTGGGCAGTGAAAGGACTGGACTAAACCTTCGTCACTTGTTGCTGAGTATCATCAAGGGCTTAAAATAGAGCTTGCCTCCTGTTCACGAAGTCTCAGGGACAACAAAGACTTCACTTACCTCTGGGTACCGCCTTTAGAACTGTGAGTTTCAGTTGCCACAGTGGGGGAAAGCAGCCAACACCATCACCGACACCCTTGCAGGCTCCGTGTCCTGAAGGCACCGCAGGAGGCACCGCCGCACTTCGCACCGCAACCCTGGTCTCACCAACGACGATGACCACCACTGCCACCGAGCCACTGCTTGCACCGCAACCTGTGGGCACCGCACTCCACACTACCTTGCTTCACTCCCCCGCCTTGGTCTCACAGACGACATCGATGCACACTTACCTCGATACCTGTGACTGCACCGTGGTTTTGGGGCACTGCTCGTAAGTCACACGACAACCGCTCCGCCCCATCACACACCGCAGTCTGGGCCGACCGACGCCAGCTTCCTTCAACCAGCACTACTGCTTGCACCATGACCTCTCAGCACCGCAACTAGGACCGCCTCACTTCGCACCGCAGCCCTGGTGTCACTGACGCCGCTGGACGACCGTCACCGAGCCGCTGCCTGCATGCGACCTGAGGACACTGCACGCCGTACCGCTACATTTCACACCGCCCTTAGACCTCTCCTATTCTGGCGGTGTCTGTGGGTCACCCCACAACTGGTTGAGTACAGGGAATAACTGAAAGAGGTGTTGAGTATACAAGGGGTGGGTAAACTACCATGGCTGGCTTTTATCCGGGATACATTTTTTACCATGGGAAGGGGCAATTTGTGGCACAACCCAGAAGTAACTTGTCCTATAGTATCAAGGAAGGATCTGAAAGGGAGCTACTGGGAGAACAAACTGCCCCGCCTCCAGGGGAGTTCTACAATAGGCAAGCTTACCACAGTGTTTTTAGAAATTAAAGAACAGTACAGATTAGAGACTGTACTGGATGACATTAAACCGGCTGCTGCGAGGAAGTTATATCTGCAGTTCAGGCGTGGGGTATTGCCGCTGCGTGTTTTTACAAACAAATGGGCGGGCTCACAAATTTTGGGTTGCCCGGCCTGTAATAACGCAGCAGAGACAGAATATCATGTATTTTTCTTCTGCCCAGGATACAAGAAGGCGAGAAAACGATGGCTGGTTCAGCTATGCAAAAACCTGGGAACCAGGCACTGCATAGAGGCTTTTAGGATATTGAAATATGATACGCGTCTCCCTGTTACATTTTCGGTAGCAGGCTTTTTATTCTCTATGTGGTACACTCGCAGAGCTTTCTTGAAGTTGGCCCCCATAGATTTTGGCTGATTATTTTATAATATTTTTATCGGACTTTGGATGTCTTTTTGCTTGTATGTAATATTTAGGAGTTTTTTATGAGCTCTTTTTCCTACATTATTGATGTATACTTGGTTTTATGAATACTGTACATGTGCGTAAAACCACCAATAAGTTGAATGGTGGTTTCTGGGTTAGGGTGTCTGCTCATGTTTACAGTTTCTAGTTGATAGGCACAAACACTTTATAAAAAGCTATTGTAATGGAGGGCCAGTGGGCTTGAGCTCGTGCTTACGAGGACTACTTCGTGTTTACTTTTGCTTGTTTTCCATATTGCACATGCACTTTACTTTAGTTATTGAGTTTGGGCTGGTCGAAACATAGATTGCCTTTATGTTATATTCACGTGATGCACATGCATTCTTGTGGGACTAATGGAGTTCCTTTCACTATTTTATCCTTGAATCGAATGAAATGTATTGTATTATATATATACTTTAATGGTCATATTGGCCTAAATAAAGTTTTCTGAACTGAAGAACATCGCAACTGCGATGGTTGGCGCGACCGGCCCACACCAACACGATCGGCCGCATTGTAAAGTACTGTTTACGAGTCTGCTGATACTAACGCCTGTCTGCACCGACACGGTCGGCTGGAACTGTTGGATTCTGTAGTTTTCAGCACCGCGGTAGACCCGGACAGAGCTACCGACTTCAAGGAACTGCATTTTTGAGACATTCTTACAAAGTGCATAGTTTTGATTACTGTATGTTGGTCTTTTATCATTTTGGTCTTGTTTGCACAGATAAATATTAGTTATTTTTCTAAAACTTGTGTGGTGTCCGTTTGTAGTGTTTTCACTGTTGGTTATGTGCAAATGCTTTACACACTGCCTCCGAGATAAGCCTAGCTGCTTGTGCCAAGCTACCAAGGGGGTGAGCAGGGGTTATTTTAGAAGTGTATCCCCCTTATCCTGGCTAGAATTAAGGGTCACTATTTGGACAAAGGTGCAAACCATTGCCAACTAAAGACCCCCATTTCTAACAGGGGATAAGGGGTATGCACTTTTTGTTTCCTACAATTGACAGAATTCAAAGCCAATAAATGCTGTTTAACAAAATCGAACGTAACGTGGTAATATCCCAACACTATTGCGGTACCCGTATGGTTCACATATACAACCTACAGTTACCATACTAACACATATATCATCAAAAAACATAACTAGCCATGAAACCCTGAATTCGTATTTTTTTTTAAAAATCACTTATCTGGTGTAAAAATAATTTTTAAAATTTACGGAGCTACCGCAGTACTTATGAGGAAGCGCAAGTAAAAGCAAAACGATCATAAAGACAGCACTCACGTTCATAATGAACTTCAACCTACCTCGTAAGTACTGCGGTACTAAAACATTCATAGCATAAAAAACAACGGGGCATATTAGCAAGACTGGCGATAAAATTATCGCCGTTTTAGCGGCAGGAAACTGCCGCTAAAGCGGCGATAATTGACTTGCTAATAAGCGTTATAGAATTCCAATAGAAGCCCAGGTTAGATGTGCAGGACATCTAACCTGGGCTTCTATTGGAAGTCTATAACGCTTATTAGCAAGCCAATTATCGCTGCTTTAGCGGCAGTTTCCTGTCGCTAAAACGGCGATAATTTTATCGCCAGTCTTGCTAATCATTTTATGATCAGAAACAATCTTTAAAAAAATAGAAAAACATTCAAATTCAACCAATAAATAAAGGATTAAGATTAGTTATAGGTAGTACATCTTAAGTTATTATTTCAATACATAACCAACTACAGAAAACCCAGAAATTGAAAATTTATATTTATATTTTTAAGTTAAAATTTACAATCCATCCAAAACTTACTGTAGCTCAGCACCTGCAAAAAACAAAGGTTAAAGTAACGTTATAGGTAGGTGAAAATTTCAGTGATAACATAAATTAATCTAAAAAACACTGAAATTCACCCGTTCTATTTGTCTCTGGTAACTATAACACGTGCCTTAAAGTAACTATAACTTATGCTCCGCCATGCACAGTGTTGTCATCAATGATGTAATTTCAGATGTTGCAGTGATGTCATGGATCATGCCGTGAGTGACGTAATATGCGGGGTAATTAGCAGTACATGGTGAGGGCGCGGTTACTTTAGGGCATGCGATATAGTTACTAGAGATGACTAGTGAATTTCAATGGTTTTTTGGG
Organism: Calotriton arnoldi; assembly: GCA_963921515.1. Classification (NCBI taxonomy): domain Eukaryota; kingdom Metazoa; phylum Chordata; class Amphibia; order Caudata; family Salamandridae; genus Calotriton; species Calotriton arnoldi. Next base: position 877,647 of record CAWUFW010007796.1, on the reverse strand, counting down.
ATTAAAACAATACTTTGTCACAGAAATTTTCACCTACCAATAATGTTATTTTACCCTTTGTTTTTTCAGTGAATTTCTAAGTTTTATTTTAAGGGCAATACAATATGATTTTAATTCCTAACTATAATGTCGCATTAACCTTTTTTTAGTGGATTTCTAGGATTTTTTTTTAACGTGAAGTAATTTTTTATTTCCATACCTAAAGCCAACTCCATGCAATGCATGGCAAAAGGCCGCGCGTGGTGTGGGTGGGAGGAAGGGCCTGATTGTGGCCAGACCCTGTGTCCAACCACCCGCGGGCATCCTACTCCTGCTGCGCATTGCACCCTGAGGCCTCTCCCCTGAGAAAAGCCACCCCCCACCATGCATGGCCTTTGGCCATGCGAGGTGTAGGGTTGATAGCAGGGCCTGGCCTGTGACCATGCCTTGTGTCGAATTCCTTGCAGGCAAGAAACCCATCGCTGCACATAGCCTTCAGCATGCAGCTAGACCCAGCGCCCGGACCCCCCTGTGAGCACCTTGCCCCTCACTGTATTCAGACTTCGGCCATGCGCAGTGTGGGCGTGAGTGCAAGGTACAAGCGCCCTACCTCCTGCAGCACCCGGCCTTCTGGCATGCATAGCTTGCGGTTGGTTCCTGGTCACGCTCAGACAGACTTTGTCAAAGAGTCACTACACCAAAATATAAAAAGTAGGTCTATTGGCTTTATCTAGGGATGATCATATCAATATATATAAAGCAGGTCTATCATCTTTCTAAAAAAATCACCAATATTTTAAATAAAATGTATATTTCAGTAATTCACACAATGCAATGTATAATACTAGTGATTTTTATAAAAATGTTTAATAAAGTTTCAATTTAAAAAAAAACGTCTGTGAGTTTTCTTGTTAACATAATTTTTAATATTGCATTTTGTGGGCAGAAAAATGTTAAAAGGAAGACTTCAACATTTCTCTAAGCCTTTCTTTTAACATTTTCAGCCCACAAAATACATTCATAAAAACAACAACAAGAGGCCCTTGCCGTCCAGCTGAGGAGCATAGAGCTCTAGCGAGGAGAGCTTTAAAAAATATGGTAAACTCTCCTTGAGTCAGGAGACGTTTTGTAATGTTGCTGGTTGCTGCTGCTTTTCCTGCAGCTCCCCAAAACATTAAAAAAAGTTTTATCTCTGGTCCAAATAGATTCAACCATATTACACCTTTGTTACTGTGTAATGGCAAGATCTTTATATAAGACAACTTGCATAACCCACAAAGTTCCTCACATCTTGACCCCTTATTAGGTAGCAGCAAACTTGAAATTGTCTGGGGATGTGCAGGAGGGGTGTGGATTCCTACTTAGGTCAGAAACATTACTATTACCCACCTGAATGGAAAAAGGCATTAGTCCTGCCACTCATCAAAAAGCCTACTCTTGACCCTGCAGATCCGAATAATTACCGTCGAATCTCATGCCTGCCACTGCCCGCCAAGTTGATAGAAAAGATCATGAATGAGAAATTGATCAAATATGTACAGGATAACAACCTGCTGGATTTCACCCAGTTCGGATTCAGGGCTGGTCACAGCACTGAATCCCCCCTTATAAAGGCCACTGAGGAAATCAGGAGCTCACTCGACAATGGCGGCGCTGATCCTGCTCGACCTGTCCGCAGCCTTTGATACGGTAAACCACAGGCTGCTGATGGATAGGTTGAGCAGGATAGGAGTGTCGTCTGAGGCTTGGAAGCTGCTGGACTCCTTTCTTAAAGGACGGGTTCAGTCAGTAAGGTTGGGAGAGTTTTCTTCCAGGGAATTCTCGCTGCCTTGTGGGATTCCTCAGGGGTCAGCCATTAGTCCCACACTTTTTCACATTTATGTAACGCCGCTAGCAGACCTTATCAGATCCTTCAGTTTCACTCTTACATCTTATGCTGACGACACGCAGATTGTCGTCTCGCTAGAGAGCAGAGCAGTAGCAGACGGTTCTAACTTTTGCAACTGTATGCAGGCTGTCAGTTTGTGGATGGCCAAGAACTGTCTGAAATTGTATTCTGGAAAGACGGAGATGCTCATTTTTGGGCCACCGCCCTCTTTATGGTCTCCAGAATGGTGGTCGGCAGAGTAGGGTTCCCTCCCTGCGCCTGTCAAGAAAGTAAAAAACCTGGGCGTAAACATTAATGATTCGCTCTCGTTGATGGATCAGGCCAAAGCTGTCACATCTGCTGCTTTCTACACCTTGAGGTTAATAAAAAGATTCTTCCATTCATTCCCAGCTACCTGCAGAAAACAGTAGTCACCTCATTAGTCATGTCAAGAATTGACTACATGTATGGCTTGTACAAAATGGCTTACCAGCAGGTGCTAAATAAATTACAAATGCTTAAGAATGCGGCAGCTAGGATTTTATTCAAAATTCCCAGATCTCACTCTGTGGCCAATTCTATTAAGAAGCTACACTGGCTTCCAGTCAGACAGAAAGTGCTCTTTAAGGCACTCTGTATCGTGTATACGGCTTTGCACAATCAAGGACCTGAGTTCCTCATCAACAGTTTCCGGTGGTACCTGCCTTCCAGGACACTGAGATCCACTTCAGCCAAGCTAATACTAGTTCCCAGATTTAGGCGTGCTTCTTGCGGTGGCAAGGGCTTTGTGGCAGAAGCATCCAAAGCCTGGAACAAACTTCCTCTTACTCTTAAATCAATGCCAAATCTGGTGTCCTTTAGGAAGGCTCTGAAAACTTGGCTCTTTAGGTCCTGCTGATCTTGTGTTTAAGGGTTGCACTTTTATAGCAGTCATTTCAGCTAGCGCCAAGACGCCCATTGGGCAATCGAACACTTCACAAACTTTTTAACATAACATAACATAGTATATCTCCACATTTCAACAAGATACACAATGCATCAATCATTCTCAGACAGTGATACCAGAATTTGGAATTCCACACCCCGACTACACCTGTATAGAAGCCACCTGCTCACTGGGTACTTATAAACTGGCCTGAAAGGGCTTCTTTACCAGAGACACTTTTTGTCTGGCCTAAGTTATATTTTTTATTGTGATTATATCCTCCTTCTCTTTCTCCTTCTCTTCACACTCCTCAATTCTCCTATTCTTCATTTTTTTACTCTCCACCATCCCATGCCTTCCTTTTTTTCCATACATATGTTTCTCCTCCATCTTTCTGCTTTTCTACTTTTTTTGCCTTTTAGCCCTGACGTTGACTTTATAAGTTCAGCTTTGCACAGTTATGATCTGTTCTGGTCAGTTGTTTACCTTCTTGTATATCTGCACTATTGGTTCCCTGTTCATTTTTATTTGACTGATGTTGGTTATGATCTTACTCTTATCTCTGTATTTAAGTGTTTACTGTATATACTCCACCATTGACTCCCTGCTGATTATCATATTGCTGTTTTGCAATTTGTTTAATTTCATTTTTTGTATTACACATCCTGTTTCCCTTTTTTCCATAACTTCTCACCTTTATATATAGCTTCATTGTTTTCCTAGATCACCCTGATGTTTCCTCTTATAACTAGCTTTCACTTGTGTGGGTGCTATCGATAGTCATAGCACTCATAGCTTCCAGATGCAGTGTCAGGGACGGTGTTGTTCTCAAGAGTAGATGAGGCAATATGTCCCCAGCAATAAGATCCAAAAAGCATTTCAAAGTACAGTCAATAATAAAGAATGGAATCTAAAAGGGCGTTTGAGATCAGTAAATTTAAAAGGTTTATTAATTATTAAAGTGCAAAACAGAAAGGTAAAAAATAGCAGTTTCAATAAACTGGTAAAATGACAAAGAAATCACTTGCCATGAAGGCTCTTCAGCATGTAAGATATATTCAACAATGAACAAAATCTGAAAAATAGTTCAAATTATGCAACAAATTGATAGAGAATTGAGCAGCATCCCTAGTAAAGACCGAAAAGATCTGGCTCACCTGCAAGCTGATGGATTTTTTTAGGTAATTTTACCATAGAAATTGATAAGAACTGCACAGTCAGCATGCTGTGAGGAAATGTTTCAACATTATAAAAAATCATATTTCAGCATTATAAAACTTCATACAATACCCCATCCTAGCACTCTCTCCTAACATGAATAATTAGTTCGCCCCATGTCACCTAATGTCATTAGAGGAGTCAGATCAAATTAGTTACATAAACAAAGAAAAGAGTCATGAATAAATATAGTATTGGGTGCGAGCAGGAAGACTTTGAAAAGTCTTAGAGTACAACGGGACATACAGAATACACACTGCACATTTTGATGCTAGCAGTATCAGTGAAAAATATAAACATACAATGAATATTATGAGACAGCAATAATTTTTATAAAATGGAGTCGAGGCTTAGTTGAGGCCTAATTGACATTAGGCCATAAAAACAGTTCTACACATTGCAGCTTTTTTGTTTCAGTTGCAAATGACTCATATTAAAAAGAACATATAATTTAATGAGAAAATAACTCCCATAAAATCCCTCCTCTGATGATTACAATGTTCACTGATATCCCACTCGTATATTTCATAATGCAGTCTATATCACTTTCTGTCTTTTGCGTCTCGATTCCTCCAACACCTTGATGTCATCTTAGGCTTGGGCCTTGAGATCTAATAAAAAAATATTATGCTTCTTTTATTTGATAACATCACTGACATCTTCTTCTTGTACCCACAATTTAGCCCCATTTTATAAAAGATTACTTCAACAAATGTAAGCAGGAGAATAAAACCAATAGCACAAACTAACACAATATTTAATGGGGTTAGAACAGAGCGCAGCATGCCCTCACTCAGACTGTCAAACCACTCACTAACTTTATTAAATACGTTTCAAATCTCACTAAACCAGACATCAACTGATTGCCAAAAACCATACTCATTAAAAGCATTTGCTTCGCAAGAGATATTAGTGACATTTGTTACACGGGCACTAATGAGCTTACTGCTATCAAGAATTAAGATTCAGGACTACTTCACCTTCAACAGATGGCGGACTCCAATCTCCTTTGCAAGAAGGAAATCTAATTCAAGGCGGTTTTGCATAATCATAGCATGCATTGCCATTAATTCTTCATTACTTTTAGTTAATACTCCAGCAGTGTTAGAAGCAAAGAGATCAACAAGCATTGATAATCTTTTAATGTTCAAATCATTCCTAGCCACACCAATAGATGGAATCAGCACCAAGCACATCAAACACAATTTGTCCAAATACACCTTTCCCTCTTTTCAAACCAATAACATCATTCATTTCATTCACATGGTAAACCAATGGAAATTCCAATGCAAGAAAGCAGCTTCCTACCCAATTACGAGGTAGGTAAAACTAAGCAGTCTTACCACAAACATAATAAGTTCCTTTTATTATAGGTTCTTCACCAATCAAAAACTCTTCATCAACAACATAACTCCTTTCACACTCACTTTTTCCAATAACTTCTATTTAACTAACACCTTGAGACTTCAATCACACCATGCACAATACTCCTGGTTTCACATATTCCGTTCTCAATCTTGGATGCACATCCAAATTCCTAAATTTAACATCACCTTCTAATAGCATTTTAAGGTCACTTGCATCCTCCCACCTTCTAAAATGTTCACTCTTCTTTCATTATACTCCTTAATCAACTTACACTCTTCTTCACTCAAACTAAACACAAATTCAATACAATATCTCTTTATATGGATATAATAATATTCCTAAAGGAATCACCCAAAAAGAAAAACATAAATTATAATAAAGTTCACTCTAATCACAGTGCATTTTAAAAGGGTTAAAAATATAAATAGACTGATCAATAGTGTCCTAAACACGGCTCATGATTCACGTAGTGTACTGCCCATAAAATAAAATATCTTATTTCATAATACAAAACTGTTCATTTCTCAACCTCATGTAGAAATACTTCCAGGTAAAACGTGACAGAATAAAATACAATAAATACATATTACACTGTTTCGTAATATATGAACACAGCTCTAAAAATATTAAAATATTAATAAACTGTGCATAAAAAATGTTAAAGATGGGCTCTTCATTCATCTCATTTTAATATACAGTTCTCTTCATTGCCCAGCCTCATATGTTAGTGCTTCTAGATGTGAAAGGTGTTTCCTTCTAACTATAGCAGATATAATAAAGGTGGAAACCAAATAACATATATCCACATTATCTAATGCACAGATATACTTAAAAGCTTCCTGGTAATAAATATATTTTCCAGATTTGAACAATGGTAATAAAAATTGCCTTCTCAAATCTTTATAAAATTTACAAAACAGGATAAAGTGCATTGTGGTTTGACTGGATATACTGTCACACAGGCATTTGGGAAGCATCTGTGCCCAAACCCCCATTTTTTGTAAAGCAACCCTAAAATGCAAGATTCCTACACACAAATTCATTTTTAGTATGGTTAGTTTTTTTATCAGGTTGTGCAACCACTCTTAAGAACTTAGAGGAAGTTGCACAATTCCCAGAGTCTTCAGATGCAGGAAGTTCTTCCAGTAAAACATTGAAGTCTGAATGATACAGAAACTTCTTACTGTGGAGAACACTAGCAAAATCATTACAAGATAATGCATAAGAGAGGGGCAATTGAGAATGAGTTGCACCCTTTCAAACAGGTGAAGGTAAAAATGTGCCGACGAAACAATCCTTAGGGGTTGATTACGATCCAGTTCGGAAGGGCTCCGAATCGGATTCGGGTTTGCCGAATCCGATTTGGAACCCTTGTTGCCAACCGAATCGTAAACAGTTCCCAATGACCGATTACGATGCCCGTAAACTGGTACGGCTGTCCAAATCGGTTCCGAAAGGCATTCGGATAGGTCGAGTCTTTCGGTGCCGAATCGTACAACTCTATGGACTCGTTTTCCGAGCGAGCGATTACGGTGACCGATTCGGACAGACATTCCAAATTGGTTTCTCAGGAACAAATCGGCTGCCGGAATCTGTCTTTGTGGGCCCATTGCAGGCCCCCCTTCACCCAGGGCCCTCCGAATAGGACCCGTGGGGGTACCAAAGGGACCCCCCTTTCCAACCAGGCACAGTGTGACAGGCACCATGGGGTGCCTGCCACAGGGTGCAAGGTTTTCCCCAGCCACCCCTTACTTCAATGGGAGTTTGTGTTCTCCTTCGGAACACAGGCTCCCATTGAAGTCAATGGAAGCGCGACCGAATCGTATCCGGAAGCATCCGGATACATCCAAATCGCTCGTTCGGACTCACCCGATCCGAGTCATCCAGAAAGCATTCCGGGATCGATTCGGTAGGAATGCTTTCCAGACGAGATCGTAATCGGCCCATTAGTGTTCATGATACTAATATATTCCTCTAACAAATTTGAATGCATTTTCCCCCTATAGTTACCTACATATATTTCCCTATGTCTTAACTTCATATGTACTATATCATTGTATGGAGTAGTTATTTCTACTTGTGGAGAAGGAATATATCCAACTGGAGAAATCAAATACAACAATAGGTCAACTAAGATTATTAATATCATCTCCACAAAATGGTGTCTTCTCCATTCTTGGAGCGCAACAGACCTGAGTCGCATGGAACAGATATGGTTAACCCTACAATTGACAGTTGCCAAACACAAAATTGAGAGATTGTGGGGGGCAGAGCGGGCACCGCAGCTGGGGGAATGAAAGCGAGATATAGATTGATGTATGTTGGCTGAGAAGGTGATATATAAAGGCCAGCACTACCCTCCTAAGTGGGTGAAAATGTAGAAAAATGTTAATATTGACAGCAGCAACATTTGAGATGACGTTGCCTCCTCTGGTTTTGCTGAGACGCTACCAGGTCCACCTATATCTAAACTCAATGTCAGTAGAATTGATCCATGGGGAGGAGGGAGTGCAGAGGATGTGGGGCACTGAGATACTCAGGCAACCGAACGAAATGTCAGTGCACAATTATGTTTTGCATTTGTTCTTTGTTGAATTATCAATGAAAAGATTTATTTAAAAAAACATTATTAAAATCATTGTCAATGAAAATACACCAAAAGTTTAGCAGCACGGTTGTCTGCAGGTAGCCATTTCCTTTTAAGTAAAATAAAAATGAGACAGTAAACCAACTTCTATGAATGTACAAAATCATGATTCAATCTACAATTAGTTCATTCACTCAGTCTATAGAATTCTATAAAACCTCATTATCTTCATCTGGATACCTGAGGTACAAAATAAACAAAAACAATTATAGAGATATTCTTGTGTGTTTCAAAATTTCAGCTAAAAAAATTCAGCGAGAACTCTTTATTGAGTTGAAGATGGTTCTTCTGGTTACTCTGATAATAGTTTGTCAAATAATAGACTTCCACATCTGATTCTTCATCTGCAGAGACAGATGCCAGATGAGTCCATTCAGGTCATACATATTTTCTTTTTATCACTCTTTCTTGTATTGTTTGCAATCAGTGATTCACTATCACTGTTTTCAGTCTACTTCAATAGTCTCAGTTTCTTCTCTATCAACCCTGGTTTTTGAGTCTTCCAGGCCAATCTTTTGCTTTTGCTCATGGACTCAGGAAAAGACACATGAAGATATCTTTTATCCTCAGATTCACTCATGACTACCACAGAATCCTCTTCATTGCGACTGTAGTTGTGCTTTCATCTGCATCAGCAGCTTGGCTCAGTTCGAACCACTTTCTCTGGGGGTTCTTGAAACTCAAATTCTCAGTTTTACTTTTTCATGAACTGGAGTTTCAGTTTCTTGTTCTTCTTATTCATGATACTGCACTGTTTCTCCTTGATTTTCATTTTCGTCATCCTCCTCCCCCTCTGGAACTTCAGTTGAAGCAGCTTCTCCTTTGCTCCCGTCAGGATCCAAGCAGCAACCTTAAGTTGGACACTATGAATCAGTGGATGTTGTCACCTCTTCTTCATACACAGTCTTCACTCTCTTTGTGTGAACTGCATGGATCCACTGTGGGATTCCAGCCCACTTAACAGCATTTTTAGTCATGAGAATCACTTGATGAGGACCTCCCATCATAGTTCTAAGCAATTCTTGAGAATGTGCTTCTTCACCAGTACCCAGTCAATGGGTTGCAGTGCGGGCACTGGACTTCTTTTGTTGATGGTGTTTTCGCATTCACCTTATGTTATACAGATTTCACCACATAAGCCAGACCTTTACAATAATCCAACACAATGTCTTCAGTCATTGATACAGGTGCTGCTGAAGGAATACACAGGATTCTCATTGCCCTCCCCAACAAAACCTCATGTGGAGAGAGACCTGTATTTTTCTAGGAGTGCTTTTAATGCCCATCAGCACAGGTAGAAATGCATCTGGCCATTTCAAAGTCACCGAGGCACATACCATCGCCAGTTTGGGTTTTATTGCTCCAATGAGTCTCTCCACCATACTTGGGGGCACATTACGATGACGGGCGGACAAAGTCCGCCCGCCACCATAGTGGTGAATGGGACCTCCCGCCATAGGAGCGGCGATCCCGCCGCGAGTATTAGGATGCCACCGCCACGGTGGCGGTGGCATCCCCTATTCCCAACATTGTGGCGGGCGGTGTTCACAGCACCGCACGCCACAATGCTGGGAATGCATCGTCGTGCATTGGCATGCACAAGGTGACAGGCACCGCACGGTGCCTGCCACCTTGTCCATGCCAATGCAGGGGGTAGGTACCCCCATGTGCACCCCCACCCCCCAACACTCTGGGGCCCGCAACGGGCCCCCAATAGCGAAGACCGTATGCCTTTCCATGGCGGCGTTGCAGCCATGGAAAGGCTGCTCTCCACATCCATCCTAATATGGATGGCGGTGTCTTGCAGACACCGCCACCATATTAGTGCCCTTTTCCGCCCGGCGGAAAACCGGCGGACGGTCTTTCCGTCCGCCGGGCTCCCCCCCGCCATCGTAATGTGGCGGGGGGAAATGGCATGCAGGCGAAGGGGAATGGCGGGCGGATCGCCACCGCCATATGGGCGGTGGCGATCCGCCAGTCATTGTAATGACCCTCTTGGTTACCCCTCCCTGGCTCAATATAAGTAGGTATGCCAAATCATGATATTAATTTTAATTCCCTTAACGATAATCTGGCCACAGTCATGGTATCGCTTCTCCTAGTTTGGTAGATTTCCATCCACTTGGAAAATGAGCAATTACTAAAATGCATCTACGCCCATTGTACACAGACATACCAATGTAATCTGCCTAATGCTTAGTGAAAGGTCCCTCTGACCTGCCTATGTGACTCATGATCACTAGTGTTCTTTTTTCTTGATTCATTTTCTTACAAGTAGTATACCTCTGACATAGATGGTCTGCGACAGCTCTAAAGTGAATAATATGCCAGTATTCTTTGAAAATCCTCAACATACTATCTCTCCCTACATGTGCCTGTCCATGTATTGCCCTTGTCGTGGTTAACAGCATTGAATCAGGAAGCACATATTGATGATCTGGGGTGGTAAAGAGTCAGAATATCGAGTAGGAAATGTCGACATGCACTAATATCGAGTGCAAAATATCGAGATACATAAATATCGACTGCAAGAATATCGTGGTCAAGAATATCGAGTTTCAGATAAGAAATATCGTTTTCTAAAATATCGACGTAATTAATATCGTTTGCAAAAATATAGTTGTAAAAATATCGTTTTTTTAGTTAGTGTTATGTATTTTAGTATGTATTTTAAATGTATGTGCTTTATTTTTTTGTCTAAGTATTGCATTTGTTTTTTAATATATGTGTTACATTTTTAGAAGTTATTAATTGTATTTTAATTACCTTTTGCGTTTTAGTTCTGTAGCGGGTTGTGGGTTTATAGGGGAATAGGGTGGGAAGTAATTTAATTATAATAAATCGAATATTAATTTTTATTTATTAGTATTTATTTATTTTTGATTTTATAGTGTTAATTGTGGGAATTAATTTATAATTAATTAATTAATAATTGGCTGTTAATTATTAGTAATTAATTAATTGGTAAATATGTTAATTGTGTCATTTTTTTAGGAGCGGGTTGTGGGTTTATAGGGGAATAGGGTGGGAAGTAATTTAATTATAATTTATTTATAAATATGTTTTATTAGTTAATATTTATTTATTTTATATTTTATATTGTTAATTGTGGGAATTAATTTATTATTAATTAATTATTAATTGGTTGTTAATTATTATTAATTAATTTGCAATTATGTTAATTGTGTGATTTTTTTTAGGAGCGGGTTGTGGGTTGAGAGGGGAGTAGGATGGGAAGTAATTTAATTTTAATTCATTTATTAATATTTTTAATATATTTAGTTAATTTTATTTTATAGTGTTAATTGTGTGAATTAATTTATTAATAACCATTTATAATTTGTTTGTTAATTGTTATTAATTAATTAATTAATTGTTAATTAATTATGTTAGTTGCACTTGCTGGAGTGGGAATAGTAAATTATTCCCCTCCGCTATCCAACACTTTCCCTACTCTTGCACTCGCTGGAGTGGGAATAGTAATTTTTTACCCTCCGCTATCCAACACTTTCCCTACTGTTGCACTCATTAGAGTGGGAATAGTAAATTATTCCCCTCCGCTATCCAACACTTTCCCTATTGTTGCAATCGCTGGAGTGGGAATAGTAAATTATTCCCCTCTGCTATCCAACACTTTCCCTATTGTTGCAATCGCTGGAGTGGGAATAGTAAATTATTCCCCTCTGCTATCCAACACTTTCCCTACTGTTGCACTAAATGTAGTTTAAAATGTAGGTTTAAATATTTTAATTTATATATTTTTATTTTTATTTTTATGTTACAGGTGTATGTATACATATATTTATCTTTATTTTTTAATATATTTCTAACATGTTATAATTAATTAAAATTATTATTTATTAATTATTTTTAAGTAAATATACATATATATTACATTTTATATATGTATGTTTAATTTATTTTAAAATTACATTTATTACTTATAATTGTTAAAATTTACAAATAAATCTAAATATTTTTTAAGTAAAATGTATTATTTAATTTATTTTACATTATTTATAATTCATATAAAAAAACAATATTTTGTACTTCGATATTTTTAACAACGATATTTTTTTCTCGATATTTTTGTACTTACCATTATGAAGATAGGAGGTCGATATTTTTGACAACGATATTTATGTCACGATATTTCTGTAGGTCGATATTAGTGTTGTCGATATTCTGTCAGTGATCCATCTGGGGTTACCTAAATACCATTTTAGTCTTTCTTACAACCTATTGTTTCCCATCTTTTTTCATTCTCTGGTACATCCTCCTGAAGTTTTCTGAGTTAACTCAACATTGTTTGTACTGGATTAAACAAAAAAAGATCACATTAATAAATTTAGTTTCATCAGTTTCCGTCTCAGATTTACATTATTCTTGTTCTTGACCCTGGTCAGCACAGTGATTGTCCATGGTAATCATGTTATCACCAGACATATGAGCAATGCACTTTACAACCGAAATCTCTTTAGGTTGCTGAAGGGCCTCTAACACATTCAGAATGCATGTCCCATTGCTAATCGGAGTCCCAGGGGATGTCATATTGTCATCAAACCGCTTTGTGACCACAGTTGCCCAATATAATGTGCCATTCCAAAGCCATACTGGTTGTCTGCATAGTGTCACGCTTAGTTCATTAGCCAGACAGCAGTCTCTTGTCAGGGCAATCAATTCTGCTAGTTGTGCTGAAGTTGCATTACACAATTATGATGCTTTGGCAATTTCACAAATAGAAAAGACTGCATAAGCTGCTCAGTATTCTTTGATGGTTTCCCAGACAAGACCCTTCCACATACAGATTTAGGTCAGACTCATCAAGAAGAGTATCTTTTAAGTCTGGTCTTGGTTTGGTACACAAATCTGTTGCATCAATGCAATTGTGATTTGATCCTTCACCATCTTTATCGTTGTTTGGAATCAGCAGCAGCGTTGCAGGATTCAAAGTATAAAACATCTCCTGGTTGAGATGTTGTCAGGCAGCTGTTTGTTAGATGCTTATTTTGTGTACGAGTCAGCAAAATCTCAAGTGAATGTGTACTCTATCACAATCTCTTCATTTTGCAAGCCAAACAGCTGCTACAGATGTCAAACAACAAGGAAGAGATGTGGCTAGTAGATCTATATACGCAACCATGCTACTGCACAAGATCAGACAATGCACACTCATATCTTTCATTGCAAACTAATGGAAAATTCTTATCGTAATTAGGCAGTCCTCAAGCTACTGCTTCAGAGATTGTCTCTGAGTTCTAGAAAGGCACTCATACATTTGTCATCAAATGGGACCGGATCGACTATATCACTGTGAGTATGCCTTACCAAAGGCTTTGCAATTAGATACAAGTTTAGAATCCACTGACGACAGTAGACAACAATTCTCCAAAACGTCCTTACTTCCCCCAGGGTAGTGGGAGGATTCATTCGCAGGATTGCTGAATTGCGTGCTTAAGACATGTTTCCCGCCCATTTCTCAATGTGGTGACCAAAGTAAATCACTTCTTTTGACAATATTGTATGTTTGTAGGTGAAACCTTATGTCCATTATCAGCAAGATAGTTCAAGGGCACAATTGAATCCAACTTAAATTCTTCTTTTGTTTTGGAAGCGACCATGAGTTCATCAATGTACTGCACCATCACTGAGTTACAGAACACTTGCAGACTTTTCAAATCTTTCTTCAGGATCCGCCTAAAGATTGGGTGACTTTCTGTACAACCTGTAAACCCTGTGGGATTTGACACAAAGCAAGGACTTATTATTGAATTGAAATGTGAAAAGATATTGGCTACCTTTCTGAAAAAGAATGGAGGAGAACGCCTGCCACAGGTCGATGACTATGTTTCATTCTACATCTGCAGGAATCTAAAACAAAATGAAGCAGGTTTTGGTACCAGTGGACAACATGGGACTATGATTTTGCTTAGCTTACACTGATCTTGGACCACCCTCCATTTGCCACTCAGTTTTCTAAAGGCCATCTCAGGAGAGTTGCAAGGACTACCAAGCACCTCTCATAAATGTCCTTGTTCTATCATTTCCTTTATTACAGGCTTCATTAAATCTTCTGCCTCTATGGAAAGTTTATATTGACAGGTTTAAGGATAAACTACGTGTTGTTTTATTTTAATTATCAGTGGCTCTGCACTTTTAATTAATTCTATTTCTTTACTTGTAAAATCCCATACCTCTTCCTTCACTGTATATTAAATCAAGAAACAGGTCAACTTTTGTAAGAACTGGAAACAACTTAACTTTTGATTCTTGTTATTGTATTTTAAACTCTAAATCCTCATCTTGCGTTTGAATTGTGACACCATCCGTGGAACAGAAGATCCCATAATTCATCACTGCATGAATGCATTGACTCTTTCGGCTCTTGTGGAGCTCTCATAATCTTTGCTCAATTCACCTCTTTCTCCAGGCACCTTTTGTTTCAAATGTTCTTTCACTGCTGTGTATTTTTTAATCACATTAGCAGCAGGACAATTATTAGGAGCTACTCTTTGAAGCCCGTCTCTTGGCCAAGTAACAGCTGCTTTGCACTCAGCCCACACATCTTTAGGAACAATAATTCCAAAGACGGTGTTCATATCCACCCAAAGCTCTTTCGAAATTGTCATTAGCCTTTCAACCTCTGTGTACCACTTATCTGGTTCCTCTCTCAGCTTTAGAAAACCCATTGTAAATTCATAGAGCTCAGACCTAGTCCATGGAATATGTACATATGCTCCTCCATGAACTTCTCACAAAAGAAATTCTGTTGCAACCATTACCATTTCACTCACTCATGACCACATTAACTTTCCTTTCAGTATTGATCTTTTTATTGCAGCGCGATTTCTTTGTGAACAGAAATCAACACAATGCCTTTAACCACATCAACCATACATACAAAATCGGTGCGAAAGCGCGCCTGGCCTGGGAACAAGACCTTGGCCTACCATTGACAGACAAAGTGTGGTCTTACTGTTGTGAACAAACGCGCTTAGTATCAAACAACCACCGTCATAAATTGCTACATTTTAAATATTTGCATCGGGCATATGTCACACCATACCTGTTAGCTAAAATGGATCCCAGTGTGCCACATACATGTGCCAGATGCGCTGCGGATCGAGCTGGTTTTGCACATTTAGCTTGGAATTGCGGGCCCATACTGGCATATTGGGAAGAGATTTTTCAACACCTGTCCCTGATGATTGACCACACATTGCGCCCCACGCCACAAATGGCATTGCTGGGATATGTCCAACAGTGTGGCGGTTTACTGCAATTGCCCTACTTATTGCAAAACAACAGGTCTCCCTGCATTGGGGTAGTGCGCAAACCCCTACTGTGAGGGCCTGGCTTCGAGATTTGGTGTATTGTGACACCACAAGTGAAATATATGCCACACTACAACCAGCGGCTTCACGCCCAAGTGACATCTGGCAATAACTGAAGACTTATTTGCAGGCACACCCCCTACAGACTGATTGACATTTGTACAGGGGTATTGCAGTACGGGCATACATACCCTTGAGGGGGAGAAGTTGCAGTGCCTTTTTTTCTCGTCCTTTACTGTTGTTGGTGATAACTTCTGATGAAGAGGGAGGGGGGTGCATGCATACCAGTACAAGGTCTGCTATCGATTTCTGAAGTGTATTTCATGGGAAGGATGGTTAATACCTAGACACACCTAGCATAATCCAATGTAAGCTATGTTAATTGCTATATAGAACTATGCATGAGAGGTATATCAAGCATAAGGAGGAAGAACGGCGAACAATTTAGACAAGATGCTTTTGCTGAGATAATCATCATTTGATATTTGTGAAGGAACTCTGTATCATGCTTTGTTGTTTTTGGTTATTTCATTTCATTTTTTCTTGATGCACACTTTGAGAACTTTGTAACCATGTTTCTTGATGTCTGTTGCACCGTATTTATGTGCATTGCAAAACCTCAATAAAGAAAAGTTTAAAAAAACATACATACAAAATACATTTTGTCTGCTCAGTCTAAATCCTAAATGGTTTATCTTTCACCAAGTTACTTACTTTAACCCCACTTTTACTATTCCTAAGTCCTTCAACAGCAACCTATTCTTTCAGCCGAACCAGAGTGAAGACAGTGTTAGCTTCCTTTCCTCTCATGGACAAGAATGGAGAATGACTAGTAACAATATTGGTTGCAGCACAGTGAATCCAAACAATGGTGACCACAGCTCTCTGAACAGCCATTCCAAAGGAACCTTTCACAATCTATTAGTCCTTTCCGCCAACTTTTTTGCCTGGGGATTGTAGAGAGAAGTGTGATAATGCTTAATGCCAAACCTCTCCAGGAAGTGATTTGCCTCCTCTGAAACCCACTTAGATTTTCAACAACCCTCTGGTTTTGGGACAAAACTATCCCAGTGCCCTTAGTACTAGCATCAATGGTAAGGAAATTGTTTTTATGTACATCAAAAGGTATAAGGACTGCATACTTGCAATTAACATCAAATGTTGCATTCTACTGTTCACCCTATACAAATGGAACCCCTGTCTTCAATAAAAGCCTTCAGTACTGCCAGCAAAGTCCTTAACAAATTTTGAGTAGTACTCTATGAGGCCCATGAGCAAGCTCAATAGGTCTTTGTTGCTGGGTACGTGTGCTTCCCTTCTGGCCTTCATTAAGTCTGCCTTTGGTCTAATCCCACCTTCGGAGATTGAATAACCCAAGTATTTTACTTCTTTTAGTAAACATGTTCACTTATCTCTGCGGGGACTTGTAATAGCTTTTCCAGTTTACCAAGGATCTGTTTTAGAGTGGAGTAGTGTTCTTCAGTCAAGTTCCCAGAGACCAGCAGGTTGTTTTGGGAATAAATCGCCCTCTCTTGGTCCCAAAATATGCTTGGTATCATCCTCTGAAAGACACCGGCAGACAAAGTTAAGCCAAAGGGGAGACGAGTAAACTGGAGAATGCCCTCATGAGTGATGAAGGCTGTCAAAGGCTTTAATCCCTAATGAAGTTTTATTTGGTAGTAGGTGATTCTCAAGTCTAAGTTAGAGAAGTACCTCCCAACCTTCAGAATGAGAACCATTTCCCCAGCGCTGGTTAGGGGAAAGTTGTCCATCATTATGTTTTGATTCACACAATCTTAGGCTGCCATCCTGTTTTTTGTGATAATAGCAGGCAACACCCACCCCGCAGCTTCAATATGATTGCTTATGCCTCTTCGAATTTTGCCCTTAAACATGTTTAAATCTTCTCTCTCACAGCCAATGGAACTTGTCTGGCTTTATGCCTCATGGGTTCAGCCACCTTCTTGAGACAAATATTATGAACATACCCTTTCTGTGTGTCTAGCTTCCCATTAAAAAAACAGACGGCACTCAATAGGAGCTCCTCCACACTAACATTTTCCACCACCAACACATGCCCTGGAGCCCTCTGGTGACAAGAATGTCAGATGAACCCACTCCACAATGGGAAGCCAATCTTTGGCACATACACCTTCCCTCTGATTGCTCTCTCGTCAAATATGATATGTGCTTACAAAAACCCTATGAACTCTAAAGCTGAGCCCTGATATCGTTTGGGGTTAATTTTCTTCGTTAAAAGCCAGTTCTCTCTGAAAATATTTTGGCCATTTCTCTCTTTCTTTCTGATAATAATTTCATGAATTATAGTATACTACAACCCAGAGTCCTCCATCAATTTCACCCATCGACCATTAACCACAAAATTCTGCCTCTGGCCAGTGTTTCCTACTCTGATCCTCTGAATTATGTACTATATACAACACCCTGTCCGGAATGTCTTCAGCTTTTACTATGACTCCCATCCTGTTACTTGTACTATCTGTGCACATTCATGCAAAATGACCCTTCCTGCCACGTCATCTACATTCCTTACCCAGAGGAAACAAATGTTCATATCCAACGTGTGGTAACCACTGCCACACCTGGTGCAGCTTTTGGAGCCGTTTCTCCCCACCTGGTTGGTCCCCTTAGAATTCCGTGTGTGTCCACTCTAGGTACATTTCTTACCCACTACATTGATGTCAGCCCCTCCTTGCTCATGGCAGCCAATTAAACATGACTTACTCCTTTGCCCTCTAATAATTACATTTCCCTCATTCACTGGTTCGACTCTACAACAACTTTGGGGATAGCAGTTGCCTCCTTTAAGGTAGGGTTACTTGCCACCCATATTCTCTCCTGTATTTTCTTGCTATGACACTGGACGAATAAAGTATCTTTTTTAAATTTGTGCGTCATTGCACCAAATTGGCATTTAATAGTAATAGCAGGCTCTCTTAATCTTGCTATGAGCTCATCCACTATTTTGTTAGGTGCCTGGGATTGAGTTTAAAATTTATGTCTAGTCATAGTAACATTGACAGACTTGGCAAAACTGGTTTCCAACCTCAAGGCTGGAGGCAAGTACCTAAAGATATGTTGCCCATATTTGTCTAAAACACTAAATGATAAAGACTTTTTGTCTATCAGATGAAAAGTTACCCTATCTATTTTCTCAGTATAACTAGCAACAATCTCATTCCAGTCTTCCAGCCCTTCCATTTGAGAAGGGAGGACCAGACAGTGACAAAGAAATGAAGGGGTAAAATACTGCTTGTTGAACATCCATGTTTGATACAACCATTGCAGAGGAACAAACACGCTTTAGGATAAAGAGGTATGGCAGAAAAATCCTCACAAATAAGGGATACAGCACTTCAGCTTTACTACAGATAATGCTTACAATGGTGCTTCCCAGCCCTGGCATGGAACCATGGGAACCTGTCACAGTCAGCGCCCTTAACAGAACATGAACACCCAGGCATGAGTATTCCACAAGGTAAGATAAGAACAACTTATGAACAGGTAAGCTAAGCGCTCCTCGCTCCTAGTCATTAGAACATCTGCAGTTAAATGTGACTAATTAGGAGACAGGTTTAGTTTTTACTGAGGGCACCTACAGATATGGATGAGAGGTATAACTTTTGCTTTGGTAATCCACAGACCTACATACTAGTGAAGAACACTGCTCTCCAGCCTTCAAGCTGGTTACGGCTAGAAAGGTGTCTCTGTGTCTGTAGTATGTACCGGTGTGTATGTTATGTTATGTTGATTTGTATAGTGCACTAATCACCTGAGAGGGTATCCAGGCGCTTGGGCAGGTGTATCGTTGTGTGGTCTCTAAGGTGCTTATATGCAGAGCAAGGACTTCAGCTTCTTGCAGAACGCAAGAAGTGAAGTGAAGAGGATGCTGTGATGTATTGAAAGACAGCATTCCATGTCCTGGGTGTGATGTAGGACAATGAGCAACCTCCAGTTTTGCTTTTGTGGATGCGGGGAGAGTGTGAGAGTGAGGTAGAGTGTAGGTGTCTTGTGGGTTGGTAAAAGTGTATGCGGCTGCTTAGGTATTCTGGTCCTGTGTTGTGTAGGGCTTTGTATGTGTGCATAAGAAGTTTGAATTGGCTGCTCTGGTGAATGGGAGCCAGTGATGTTTCCTGAGGTGCAGTGTGATGTGGGTGCGATGCGGGAGGTCAAGTATGAGTCGTGCTTCGGTGTTCTGGATGGTCTGGAGTCTGTGTAGGAGTTGTTTGGAGATTGCAACATAGAGAATGTTGCTGTAGTCCAGCCTGCTGGTGATGAGTGCCTCTTGTTACAGTCCGTCTGGTGTTCTGAGGCAACCATTTGAAGGTTTTTCGCAGCAAGCGTAGGATATGGAGGCAGAAGGCACCCACTGCATTGACTTGAGCCATCATGTTGAGCTTGTCATCTAGGATGATCACTAGACTTCTTGCATGGTATGAGTCTGTATGAATAGTCCCCATTGTGTGTTAACGGTGGAATAACTTAGGGTTTTCTATGACTCAGAGTTAGACTCATCCCTACCAAAGGGACTCCTCTTTCAATCTTGTTAGTGCATATTGATTGTGGCCAGGGATGTCTAAAGAAAAGAGGCATTGTGTGTCCATGGTGATAGGGTAGTGTTTTTTTTTTTTCCTAAAAGAAAAGTGGCAGCACTGGCTTATTGAACCATCTTTCCCTGTGGTTGGAGTGAAGGAGAAACACACATAACCATCATATTGTCCTGCGGCTGTTTAGCACTGAAAAAAGCATTGTCTGCTTAGACAACAGGTTGCATCCCACCATTTCTCCTTGTCAATCATTCCTAGGGAATGGTATACCACACCATATATTGTAGCTGATATTATCCCTGGGGGTCACCAAGGCGTGATATGGGCTATACTACACTATGCCATCTAATATATATATATAACAACTCGTTTCCTGTGAATTAGAAGCCAATAAAACCAAGTCTGGTTTGTGATGACAACAAAGTATCTGACCCTTTTGTCTCTTGATTTATAATGTAATATATTTTTTACTTCATAATAGCCAGCTATTTATTATTGTATTGGAATGGGGTTAATTCCATTCAAAGTAATCAATGATGAGACACAAATTGCCGTGATTTCCACTAATCTATGAGTGGGAAAATTAGTTTTTCTTCATTTATCAACGGTTGTGAAGAGATTCCTTTATAGAGATGCTCACAGGGTGGTCCTTTTTCAGACTGGAGTATCCAGCATTAGACAAGGCACACCCATCTGTGGTTTATTGACATATGTATGAACAATCAAAGACGTGAGCCCTGGGCTGTTAAAACTTGTGTGACAATGACCTTTACCTTGTAAGTGGCTCTGTTGACATGAAGCACCTAGTTTCACTAAAAGAGAAATACTAACCTACATCATCTACAAATTGCACTCCAGATGTGGTGAAATATCGACCCACTACAAATGGTCTTTAAACTTTCACCTCTCTTCATATGGTTCATTGCAGATCACAGATATTGCTTCCCTTTGATCTGTTCTGTCTTTATCAGCAATTAGTTCCAAATTCCAAAGATACTGTAGCAGAGAGAGAGAGGGACAGGCTGCTTCGGACTGGCACTTACATAGCCAAAAAGCAATTGCCATCATTCTGAGTGGACTGATAATTCCAGATTAAGCGCAAGTGGATTTTGCGTAAATTCGACATGACAAATTGCGCATCATTACTAAACCTGGGTGAAATTTAAATTATGTCAACATAATTTGTCAAATTTCAAATAATACTTGTTACATGAAATTCCTGAAATTACGCCATTACACCACATCGCATAAATATAGTGCCATTCGTGGTAAACATTTACCAGGAATGAGCTATTCACTGTAAATATTTACCACAAATACACAGGAACAACAAAATGTGTGTAGCTTTTTCCACTATTTCTTTTAGCATGAAAAGCTTTTTCAGGTCAAAAATTGATGTATGGACGCATTTTGCACTATAATATAGCACTAAATGACAGATTTGCATTTTGTAATTATGCTGCAATTTTGCGTAGTTACACAAAGGTAAATTAGGTGAATTTCACACATACCTAAAGATGACCACACATTTGATAAATCGGCTTTGGCATATTTTGCTATGAAACACCTGGTGAAAGAAACTCAGGGCCCGATTCACAGAGCTAACTTAAGACAAAATCCTAAACTTACTACCATTTTGGTATTCACAGAAGGCACTTACTCATTTTGGTATTCACAGAAGGCACTTACTCATTTTGGTATTCACAGAAGGCACTTACTCATCAATGAGTAAGGGCCTTCTGTGAATACCAAAATGAGTAACTTACTCATTTTGAGTAACTTACTCATTTTGAGTAGATTACTCATTTTAGTATTCACAGAAGGCACTTACTCATTGATGAGTAAGTGTCTTCTGTGAATACCAAAATGAGTAAGTGCCTTCTGTGAATACCAAAATGGTAGTAAGTTTAGGATTTTGTCTTAAGTTAGTTCTGTGAATCGGGCCCCTAGAGTGCAAACTCCAATACTGCGGGTTATCCCGCATTCTGACCAGGAAAACTCAAAATGAGGAGGTAGAACAGTACAGCAGAAAAAACTCACCATGCACTATTGATTTTCTCAAATGATTTTTCTTCTCTCAGGTACCAGGACACTTAGAATGAAGTCCAATACCTGCTTTACAGAAACTTTTTCCTTTAACCAACGGAAGTCTGGGAAGCAACAAATTATCTCCATACACTGTTGGGTGACTTTCAGGGGACAGAAAAAAACAAAATTACTTCACTTTCTGAGGTATTAAATGATAATTCCTAACTCTGTCCCCATTTTGCACTGAATTTGTTTCCGCTGTTTGACTGTCCTAGTAAAATGTTCACCTATATGTATGATTTAAAAATCTGTTAATGAATTACTGCTTAGTAAGGGTAAATCAATACACTTGTCACTGTAGATTTCTGACTTTACTTAGTCTAAATATGTTTCAGGACAGAATTTGAATGTCTGGGTATTGGATGTTCACCAACCAGGGTTTTATCTATTATTCATGTGGAAGGGGGAACATGGCAGCCGCGAGGTAAACGGTTGAGGCTGCCGTCGAGGAGAATGCAAGCTGATGTGTGACCCCCCGCCTCCCCGATACGTACGAAGGCAAAAGATAGCGTATCTGCTGTGCGCTGCAGTGGATCTGGGTGATGCCCTGGTGGGGGCCCATGGTTGCGGTCGGCGCTCCCCCGAGGTAAGGAGAGCGATACCGGCGTGGGAGATAGCCAGTGGAAGGAAGGAGAGGAAGGAGAGAGCTGCGTGTGTGGGGCTTTGGATGGCATCAATCGTGTTGCTGGACCCCAGTATGTGAGAGACGGCTGGGGGGGCAATAGAGAAGACCAGCGGGTACAACGGCCCTCACATATGGAGAAGAACCCACCGGCCCTAGAGAAAGTAGGTGGCTATACTGAAAGGATCCCCAGATATACCCTGCGCACAAGGGCAATTGGAAAGTCCATAGGGGTAAGTTCTAGGTTAGAATTACCCTCAGTCACTGTGGCTCTGAGCGATAAGGGCACCTGTAAGGTAGGGGGGTCCACCCTAACGAAACTAAGCAGAGCTGGGAAGTCTACAAGGCAACTTGGGAAGAGTCCGCGTGGAAGGGGAAAGAATCTCAACCCCCCAGGTGAAGGTCACTCCCTCCCTCAAAATGTTCTATAAAGTCTTGACCCAACTAGCGACATTGACGGAGGAGGGTGGGAAAGAAGTGTATCCCAGAGGGAGCCTGAAATGGAAAAAGCAAATCCCACACCACCAGGGGGAAAGAGGCCCAGGGGAGCAGTGGGTGTGTAGAAACTGGCAGTGGGCCTGGAGCTGATGTTAGAAGCGCCTTCCAGATATCAACACAGAATAGCTTTAGTGTGCTGGTGGCTAGAGACAAGGCAGTCTTCGAGGGGAAACATCATCAAGAAGTTCATCAGGCAGCTGAGACAAGGCGTTTGAACGACGAACAACCGGAAGCCCCCCTGGCATCTATCCTTCTAGATTTGAAAGAGGAAATAAAAAATAGGTTCAGGATATTGGAGGCCAATCAAGCTGATATACAAGCCTCAGGTGCTGCACTAGCGCAAAAATTAGGAGATGTAGCTGTCCAGACCGGCGCATTAGAGGAAGAGGTAGGATTGATGAGAAAAGACATTGCCAAAAATGCTGACGGGCTGGGCGCACTTGCCAAAGAAAACTTGAGACTCAGAGGACGTGGAAAGGATTGGGATCCATTCAAGAAGAAACAACTTGAGGTTTTTGAATATCCCCAAAGTCGTAGAGGGGACTAACATCAAGGAGGTCATAATCAAGTTGCTAAAGGAGATTGTTTTAAAAGAGAGGCCAGATATTAATCTGGACCATGAGATACAACGTATCCACCGGGTTCCCTTTAAAAGAAATATCCAAAGATAGAAGCCAAGGAAGATTCTTGTAAACTTTCTCTCATATAGTGTCAAAGAGGCTATCTTAACTGCAGCCCTGAGGAACAGCCCATACACAGTTGAGAACTACTCCTTCTCCATCAGGTCAGATGTATGCCGCGCAACCGATCAGAAGCAGTGGGAGCTGGGCAAAAGAATGGAGGAGTTGAATGGGTTGGGGGTCAGGGCCCAACCGAAATTTCCTGCGATGCTCCGTGTTATGTGGAACAACCAGATGTGCAATTATTGGACAGTAGAGGAGGCCGACGCCCTGATAGGGACAATGAAAAATGGTAGAACGTCTTGAGGAGATACCTTTTAATGAAAAGGCGATGGAATAGCAAGCGCATGTGGGGGTTGAGGCGGAGATGGGGGGTTACTGTCACTGTTTTAAGTATATCGAAAATATTCCTCCTCCACCAGGCAGCCCTACAGGCACCATGCCTGATAGCCAAGGGAGGGTTCCCACGGGAGGGAGAGGGGGTGAAGAGGGATGGGGTCGGAGGGGCTAAGTCACTGGGTGGGGAGCAGAGGGAAAAAACTAAAAAATATAAGTCCTCTATATTACCATGGCACATCATCGTAATCGACTACTTTAGGCTATTAGATGACATGAAGATTTTTTAATCTGAGAATGATGGTTGGGGGGATAAAAATCGATAAATACTAACAGGGAATGTAAACAATCTTAGATCCAAAAGCAGGCAGAGATTGGTGACAAGATATCTGAATGACAGCAAAGCCCATGAAATTATTTTACAAGAAACTCACCTAACGACGAGCGAAAGTAGAGGTCTCTACACTAAACTAAGATGGGTTGAGAGCTACGCAGTCTCGGACAAGGTAGAATATTGCAAGGGAGTAGCGATATTGATTAGGAGGGGAGCAGGGGTTGAACTCATCTCCTCTAAAACTGATAGTTCAGGGAGGTGGGTCCTAGCAACTCTCAAATGCTTTGGCATGGAGTTTGTTTGTGCCGGCTTTTACAGCCCAAATGTAGATGACCCCCAGCACATAGTGAACATGCAATGGAGCCTAGTAGGGGTAACAACTCCTATAATTATAGGGGGAGACTTTAATACCCTTTTGGATCCAATTTTGGATAGGTCCACTGGTAGGAGGGGAACCCAAGCCCAAGCACTGAGGGAGGACAAGGCAGGCCTTTAAGTATATGTTACACAATATGGGCTTGGTGGATGCATGGAGGTACCTAACGGGGCAAAAGCGTGGTTACACCTTTCATAGCAAAAAATATAATCATTTATGGAGGCTAGATTATCTTCTAGTGGATAGAGCTTGGGCTGGGAAAATAAAAGAGGTTACCCTATCTCCTGGGCATATCTCAGACCACGCAGCTGTCTGTGCCACACTAACGGGAGTTAGAGCAAGTCATAATACGAGATGAACATTAAAAAGGTCTATATTTCTAGATCCAAATGTGGTCATTTAAAAAAAAAAACAAGTATGGAATTTTTTCTGGATAACGCTCGTTCAGCCTCTATTGAAGTAATTTGGGATACTTTTAAGGCGTACATTCGTGGGGTTCTTCAAAGTCAGGTGACCTTTAAGAATAAGGCTGATAAAGCAGAGCTGAGAGGATTGGAGGAGAGAGTTGGGATGTTAGAGGTTAAATTACAGCAAATGGTAGGAAGTAATCGGGATGGAGAGAGAATATCGAACCAGCTGGAGGAAGCTAGATTAAACTATAAGATTAACCTTGAGGCAAAATATCGAGAGAGGTGGCTAATGGGGCGCCTGCAACAATTTGAGTATGGAGATAAAGCAGGAGCTTTGTTAGCCTGGAAGTCGAGGTTAGAGAGGTCCCGAAATCACATCAGGGAGTTGATCATTAGTCCTCAGGGAGACATCTCGAATCAGGAGGAGGAAATGCAGGCCTGGTTGGCCTCCCTGTTCTCTGAATTATATACGGAAGAGGTGCGTCCAGATGAGGGGAGATTAAAGGAATGGCTAAGTAGGGTAGGACTTCCGGAGATTACAATGGAGGGCAGGAATAGTATGGACGCCCCAATTATTGAGGGAGAAATCAGAGAGCAGCTCCTGCGTATAAAGAACAGGAAGGCAGCGGGACCAGACGCATTACCTGTGAGGCTCTAAAAATCAATAACTGATTAAATTGTCCCAGAAATGTAGTCACTATTTAATTCAATCTATAAAGGGGAAAGACGGATCCCAAGCTCATGGAAGGAGGCTACAATCATCCTGATTTTAAAACCCGCAAAGGATCTGAGGAAGGCTGACTCATATCGGCCAATCTCCTTACTAAATGTTGACTATAAAATCTTCACTGGTATTTTGGCATGGAGATTGGCAAAGTTAGCTCCTCAGTTGATTCACGCGGACCAGAAGGGATTTGTTACGAAAAGACAAATCCAAGAACTTACGTTGTCACTAATTGGGACTATTGACTTTACCATTACACGCTCGATCCCCTTAGCAGTGGTCACAATTGACTCTGCCAAGGCTTTTGATCGGGTCAGTTGGGCATTCCTGTGGGCGGTATTAGTTTCAATGGGCTTTAGTGCTGGTTTAATCTGGACATTCCAAAGGCTTTATGAAAATCCTGTGGCCAAAATTCTTTTAAATGGCTCCTTGTCGAGGAGTTTAAAATCCAAAGAGGTACGAGGCAGGGGTGTCCTCTGTCACCCCTCTTGTTCGACATCTACATCGAACCATTGGCACATCTGTTACGAAAAGATGACCAGATAGACCCTATTCACACACTTCCTCTTAGTAGCAAGCTAGCATTATATGCTGACGGCCTGATAATATATACCTCTGATCCCGTCCAAAAATACCTAGGGTGGAGCAGCTGACAAAGGAATTCGGGGCTGTATCCGGATATTTAGTGAATATCTCTAAGACAGAGGTAATGTGTTGGAACATGGAGGATTGGGGGTGGAGAGTGTGTGCAGAGATAAAATATCTGGGGGTTGTCATAGTCAATCAAAATGACGAGATTCCACTGCGTAATCTGAAGTGAGTAGCCAAAGAGGTTGACAGGTCAATATATAGGTGGAAGAATCTACCTTTAACCATTTATGGGAGAGTGAAACTTTTTAAAATGTCGATCCTTCGTACGTTGACGTATTTAACTGCATTCCACTCAAGTTCCCCAAGGTAGCCGTTGATAAAATTCAGGGGAGAATAACCAGCTTCATTTGGGCGTCCCGTGGAGTAAGACTTGCTTGAAAAAAGCTCAGGCGCCGCCTTAAGAAGGGCGGGATGGCCCTACCAGATCTCAACCTATAGGGAAACAGCGTTTACAACGTTGTTTCCACAACGCAGTGCTATTACAACGCGGTTGTTACAACCACCGCGTTGTTAGTACGCAATACCTTTACATCGCAAGTCATTACAACGACTTGCTGTAGGGGACGCAAAGGTATTGGATATAAAATCCAACACCTCCCCTGCTGTTGCGCAAACTGGAGTAGAAATAGTAAATAATACTATTCCTAAGTCCAGCGCGCCCCCTACAGCAAGTCGTTGTAATGACTTCCGATGTAAAGGTATTGCGTACTAACAACGCGGTCGTTGTAATAGCATGCGATGTATTCGCATGCATTGTAACATGCTATATTCCAACCTATATTGTATGGCATTTCAATTTAAAAACTTTCGAATGCTTTTGGGGAAGCCCAACTAATCTACTTGGGGAACACTCTTGGGGAGATGACTAATGAGTTTGGACCAACAGCTTTTTAATATAAGTTTGGAGCCCCAAAGTTTTTTTTTAAAGTACAGTTGAAGGTCTTAAAGACAGCATTAAGACTGTGGTATGGGGTAAGAAAGATGCTAAACATTAGGTACTACTCAGAATTTGCACCAATCTGTGAATCCCCAGGAACACCGGAGTGTATGAAGGATGGGTTGAGTCTCCCCCTGGAGCAGGCAGGAATATCAATGTGGGGGGATTTGATGTCGGTAGAAGGTTTATTACCCTGGGAGGTGTTGAGTGTGGTGGGGTGTGGGATTTTGCGGCCCCTCTCCAGGACATCGGGCCAAAGAGCAAGGAGGTAGCCAACTGGTATTGGCAATTCATGGAGGCAGAGGAAATGAAATTGGTAGCAGCCCATGCGGTATGGACAGACTTATTCCAGGGAGAGAATATACAACCCCTATGGAAAGACTCATTGAATCTGTTATATTCAATTGTCACCCCTGCAAACCTTAAACAACATCATTTCTTTGTCATCAATAGGCTGTATTGGACTCCTCAAAGAATGGCTAAGTTTGTGTTGCAGCCTATCCCCAGATGTAAAAGATGCGACTACCCAAAAGCCAACAATGAACATATTTTTTTTACATGTCCTGAGATTAGAGAATACTGGAAGGCAGTCAAAATCACTATAAGAGATCTCATGGGGATACCTATTGTTCTGAACTCTGCTTTAGTCCTTCTTGGGGTGGACACAACCACACGTAGCACTGAATAGTAAGCAAAGGGGCCTGGTTTTCTATCTGCTGCTTTTAGCCAGGCGAGAGATCTGTAAACACTGGACTGATCTATCCCCCCCACATCCTATGGAGTGGTTAAAAGTCACCAAGTGGACGAGTCGTATGGAGATAGAAAGTAAACCAGGAAAGCTAGGCAGAGGGATGGGATGATCTCATTAGGTGGGACTCATAGGAGTGACCCAGCGCGACACTTAATCAGAGATCAATACTCATCAATATTTCATACAATGGCCCATACACATTCACCCAAATCTCTGATGCGCTGGGGGTCAAGTTTTAAAGACGTGAAAATTGTTTTCTTCACTGATTCATGATTAACAATTCTAAATACATAACTAGACCTGTATATCAACTCTCTTTCCTTTTAGTCGATGGACCAATTAGTTGAGTAGTTGATGGTAATAATTAGAACTAACTGACTAACTAACCAGCTAAATAATTACAAACTCTCGGTAAGTTTTAAAACAAAAGTTTATCTCAAATAAATGGTTAATGCTCATCGTATATAGGTCGCAATTGCAAACAAAGAATCTCACACCAGGGAGAGAAAATCAATCAGCAATGCAAATAGTGTCAAACTCATCAACAATTAACAATATGCATATGAGGGAGTGGATAGATGAAGAGACATAAGTTTCAGCAAAATAATGCGAAACAATATACATATGACGGAGTGGATAGATGAAGAGACATATGTTTCAGAGACAAAAATACATTTGCAAATAAATTATGCAAAGTACAAGTCGGAAGATAATACAAACCCAAAGATCAATGAAATACCACCCCTGGCCAAGGGAGTAGTGGGGGTCTCCTGAAATAGAGTCAGGAAACAAAGATTTCAGGAACGGGACAGGACAGACAGGAACAGCTAGGCCTCTCTGCAAACCGACGGACAGCGACGCATCAGCCCTCCTCTGCACTCGATCAGAGCTCGGGCTAAAGCAAGCGCTAAACCACACCCCTAAAGGCACCCCAGTTATACCCTAAAACCTACATGTCCAACCCAGATTAGTTGAAACAATTTATGAAACTCGACAGTTCATTGGTCAATTTGGGAGGTGGTCTGTCACACCACCAGGTTCCAATTCATAATTTCTTTGTACTCATTGTTCTATATCCTCTCCCATATGACTCGTTCAGTTATTCCGACATTGAAACATTTCTCCATTTTCTCATATATTTTTTTCATTAACGTTCCACAGAAGAAGTCTTGGATCCCACGGTCAGGCTCATCCGTTTGGCAGTCATACAATGTTCTCTGTGCTGCATAGCCTTGAACCTTTATACTTACTCTGCAGCGCTCAGCACTTCTGTCTGCTTTAGCATGTCATTCTCGCTCGTTCTCCTGCCCCTAATTTATCTTGTCAACTTTAATAATGTCAGGCCCATTCGACTCACTACGGCAAATAGAGCATAAACATTCATTAATTACATGGTAAAGCACTTTTCACTGTGTACCACCCACTTTTGCACTATCCCCTGTTAATAGTTTCTTAGCATAAGCTTCATGCAAAGCGACATTATTTATTATCGTTTAAAGCAAAATGCAAGATGCGGCCTAAACGTGCATTAATCTCGTTTCTTTAGAAACGCAATGTAAAATGTGGCCTAGTTCTTTCATGCATTAGTTCACATTAGTGCACGCATGCGCAAATTGGTTTCCCACGTGTTCATGTGATTTGCATGGTTCATTTTACACCGCACACTGTTAATAAGTATTACGGGGGTGTTAATCCGAGCAGGTTTCTTTTTGCAAAATCCTGCTCCATCAATCCCCCCTCTGATGGCTTTCTGGAGCCATCATAAAATACCCACCATACCAAGTGGCATCTTTATTTATCTAAAGATCAGTATTCTTTTCTCTTTTCTTCATCTTCTCATCTATCTCCTTCATCTCGTCATAGTGATCTCCTTTCATATCTTCTAGTACTATTTCATCCCTTTTTAGGTCTCGCCTACGCAGCGCGCATGCGCTGCTTAGGAGACCTTTAGCCGTCGTTCAGCTCTTTTTCGAAGCACATACTCGTGCTTGTGGCGGCATACACCTTGCGGGAGCGCGCAGGGGCGCGCCACAAGCACGAGTATGTGCTTCGAAAAAGAGCAGACTGCCATGGATTGAGGTAAAACAATAAGGATCTATTCTAAACCCATAAATCACAGTCATGATGCAGCTCCTTGATGCCGGTAAATAGATCAGTGTGCTATATAATTAGGACTGCAAACGTATGAACTCAGAGACAGGGGAGGGTGGGGGAGGGGTGTATGCTCATGAGAAAGGACCATAAGGTGAATGGTTCTTCCTGTCACTCTCATAACAGACTCTCTTTCTATCGTTTCTCGGTCTCACTCTGTCAACCTCGTTCATTCCAATGTTGCATGAATTCTACATTTGTAATGTGGCTGCTTTCCCCCAGGAAGAGTCTCCGGAAGGATAACCTTAAACCAGTCCTGAGAGTCGCTTTCTCTCCATAAACACTCCAGTAGCCTCCTAAAACTGAGCACCAAGGTCAGCCCTCCTAGTCTTTGGAGCGCAGCCCTCTCCCCGCCACCCCCAACACTCACCAGTGCGGGGCTCGGAGACGGCTGCCTCTGCTCCGGGTCGGTTCTCCTCCCTCTGGTCGTGCAGTGCACGCTGGGACTCGTAGTCCATCGGCCCCAGCCTAGCTGTGCGTGCAGAAGGGGACATAATTTAATGCTGCTTTAATGATTGAGATCAATGCTCCGCAGCGACCGGCCCTGCATCAGACCCACTTGTCCCTGATGAGGGGTTTGGAGTGGCTTAAAACATGACCTGATATCACGGTAAAACTACAATCCCCGAAATACCTATCGCCCGACATGATCCAAGTACTACAGAAAATAGCCAGTCGGAGAACGTCATCTGCCTTTTATGTCATCACTTCCTCTTTCCTTGGCTTTGTTTATATAGTTAAGAGGACCAAGTCTGTATATTTCTGCTGGATGATTGGGTAAATTAAGGATAAGGTGGCAAAATTCATAACCTGCCACTGTAGGGAGTACGTGGTAACTGATTAGTTTATGAGTACTAATTGGATCAGTTTTGCAAGGTTGCCATCTTTGCTTCAAGCAAAATACAGAGTTTAAGCATCGAACATGAATTGAAACGCGCCACATGTTTTATTAGCAAACATAGATGCGTTAGCAGTCAGGTTTACTTGTATTTTTACGTGCCACTTGTCACCTCCATGCTCTTGCATAATGTGCCCACTGCAGAGCTCTGCGTGCATCTTGCAAATTACATGTTTATATCTTATGTAAACCTAGCAGAGTCGAATCCAGCGCTTTTTGCAGAGTTCTGCATGTAATCCAAAGGTAACACGTTCTTATCCATCCAGTTGAATGGGGCATACACAGCAGGAAAAATCTGCTTGTAATCAGTAAGGCATAAGTGGGAATTCTTGCTGGGAAAAGCATTACCATTTTTCTAAGGATGAAAAAATGAGTTTTATTGGGATGGTTAATAAATAGCATCTGTTAATAATTGGCATAAAATGCAGTTTGTATAGTCTGCTATATAAATAGTCATTAGTGTGATTACATACAGTGATTGGAGCAGGGGCCCAGAGATTGTCATGGAAGCCAGCTGCTGGTGCTGACGAATGCCGGGTTTCAGCATACCAGGGCTGCCTAGTTTTGATTCCGCTTGATGCCTCTTTCTTCCACCCCCCCAACACTCCCTGTCACTTTATCTCACTATTGCAGGTGCTTTTCCACTCCGGCGTTCTCCTTTTGCTGATGTTTTCCTGCGTCTCTCTTCTTTCATCCTTTTCTGCCTCTCTCTGTCTCTCTTGTTCTGGGCCAAAGTCTAATGATGAAAAAGAAGTCCCAGCCTCTAACAAGCATTGGCATAGCCAATAGGTCTCGCCTTTGGGACCTTATAAGTATTTAGTTATGCAGTACAATATCCTTGGTGCAACAACATCAACTGTTGCATGGCTAAACACTTATAAGGTCCCAAATGCGAGACCTATTGGCTATGCCAATGCTTGTTCTCTTTCTTGCTTTTCGTTTGTTATTTGTTTCTGTCATCTCTTTTCTTCCACACTTACACTTGCAACATTTATATATTGTTGTCATTACTAATGCTACTCCCGCTACTGAATTCATTGGTATTATTTTTCCTAACAAACTACTTCCAAAGATAGAAAACCATTTACCTACAGAAGAGAAACTCTTACCAAGTCTCTCCCAGACACCGTCAACCTCCAGTTGGGTCAAGTCTTCATGTAATTTCGTAATATTCTTAATATATCCCTCAATACCTTTACTTTTGTCAGGGATATAAGTACAGCAGTGGTGAATTTTCAACATGCCACAGACTCCACCCTCTTTTGCCAATAAGACATCAAGGGCAAGTTGATTTTGCAAAAACATTGATCTGATCGCAACCATTTCGGTGTCAATCATCAAGAACGCACCAGCAGTATCTGTCCATAAACGATGAACCACTGTGGACAATTTTTGAATTTTGTGCGAATTCAGAACGACTCCAACTGAGGGTATCAGTGCACCAAAGATATCACCTACTATTTCTGAGAAACTAGCTCTCTTGTTTCATGTTGGTCCTTGTTTTATTTCATTGATTCTGTTGTTGCTTTTGTCTACATGGTAGACCTATGGAAAAACAATTGCAAAATAACAACTACCTTACCAATGTGCAGGTAACCTGTAATAGGCTTTCTTACCACACACATAATAGACGCCTGGGAAAACAGGATCAGTTCCACCCTTCAATCCCCAACCTCCAGTAATTTGGTAAGTATGTTCACATTCACTAGAACCAATGAAATAATTATTATAGTTAGTTTTCATTCTAAGCAAACAGATTTTCCCCTTTTTATACCAGTCCAGGGACATTGCAGCATACGTCTCGCCTTTCTCATAATTTTCATCTCTAAATGCCCATGGTGGTACCTGTGACTTCTGTTCAGCAGCTTTTCTTTGGAAACTTTCCCTTCTATATTCTACCATATCTATGAATACTTTTTCTTCAACCCGCAAACTTCATGTTAGATTATTTTTATATGCATATTCTATGTCTAATGTCTTGGTAATATGGAAGAATTCTCCCATATACCGTGCATTTTTACTACTTAAAACCTTATTCAGCTCCTTTATAATAGGTATCTCTGAAAATACTAAGGGGTCGATTCCGATTCGGGCCGGAAAAAGCACCGACCGACTCGGATCCGGAAATAATACCGACCGACACGTACCTGTGGAGCCCGACACGCCAAGTACGATGCAAGGCGTGAAAAATCCGACCGACACGTACCGAACCCAAGTCGACCTACCGAGCCGCACGGAAAACAGCAATCCGGCCGGAAAAACACGCAAATCCAACCGACCGACACGCACCCGGAACAAATCCAACCGAAACGTACACGCGAACTCCAAACCGCAAAGTACGCTGCAAGGCGCGAAAACCACGAGCGAGTCGGACGGAGGCCAAGCCGCACGACCGACACGCATACAAAACCGAGCCGAAGCAACACAAAACACCGCGACCGACGCGTACGCAGCATAGAAAACTGCACAAACACAGCGTGAACAAAACGGAGAAGACCGTACGAGACAAATGCAGGGTCCGACTCGGTCACAAGAACGTTTCCAACATACACAGACAGTACAAAGGAAAAATCACCCAAAAAAAGGCCAAACAAGCAATTACCAAGCCAATAAATACTGGGGGGTGGGGACAGAGAACAAAGACACACCCACAACTCCACCTATATAAAGGACACAAATCACAACCATGAGCCTTTGCAAATGCCATTCCACTGCCAGCACCCAAGAGAAAGCAACCACACACCCACAGCTCATCCCTCACACAAGCCACACACCATCAGCACACCAACAAATACCTACCTCACATACACCCAGCAAAACACACACTCACACACCCTCACCTGCACACCAATACACACATCACTCACCATCACCACCCATCACCATGCCCCCCAAGAAGAATCCCAAGTTCCTAGATTGTGAATTGGAAGTCATGGTAGACGAGATCCTCAGGGTAGAGCCACAGCTGTTTGGCACACTGGTCCAACAGACCCCCATCTCCCAGAAAACCAAGATGTGGGAGAGGATCATCAACAGGGTGAACGCACAATCACCATGTCGGCGCACAAAGAGCGACATCCAGAACAGGTGGTATGACGTGCGCAGGAGGGTACGGGACCTGCTGAAGAAAGACTACATCAACAGCCAATACACCGGCAGTGGCCCTCCTGCCAAGCCAATGTACCTCAGGCCCTGGGAGGAGAAGGTGCGGGCCATCCTTCCGCCAGTGAGCGTATATGGACTAGAGGACATCCCAGAGCCTGGTGAGTACACAACAAATGTACACAATATACTGCCACAAAACACACACATCACTGTCAAGGGGAGAGTCAAACCATGCACTCATAGCAATTACACAGCAACCAGAACAGAATCATCCCAAAATGTGTATGTCAGTCAGATAAACACAACACATGCCATCAAAAAAGTCACATCCAACTGTGCCAACACATGTACAAACACAACTACAACTACAGCTAGGCAGTGGCACAAATAGAACTAACAAACACATCCAGACATGTAGCCACCACAACAACACCAACACACAGTGAAGACCACTCAAAGGAAGGAATTCTGTGTATGCTGGCCAAGTCAGTGTAGCCAATAGCATCATGGGAGTCGCAGTCACACATATTGCCCCCCCACAACTGTCCCATCAACACCACCATGAACCATGCGCACATCACAGGGAGTGGAGAAGGACTCACAAGATGGCTGACACTGGCAACTGCTGTGGTGAGCACAAGGCCCTGCTGGCAACTGTGTACCAACAAACAGCAGGACACCACTGACTGACATCCTGAGAGACAACTTCCACTCCCTGCAATGCAAGCACGTTCCATGGTGGGATATCTGGCTAGCTGGGTGGGAAGGAGGACTTGCAGCACTGACCATAGTCACAAGCACCTCCCCTCACACACACCCCAACACAAACTCCACAGAACCCACCTGGTAGAATGCAATGCCCCCATCCTAACACAAGATCCCACAAAGAACCACCACCCTGGGTTATGTTGTGTGAAGCACAGGGCCACTCTTGGGACTTTTAGCCAAACAACTGCCAGGACAACACTCCCAGCCATCCTGTCAGCACAGCCAGCCCACCCCACAGGGAAGCAGAGTCAAAAGGAAGGAAGCATGGGCATGCTGGGAAGGGGGTGGAGGCAATAGCATGATGGGAGTCGTAGTCACAGCTCTACATCCCCCACCACATGGCCCAGCAAGCTCACACTCACGCATGCACATCCCACAGAGAGTGGAAAGGGCCAATCAAAGATGTCTGACACTGTTGCTGTGTCGTGGGGAGCACAAGGGCATGCTGGGTACTGCACACCAACCAACAGCAGGACACCACTGTCAGCCATCTTGCCATTGCTCTCACACCCACACACACTGAACTCCCCACAAAAGCAAGTAAGTATGGGAATGCTGGGAAGTGGGGTGGAGGCAATAGCATGATGGGAGTCGTAGTCACAGACATAGCTCACCCCCACAACTGTCCCATCAACACCACCCTGAACCATGCTCACATCACAGGGAGTGGAGAAGGACTCACAAGATGGCTGACACTGGCTACTGCTGTGGGGAGCACAAGGCCCTGCTGCCAACTGTGCACCAACAAACAGCAGGACACCACTGACTGACATCCTGAGAGACAACTTCCACTCCCTGCAATGCAAGCACGTTCCATGGTGGGATATCTGGCTAGCTGGGTGGGAAGGAGGACTTGCAGCACTGACCATAGTCACAAGCACCTCCCCTCACACACACCCCAACACAAACTCCACAGAACCCACCTGGTAGAATGCAATGCCCCCCATCCTAACACAAGATCCCACAAAGAACCACCACCCTGGGTTATGTTGTGTGAAGCACAGGGCCACTCTTGGGACTTCTAGCCAAACAACTGCCAGGACAACACTCCCAGCCATCCTGTCAGCACAGCCAGCCCACCCCACAGGGAAGCAGAGTCAAAAGGAAGGAAGCATGGGCATGCTGGGAAGGGGGAGGAGGCAATAGCATGATGGGAGTCGTAGTCACAGCTCTACATCCCCCACCACATGGCCCAGCAAGCTCACACTCACGCATGCACATCCCACAGAGAGTGGAAAGGCCCATCAAAGATGTCTGACACTGTTGCTGTGTCGTGGGGAGCACAAGGGCATGCTGGGTACTGCACACCAACCAACAGCAGGACACCACTGTCAGCCATCTTGCCATTGCTCTCACACCCACACACACTGAACTCCCCCACAAAAGCAAGTAAGTATGGGAATGCTGGGAAGTGGGGTGGAGGCAATAGCATGATGGGAGTCGTAGTCACAGACATAGCTCACCCCCACAACTGTCCCATCAACACCACCCTGAACCATGCTCACATCACAGGGAG
Organism: Calotriton arnoldi; assembly: GCA_963921515.1. NCBI lineage: Eukaryota > Metazoa > Chordata > Amphibia > Caudata > Salamandridae > Calotriton > Calotriton arnoldi. The sequence continues at coordinate 840,896 of CAWUFW010007796.1, read as the reverse complement.
TGGAGAAGGACTCACAAGATGGCTGACACTGGCTACTGCTGTGGGGAGCACAAGGCCCTGCTGCCAACTGTGCACCAACAAACAGCAGGACACCACTGACTGACATCCTGAGAGACAACTTCCACTCCCTGCAATGCAAGCACGTTCCATGGTGGGATATCTGGCTAGCTGGGTGGGAAGGAGGACTTGCAGCACTGACCATAGTCACAAGCACCTCCCCTCACACACACCCCAACACAAACTCCACAGAACCCACCTGGTAGAATGCAATGCCCCCCATCCTAACACAAGATCCCACAAAGAACCACCACCCTGGGTTATGTTGTGTGAAGCACAGGGCCACTCTTGGGACTTCTAGCCAAACAACTGCCAGGACAACACTCCCAGCCATCCTGTCAGCACAGCCAGCCCACCCCACAGGGAAGCAGAGTCAAAAGGAAGGAAGCATGGGCATGCTGGGAAGGGGGAGGAGGCAATAGCATGATGGGAGTCGTAGTCACAGCTCTACATCCCCCACCACATGGCCCAGCAAGCTCACACTCACGCATGCACATCCCACAGAGAGTGGAAAGGGCCATCAAAGATGTCTGACACTGTTGCTGTGTCGTGGGGAGCACAAGGGCATGCTGGGTACTGCACACCAACCAACAGCAGGACACCACTGTCAGCCATCTTGCCATTGCTCTCACACCCACACACACTGAACTCCCCACAAAAGCAAGTAAGTATGGGAATGCTGGGAAGTGGGGTGGAGGCAATAGCATGATGGGAGTCGTAGTCACAGACATAGCTCACCCCCACAACTGTCCCATCAACACCACCCTGAACCATGCTCACATCACAGGGAGTGGAGAAGGACTCACAAGATGGCTGACACTGGCTACTGCTGTGGGGAGCACAAGGCCCTGCTGCCAACTGTGCACCAACAAACAGCAGGACACCACTGACTGACATCCTGAGAGACAACTTCCACTCCCTGCAATGCAAGCACGTTCCATGGTGGGATATCTGGCTAGCTGGGTGGGAAGGAGGACTTGCAGCACTGACCATAGTCACAAGCACCTCCCCTCACACACACCCCAACACAAACTCCACAGAACCCACCTGGTAGAATGCAATGCCCCCCATCCTAACACAAGATCCCACAAAGAACCACCACCCTGGGTTATGTTGTGTGAAGCACAGGGCCACTCTTGGGACTTCTAGCCAAACAACTGCCAGGACAACACTCCCAGCCATCCTGTCAGCACAGCCAGCCCACCCCACAGGGAAGCAGAGTCAAAAGGAAGGAAGCATGGGCATGCTGGGAAGGGGGTGGAGGCAATAGCATGATGGGAGTCGTAGCCACTGATATTGGTCACCCCCACAACTGTCCCATCAACACCACCCTGAACCATGCTCACATCACAGGGAGTGGAGAAGGACTCACAAGATGGCTGACACTGGCTACTGCTGTGGGGAGCACAAGGCCCTGCTGCCAACTGTGCACCAACAAACAGCAGGACACCACTGACTGACATCCTGAGAGACAACTTCCACTCCCTGCAACGCAAGCACGTTCCATGGTGGGATAACTGACTGGCTGGGTGGGTGGGAAGGAGGGCCGGCTGTCAACCAAACACAACCAATGCAGACCATGTTCACACCCCAAAAAATACATAGAAATGCCCAAATAATGCAGGACAATGTGCCACACCAATATCAACCCCTGACTGTGACGACTTAGGACAATGCAATGTACAGGCCCGCACCCAGAGGCACAGTCACAACTGTCATGTGTGTCAACCATTGATGCCTGCAGAAACATAACATACATTGTTTGTGTCTCCCAAAAACAGGTGATGATGGGGACACAGCAGCAGACGCTGAGGAGTCCCAGTCCCAGGCTCAAGAGGATGCGGAGCTCACTGGCGTCGTACAGCCTCTGTCCTCCTCGGACGATGAAGACCAACCTGGCACATCCGGTGCAAGTCAACATGCAGCACCAGCAGGACCACCAGCTGCAGCACCAGCAGGACCACCAGCTGCACCCCCTGCACCCACCCCTCCAACGACTGTCACCACAAATACCATCCCTGCCGACATGGACAGAACAAGGAGCAACACCAGCACAGGGACCCTGGACCAACCTGGGGCCATGGACACCACCACCACCACCAACCCCAAGGTGGACCAGGGTTATCTGTGCGTGCCACTGCACACACTGCACATGTCAGCAGGGGTGGTGGGAGGGGTGGGAGACAGAGGTCGCTGCTTGCAGACGTTGCTGGTGTGCATGATGACCCACAACTGGTACGCATAGCTGATGCGTACCAGTCCAGCACCGGAGACCTCAGCCAGGTAGTGGGGCTCCTCAGAGACATGAAACAGCAGCAGGCTGCCCATCATGCCCGCTTGGACTCCCACATGTCCCACGTGGAGTCACACATGTCCCGCGTGGACTCACACATGTCCCGCGTGGAGTCCAAGTGGGATGCACTGCATGAGATGACGGCGGTGCACAGGGACATTTTACAATGCCTCCGCCAGATGAACAGCAACCAGTCCACACCTCCCTGTGTGCCAACAACATCTGGTGCCGAACAAACTGCAACTGCCACAGGGAGGGAGGATGACTCTGGCGGAGAGTCCCCTGCACCGCAGCAGCCTGTACTTGAGGGGCCCCCCCCAAGAAGAGGGTCGTCCGAGGAGGGAAAGTGAGAGGCCGATGGCCAAGCGCAACTCCCAGGAAGCCTGAACCTGTTCTGGATGTTCGCCTTTGTGCACAGACTGTTCACCCTGTTGACGGCAACACTACTCCCACACATTGCATGGGGAGTACAAGTTGGACCAATGTGTCAGACAACTGTGGCCCCGATACTGGGGATCCTGTCTACCAGGACTTTCAATTCACCTAGGAACTTCGGATTGCAAGATTTATGTACAGCACTACCCATCCTATGCACTATTAACACAAATGTATCACAATAAACACACTAATACACCATACTTGCCTCTGTCGTGATTCCAACGTGGGTGCTGTTATGGGGATGATGAACTGCAAAATTACACTGTGTATGCGAACTGCAACAGCAAGGACAACACAGGCATGTGAGTAAAGGCAACGTGACACATATGAGGGAGACACACCACCAGGGCTACACAACACATACACACCTAGGCCATCTGACTCATTGCCTACACTGATGTTGCCAGGGAAGACGGTGCAATGCACAGACACCACACCCATTCCCAGTTGTAGTCAAGTAGCCCACAGGTGCAGTAAGCAAATGGCACTCAAATGTGTGACCACAGACAACGCACATCACAAAGTGAAGCACAGGTTTATTACACAGTTGCAACATGTCGTAACCACTACAGATGCAAGGTAATCCCACCTGGCAGCGGGCACACAGTCAACAACTGTAGACGGAAGGAAGTCCATGGGTGTGGCGCACATCACCTGTAGGGACACAACAGCTACCAGCCTGGAAGTGCAATCACGTCGTCGGTGGACACAGTTGACCAAACGAATCTGAAAGTACCCTGTGAAGGACAGAAATGACACACAGTCAAAAGCAATGGAGTACAGGACAGAACAGCAAAACTCATGCACAATACATGTTACAAGATACCCACCCAGAACCAAGTTAGCATGTCAACACTGTTGGGGAGTACAGCCCACCTGTTAGCACACATCGCAACACACATCCAGTCAAGTAGCCCATGGACACACTCCAACAGCACCAGAGCACCACCCACACATCATGCCAACTCACATCATTGACATGACACCTCAGGATACTCACATTCAGCTAAAGAAGTTGGTGATGAGCTGTGTGCGGACATCACCATCATCATCATCATCATCATCGTCACTGGCATCGTGGTCCAGGCCAGGATCCTCCACAGGTGGCGGATGTTGGTCATTGTCATCCTGGATGAGAGGCAACTCCTTCCGCACTGCCAGGTTGTGGAGCATGCAGCAGACGATGATAATCTTGCACACTTTCGCAGGGGCATATGGGAGGGACCCTCCGGTCTTGTCCAGGCAGCGGAAGCGGCTCTTCAGGAGACCAAATGTCCGCTCAATCACTCTCCTGGTCCGACCATGTGCCTCATTGTAGCGCATCTGGGCTGGTGTCACAGGGTTCCTGAGGGGTGTCAGCAACCACGGCATGTTGGGGTATCCCGAGTCACCTACGGACAGACAAGTGCACATTAGCTGACTTGGAAAAGTGGGCGGAATACTACAGATCAGATCACACACAATGGCACAAAGTCAGTACACACCGACAAGCCAGGCACGCTGGTTCTGCATCTGTGCCATCATCCTGGGGATGCGACTACTCCTCATCACAAAGGCATCGTGTGCTGAACCAGGGAAACGGGCACACACGTGTGTGATGGTCATGTCTGCAAGACACACCACCAGTGCATTGACCGAGTGGTAGTGCTTGCGGTTCCTGTAGGCCTGCTCCTGGGCCTGTGGTGGTACCAAAGCCACATGTGTCCCATCAATGGAGCCAATGACATGCGGCATCCTCCCCAGGGCATAAAAGTCACTCTTCACGTCAGTGAGTCGTCGCAGTCTAGGGAAATAGATGTACCGGTTCAGGAATAGCAACATTGCCGCCAAAACATCGCGGAGCACACGGCTCAACATGGTCTGTGACATCCCACCAGCAGTCGCCACAGTATGTTGGAAGGTACCGGTGGCAAAGAAGTGTAGGGCTGCCATCACCTTCACCTTGGGGGTCAGCGCTGTAGGATACGGCCGGCCAGGCTGCAAATGTGGGGACAACTGCACTGCCAAATCCTCAATCAGCTGCCTGGTGAAGCGGTACCGTCGGATGCTGTCCCGTTCCACCATCGTTGCCAGGTCTGGGAATGGTCGATGGACAGCAGGAGCCCTGCAGTGCAGAGGAGAAGTAAGCAAGATTGTCAGTCACCCCACATATGCGGCATTGAACACACTCAATATCCCAACATACATCATTATGAGGCACAACTACATGAAGTGTGCAGTTCCGGAAGGACATGTATGGTACATACATGGCCAACATCTGTCAACACGGTCCAACAGGTGGCATCAATTAGTCCCAGGTTGGCCCATTGGATATCATGAGGCCGTGTCACAGTTCCCATCTCCTGCTGCCGTGTCACAATAACCCCCACAGTGACATGTGAGGACAGATGTGCCCCAGGCACCACAGCTCAACGACAGGTACATTCCCAGGGACCCTGTATTGCCACATGGACACTGGCATTACATGGAGTATCATGTATACACCACAGCAAAACAACCATGACCCCCACAGGTAGTGGCCCCACTTGCCACGGCAGGACAGACATGGACGTCTGTGACACACACACGCACAACATCAAAGTCCATGCACACACAACCTGGATGTGGAGACTGTCTCCCATTGTGCACATGAAATCAGAGACATTGTAAACACTACATGCACAAAGACTGTGGAGGACCATCACTATTGTGCCACTGGGACACCCTGGCTCAAACATACCGTCCCACATGGGACTCACGGGGTATGTGACATGACATACACATACACCACCGTGAAATGTGACCATGGCACATGCACAGATATGAACAGTTGCACATCACAGTGGTCATGTACACGTAACACCCAGGATCCTGTCCCCATGAACACGTGCACAGCCTGGGGGTGGCTGCCCACAGGTGACACCCACAGGACAACATGTACACCAACATACACACAATAGGAAATGCAGCCTTACATGCCTTATGATAAAGTTTGGACAGGCTGTCGTGATGTAGGTGTGCCCCTCACTCCCTGGGAGCTATCTGTGGCTGGCATATGTCCATCTGAGACAGGCATGGTGACATATGCCAGTCACATGTACAGTGATGCGTTGTACTGCAATGGACCGATCGGTGCCCCCGGCCGGCCCATTGCATTCAATGTGTGCGGGTACGCGTTGTACCCATGTACGCGTTGAACTGCAATGGACCGATCGGTGCCCCCGGCCGGCCCATTGCATTCAATGTGTGCGGGTACGCGTTGTACCCCTGTACGCGTTGTACTGCAATGGACCGATCGGTGCCTCCGGCCGGCCCATTGCATTCAATGTGTGCGGGTACGCGTTGTACCCCTGTACGCGTTGTACTGCGATGGACCGATCGGTGCCTCCGGCCGGCCCATTGCATTCAATGTGTGCGGGTATGCGTTGTACCCCTGTACGCGTTGTACTGCAATGGACCGATCGGTGCCTCCGGCCGGCCCATTGCATTCAATGTGTGCGGGTACGCGTTGTACCCTGCGCGTACTGCATGGACCGATCGTCCCGGCCGCCCATTGCATTCAATGTGCGGGTACGCGTTGTACCCCTGTACGCGTTGTACTGCAATGGACCGATCGGTGCCTCCGGCCGGCCCATTGCATTCAATGTGTGCGGGTACGCGTTGTACCCCTGTACGCGTTGTACTGCAATGGACCGATCGGTGCCCCCGGCCGGCCCATTGCATTCAATGTGTGCGGGTACGCGTTGTACCCCTGTACGCGTTGTACTGCAATGGACCGATCGGTGCCTCCGGCCGGCCCATTGCATTCAATGTGTGCGGGTACGCGTTGTACCCCTGTACGCGTTGTACTGCAATGGACCGATCGGTGCCTCCGGCCGGCCCATTGCATTCAATGTGTGCGGGTACGCGTTGTACCCCTGTACGCGTTGTACCGCAATGGACCGATCGGTGCGCACCCATTGACAATGGGCTTGCCTGGCAACGGACGCGTTTTCGAATTTCGAACGAGTCGGTTGCTGGAAAATCAGTTGGTCACCCACAACAATGTTGCAAAATCATGTATGTCATGAAGTTGAAGATTTGAAGGATGCTGTGGGCGTGTTTTGGTGCTGCTATTCCATGGATTGGCCAGATTCAGAAGATGCAAACGACTTGGACCTATCACTTTGGACACAAGGGACAGTATCTGCCTCTCCAGCACATATATATTGCTGGCTGTTCCCCTGAGAGCTCACTTGCCTGCACTACATGCTCCAGGACGACATCTGCCACTGCACTGCTGCTGTCTCTGCCCCTCTGGACCCTGCAATGGCACGTACTGTGGAGAGAGCCCCAGCCTTCAGCCTTGAAGAGAACCAGGCCCTGCTGGACAGCCTACTTCCACAGTACAGCAAGCTGTATGGGACACCAGGGGAGCAGGTGAGTGTTCTGTGCACTGCCTTTCTGAATGTGCATTTTGTCTGACTAGCAAGGCTGGAAGTCTGCACGCCACTGGCTAGCAGGCTCACTGAGTAGTTGTCACCCCCCATAGTGTGTAGTGACATGCACTGGACAGGTATGGTGCAGTGACAGTGCATTTGAACAAGGTTTTACTTCCCATGCAATGATACCATGTAGTGACGTCTGGCAAACTGTCCATGGGCAGCTTTGCACTGCCTGTGTACATCATGTGCCCCTGTGATTGAGACATGTATATACAACTGTGTCATGCACGGATATGTTGCATGTGTAGTAATGGCCTTTTCACTTTGTCATCCTGACAGGTTAATGCCCATCGGAAGCAGGAGATCTGGAAGGACATCGTCCGGGCCGTCCGGTCCGTGGGGGTCTACAAGCGCCGGATCCGCAACTGCCAGAAGAGGTGGCAGGACCTTCGGGGCTGGACCCGGAGGATTGCACGGGTCCAGCTGAAGCTGTCGCCTCCTCGCAGGAGGGGCGGAACACGGACCCTGACCCCCACATGCTCCAGATCCTGGCGGTGGTGTTTCCAGACCTGGATGGGCAGCTGAAGGCCAGACAGCAGCAAGGAGGGGGTGAGTCAAAGACTGCACTGTGAACTCTGTATTACATGCTTTGTGCCCTCCTCTGGCCTGGTTCAACTGCCACAGTGCAGCAGTCATGTTGTCCAGGAGCCATGTCCCTCTATTGTGCACTGCCCACTGCTCATCTGATACCCAGGTGTGGCCCTTACATTCAGGGAATTGTGTCACTTGGGACTGTGTCCTTGCAGTTTGCTTCACTAAAGGTGGGGGACAGCATCTGTTTCCCTAACTCTGTTGTGGGCATCATGGGTGGGTCCATTGTTCACACAACGCCTGTGTTCGGACATGTGATCTGCGTGTTGCTTTGATATGCGGTCCACTTGCTGAGCTGAGCCACCACATGTGCCTGGGGTATGTGGCACACGCCCATGCAGCGGGTGGGAACAATGTTTGGGCCCCAGGAGTGTGCAGATTACGTGTGTCACACATACATAGCCAGCTATCCACTGTCCAGGGCACATCCCTCATTCATGTGGAGCAGGACAGTCATGCCTACTCCAGGCCATGCAATGCACTCTGTACTCCCACTCCCGTGTATCAGCTGACACATTGTGCACAGTGATTTGACCCCTCAGGTGTCTGCCTCTGTGTCAGTGTGCTGTGGATTAGTTGCCAGGACTGCTGGGGTGTTTCTTGGTAGGGGCTCAGCATGCCCCTGGAGATGTGACCATAGGAGACGATACTTGTGTGTCACATAGGTGTTTGATCAGCTGCCCGTGCAGACTGGGGTATGCGAATGTGAAGTTCAGGCAGCTGTTCCCCATTCACAGCAAATTGTGAGGGGCTCAGGTTCAGAGGGTAGTGTCACAGGTCTCCCATATGTCCAATAGGTATGACCTGGACAGATGAGGGTTAAGATGATGTGTTGTGTGGGGGATGTACATGTGCACTTGTGCAGCTCCAGGACTTGCATTCCCCATGACCTACTATTGTGACACAGTGCATAGTGTTGTTGTCTGGCTGCCAAGTCATACATCACTGAGACAGTGATGTATGACTTAGCAGTCATGCCTCTGCCATGGCATGTGTCAACTTATTGGTGGTCCTGCAGGGGAGTGACATGTGCTACATGCACACCATTGTGGCGATGGCTATCAGGACATGGGTGCATCATGGTGTCTGTCGCTGGTATGCATCACATGCATTTCCTATTTGACTCTGGGCATCCCTTTCATCCGGAAACCTGTACTGACTCAGTGGCAAGAGCTGTGATGTGTGCATGTCCACATGCCACACCGTGTCCTCTGCACTGTCCAACTACTGTGTACTTGGTGCATGTGTCCACACTGGGGTGTTGCAATCCAACAGACACCAGACAGATGGGTGCAAGGCCATGTGGGATGTGAGTGCCATGCTTGGCATCAGACTGACAATTGGCTTCTCCTGTTCAGTTAGGGCACTTTTAGCAATGTACAACTAATGATGCCAGGGCTTGCTCTGTAATGTGCTGTGCTCACAGTGGTGTGTGCGTTTGGTGCAGGTGACTGATGTCTGTCTGTTTCCCCATTGTTTGCAGATACATCCACGGCCACGGAAGGGGACAGCTCCACGGACCAGGAGGAGCCAGAGAGCCAGACTGGGTCAGCAGCCGAGGAGTGGTCGGAGGGACCCAGTGGCACGGAGGGCGAGGGGAGCCACACCGAGGAGTCCTCAGCACCATCCACCTCAGCTGAGGACCAGAGCAACTCGGAGGATGACTCCCTTGTGGAGGCGGGTGTCAGCAGCCACCACACCCCAGCTAGTGTTGCTGTCCCCGCCACCACCAGCACCACCACCGCCCTCCCATCGGCTCCCATTCCCCAGGTCCGTGGAGGCTCCCATGTTCGGGAGCGTGTCTCCTTTGGGCCAGGCACCGCACCCCCTGCCCCTGTGTCCCCTGCTGCCCTGAGTGAGGAGTCTGTGTACCTCCTTCGCCAGCTCCATGTAGGGCAGACAGCCATGCTGAGTGTCCTCCATGCGCACACCGCACTGTTGACTCAGCTGGTGTCGTTCATGGAGGGCATCTCATCGGGCATGTCTGACCTACAGAGGGGCAATAGGTCCATGGACTCCTCCCTGACGGCAGCAGTGTCCCTCCTCAGACAGTCCCTCACCCCTCCTGCCTCTGCTCCATCCACACTCCCCAGCACCTTACCCGTCCCAAGCACACACACACCGGCACAGGCACACACCAGCACACACACGTCCAGCACACAGACACACACGCCACAAACAAAACGCACACGCACGCACAGTCAGGGGACTGAAACCAGACTCACAGGGGATGGGGCCCTGGTACACACACACGCATCCACGGGCACTGCGCAGTCCTCAGTTGCCTCTCCCTCCAAAGCACCCTCCCTTGCCTCACCTGCAACGCCAAAGACCCAGCGCCTCTTCCTCAGTGACCTCGGCCTCTTCCCCTCCGATCCAGCTGCTCCAGCATCCAGGGTGAAGAGGAAGCCCCCCACACGGAGCAGAGTGCCCCTCGCCCCCGGACACCCTCCCCCAGGCGCAGACAGACTGAGGCCCCCACCCGCAAGTCCCCCGGAGTGGTAAGAGCAAGACCCCGCCGCCGCCCTGCAGCTCAAGCACCAGGTCTCCTTCCTCCATCCCTCAGGCCCCCACTCCACAGGTGCCCCACCACACCCTGCCCCAGGTTCCCCCACCCACAGATATACCATCCCCAAGAGGCTCCGGCCTTCTCCCCCTGCCACTTGCTCTCCCGGCACCACACCCCCGCTGCGCTTGTCTGTGCCACTGATGTGGTGAGGGTGTCCTCCCCCTCTGTCCAGCCCACCTTGCCTGTTCCCCATTCTCCTCCCCTGGTGGTAGGCACTGCAGTGGAGTCCACTACCACCCTGTCTGACTTGGGCACTGCAGTGGCGGACCTGTCCACTCCATCTGCAGGGTCCACTGCAGTCGTGCCGGCACCCACAACATCTGAGCCATGCCCCCAGTTGTGCCGGCACACACCATGTCAGACACCTCCACTGCAGTTGTCAGTGGCTCTCCAGCACCCACCACCCCTTCCCTGCTTCCTCCTGGTGAGCCCTGATCCTGTCCCTGCGGTGCCTGGCCTACCCCCCGGTTGCCCCTCCTAGTGGATTGTCCCTGGTTTTGTGCAGGCATGTGTAGGGTGGCATCTGCCACTGTCACCCACTTGTGACTTTGTTGATGGACTGGCCATTGGCCTTTGTTTATGTTCTACCGGACTTCTACTTTTAATGCCACATATGCTGAATAAAGCAACTTTCTGTTCTCTAGTGCTTTTGCTTCTGATGTACATGATGTTGATGATGCTAACCATGCCCTTGCTGCAGTGATGGTGATATTTGGTCTCATGATAATGAAGTGTTACTGTGCAGGAACCCATGTGGTCCAGGGGGAATGTGTCCTATCCTGTGGTGTATCCATGTCATCCATAGCAGCATCTGAGGGTGTCATGTGTTCAGTATTTGGCAATGGGATTTCCTACTTAGATTGGCAATTTCACATCTGTGGCTTCCACCCCTGCACATCTGTTGTGCCTGCCATTGTTCAATTCGTCTACTTCCCTGACCGTGTGGCCATCTCCAGTGGACATGCAGGTTTGGGCATCAATGGGGAAGGACTCATCTGTGTTGTCAGTGCAACATTGCTATACAAGTGTGTTGGATCTGTGCTGATGATTCCGTTGGCACTTCCATGACCAGGCTGATGTGACGGGAGCCCTCATTTGGTGCTAATTGTTGATTGTGTGACCAAGTGCTCAGCTGACATGATGGGGCCCTACTGAGGCAACATATGGCACAGCTTTCCTCACACAGGAGTGGAGTCCCCTCATGGCAGTGTGTACTCCTGTGACATTGCCTGCGCCCAAGGTGTGTGTTGTATGTGCATGTCTGTGTGTTCACTTCCGTTTAGCTGTGCATGCTGTGATCCCTAGTGTTGTACCTGTTTGTGATGCTAGCTGAGTTGAGCTATGTTCCCCCAAAGTCTTCTCCCTGGGTTCTCTGTGATGTGGGTGCATGGCACATTACTGGTCATCAGGGTGTCACCCATAGGTGTGTTTGCTGTCAGGGCTGAGTTTGTGTGCAGACGCAGATGGGTCACAGTCAGGTTTCCCCTTGGCACTTGTTGTTTGCCCCTGTCATGTGATTTCCAGTTTGTGTTATCTTTCAGTGATTGTGACACGTTGTGTGTGTGACTGCTGGCACTCCTCAGGGTCCGGGCTGCAATGTTGGTTGTTGTCTATGTGTGTTCTTTGTGGGTGACCTTGGCTTCTTCATTGGTGTGTCACTGTGGCTGGGATCCCATTGGTTGGTGTGGTATTGCCGTCATGTCCATGTACAGCGTAGTGTGCAGTGTGTCAGACATTCAGGAGTCTTGTTGAGTGTCCATGTGTGATGTGTTTCTGCACCTTGGTTCCCTCCCACCACCCTGGAATAGTCATGGGTGCATGTGCAATGTCACCAGTGCATGTGTGCTTCACTGCTGCACATTGTTGGAGGTCGAGGGGTGTGGTGTTGAGTGTGTGCAGATGAGAGTTGTTGCCCGGCTAGGCCCCTGCCTCCATGTTGGCCTTGGCTTACTTGCCATGCTGTTTGATTTGTGCTTGTGTAGGTGTGATGGTAGTTAGTTGCTCAGTACACATGACTGTGGTTCACAGTGTGAACCACATTTAGCTTTGTCATCACAGTGGGATTGTAATGCAGCCCAGGGTCACCACATTGTGGGGGCCCTGGGGGTGGTGCTGTGGTGTGTCTGTGTCTTGCTGTGTCAGTTGCTGTCCCTACGTGCCTGTGTGACATGTGTGATTTGTGCTCCCTCTCATCTGACAATGCCTGCTTGCCCACATAGGGGATTTGGATCCATGAGTTACCTTTGTGTGGCACTGTATGCACATCTGTATGATTGGTATTCAGGTCTCCTCATGTGTTGTGTGGTTGCCTGGGGACACTGGCACCCCCCCTCACCTGTTGTGTATGATGTGCAGTGTGGGTCTGCCTGTTTGTGTTTGTGCATCTGCACCACTGCATTGGCATATCTTGGGTGTGCCATTGGCTGTATGTAGTTTGGTGGGTTTCCCCTGCTGTCCCTGGGACTCCTAGGTCATCGGTCAGCACAATGATCATGGTTTGTGTGTCCCATTGCTGCCATGGTATGGTATCTGTTCACCTCACATCTGCAGTCTCCACAGGGTATCTGCATGTGTGTGCCCATTGGTGCAAATATGTGGGTCTGCATTCTGATGGTCACTTCTGTCATTGTGTCATTGATGATTGTTGACGGTGTCAGCCCCCATGGGTGTTGTTTGTCTGCACATGGCCAAAGGTATGTCTTATTTGCACTGCAGGATTTGGCTCCCCCAATTTATGTTGCAATGGGACACATACACTACTTTGCCACTGATGTGTTTGTTGTTCTGTGACCAGGAATCATCCATGCAGTTTGGCAGTTGCACCTCTTTCTTTGTCAACACTTACCTTTTGGTCACTGTGATGATGGGGGTTTGGACCCCATTGCCACAATGTTCGAAATGTGCTTCAGCTATGGACCCCACACTTACATTTTGGTCACTGTGATGATGGGGGTTTGGAACCCATTGCCACAATGTTCAAAGTGTGCTTCAGCTATGGACCCCACACTTACATTTTGGTCACTGTGATGATGGGGGTTTGGACCCCATTGCCACAATGTTCGAAATGTGCTTCAGCTATGGACACCACACTTACATTTTGGTCACTGTGATGATGGGGGTTTGGACCCCATTGCCACAATGTTCAAAATGTGCTTCAGCTATGGACCCCACACTTACCTTTTGGTCACTGTGATGATGGGGGTTTGGACCCCATTGCCACATTGTTCAAAGTGTGCTTCAGCTATGGACCCCACACTTACATTTTGGTCACTGTGATGATGGGGGTTTGGAACCCATTGCCACAATGCTCAAAGTGTGCTTCAGCTATGGACCCCACACTTACCTTTTGGTCACTGTGATGATGGGGGTTTGGACCCCATTGCCACAATGTTCAAAGTGTGCTTCAGCTATGGACCCCACACTTACATTTTGGTCACTGTGATGATGGGGGTTTGGACCCCATTGCCACAATGTTCGAAATGTGCTTCAGCTATGGACCCCACACTTACATTTTGGTCACTGTGATGATGGGGGTTTGGACCCCATTGCCACAATGTTCAAAATGTGCTTCAGCTATGGACCCCACACTTACCTTTTGGTCACTGTGATGATGGGGGTTTGGACCCCATTGCCACATTGTTCAAAGTGTGCTTCAGCTATGGACCCCACACTTACATTTTGGTCACTGTGATGATGGGGGTTTGGAACCCCATTGCCACAATGCTCAAAGTGTGCTTCAGCTATGGACCCCACACTTACCTTTTGGTCACTGTGATGATGGGGGTTTGGACCCCATTGCCACAATGTTCAAAGTGTGCTTCAGCTATGGACCCCACACTTACATTTTGGTCACTGTGATGATGGGGGTTTGGACCCCATTGCCACAATGGTCATGGCCTGCTTGCATTGTGGGTGCCACACACATATATGTGTGGCACATGTGCTAGGGGGTAACATTGTATGTTCAAAGTCATGTTCGGTGTTGTAGGCATTTGACACAGTCTACACACGCTTGTCATGGTGTTGGGGGATGTCTTCTTCTTGCATTCCCTAGGTTGTGGTGTGCTGGTTGTGTCATGCATTGTCCATCCTATGAGTGGGGGTGGTAGTAGTGGTAGGCATCCAGCCCCCCTGGGTGAGGGTGGTAGTAGTGGTAGGCATCCAGCCCCCTGGCTAAGGGTGGTAGTAGTGGTAGGCATCCAGCCCCCCTGGGTGAGGGTGGTAGTAGTGGTAGGCATCCAGCCCCCTGGCTAAGGGTGGTAGTAGTGGTAGGCATCCAGCCCCCTGGGTGAGGGTGGTAGTAGTGGTAGGCATCCAGCCCCCCTGGGTGAGGGTGGTAGTAGTGGTAGGCATCCAGCCCCCCTGGCTAAGGGTGGTGGTAGGCATCCAACCCCCTGGGTGAGGGTGGTAGTAGTGGTAGGCATCCAGCCCCCCTGGCTAAGGGTGGTAGTAGTGGTAGGCATCCTGCCCCCCTGGGTGAGGGTGGTAGTGGTGGTAGGCATCCAGCCCCCTGGCTAAGGGTGGTGGTAGGCATCCAGCCCCCCTGGGTGAGGGTGGTAGTAGTGGTAGGCATCCTGCCCCCCTGGGTGAGGGTGGTAGTGGTGGTAGGCATCCAGCCCCCCTGGCTAAGGGTGGTGGTAGGCATCCTGCCCCCTGGCTAAGGGTGGTAGTAGTGGTAGGCATCCTGCCCCCCTGGGTAAGGGTGGTGGTAGGCATCCTGCCTCCCTGGGTAAGGGTGGTAGTAGTGGTAGGCATCCTGCCCCCCTGGGTAAGGGTGGTAGTAGTGGTAGGCATCCTGCCCCCTGGCTAAGGGTGGTGGTAGGCATCCTGCCCCCCTGGCTAAGGGTGGTAGTAGTGGTAGGCATCCTGCCCCCCTGGGTAAGGGTGGTAGTAGTGGTAGGCATCCAGCCCCCCTGGGTAAGGGTGGTAATAGTGGTAGGCATCCTGCCCCCCTGGCTAAGGGTGGTGGTAGGCATCCAGCCCCCCTGGGTGAGGGTGGTAGTAGTGGTAGGCATCCAGGCCCCCTGGCTAAGGGTGGTAGTAGTGGTAGGCATCCTGCCCCCCTGGGTAAGGGTGGTAGTAGTGGTAGGCATCCAGCCCCCCTGGCTACGGGTGGTAGTAGTGGTAGGCATCCTGCCCCCCTGGGTAAGGGTGGTAGTAGTGGTAGGCATCCTGCCCACCCTGGGTAAGGGTGGTAGTAGTGGTAGGCATCCTGCCCCCCTGGCTAAGGGTGGTGGTAGGCATCCAGCCCCCCTGGGTGAGGGTGGTAGTAGTGGTAGGCATCCAGCCCCCCTGGGTAGGGGTGGTGGTGCGCATTCAGGCCCCTGTGTGCATATGTGGCATTGGTGATGGGCATCCCGCCCCTATGGTGCTGCTGTTGCTGGTGTAAGTATATTCTGCATCCCTCTGTGTGTGTGTGATGTGTCGTGTACGTGTTGTATGTGTTTTGTGGTTGGTGTCTGGCTTACCTTCTGCGCCGTACGCGTCCGTGCCTGTTCCGGTAGTAAATGTAGAATATTGGTATGATCGGGACGAAGGGATTCATGGTTGGTTCGTGTCGTTCGTCCTTCTCGTTGCTTCGCGTCGTCCTCGTCGCTTCGCCTCGTCCTCGTCGCTTCGTCCTCGTCGCTGGCGTGTTCGTCTCGGAGCCGTGGATCGTGTTGTGGCGCGAATCGGAGCTTATGTGCGCCTCTCCCGGATGCTTTGACGTGCCGTGCGTAGCGACGGGTTCGGCGCGTACGGAAAGCGCATCGTACTCGTTCGGCCGGACGGAGCTGCATTTTCCCTTCCGTGCGACTCGATTCAGCGTTTCCGGATTCGCCTCGGTCGGGGAACATGACCTGGTTTGGGCGAGTACGGCTCGGCTGGATTCTTTGCTGTTGTGCGCATCGTACTTACTCGTTCGGTGTGCTGTACGGATCGGTCGGGAAACAGGCTTTCGCATGGCTTTTTTCCCGACCGAATGGTGTTGGGTGCGCCTCCGACCGAGATCGGAATCGGCCCCATAGGCTACAGACTGAATGGCCAGCAGCCTGTGCCTTCTTTTTGCCACAAGCAGGGCACTTGACAAAAAGAGAGGGCATTATTGACAGGAAAAAATATAATTTCCTGTCAGAAAATAATTTCTCTTCAATCTAGATGGCAAAAGACGGCGTGAAGCAAAGAAACATTTTTATAAAGCAATTTTTTGACAAAAAGTCTAGAAATGAGTGAGCTTAGTGATCCAGGATCCTCACTAAAGGAGCCAGAAAAAATAACTGACCTGTCACCTTTGGGGCATGATGGGATACAGGAGGTCCCGGAGGTCTTAAAGCCACGGTGCCAGTATTCACTTGTTATGCTTTCAATGCAGCCTATTAGCTAACAATGCCTTTGTATTCACTTGCAGTTCTCTATTCAATAAAGGCTGTGCTTTACACTTTATGCTCTCTTTCGGATTTACAGAAATGCTTGAGTTTGGTAAAAGGTTTATTTAAGTAAAACTCTATGTAAATTGGGCATTTTTAGCCCTTAATATAAGCTGCATAGATATATTTAAATATATGTGTGCATATATATATATATGTCTATTGAAGTACTATGTACATTTTTATGCCACACACACATATATATGTATATGATATTTAATATGTGCTCCAGGGTCCCCGCATGTAGGCGGGAATATTCAGCGCCTATGACTATTGATGAGGATCCTCTGGAGGAGAACTAGCATATGGTTGGATCGCTAATGCAATTTTGTGTTGATTGCGGAAGGTTTATTCTTTGAATGTTTAAATAATTCAATGAAATACAGGATTCTCACACTGGTTTAATTGAAGGGAATAACAATATTATGAAAATGTCTAAATCAAAGCTAAAATTTCTTTTGGTATATAAACTGGGCACACAAAATTCTGATGTAAAAACTGCATGATCGCAGAGACATGACTGAAAATACTGTTGCCTTATATTTTCTATTAGGAAGATCTGGTCTTCCCCTTTGGATTCTGTACTGCCACAACTGCCTTAAAACATTTTCTCAATGCCATGTTTTTGGAATACCATGAACTAATTTATAGTTGTCAGGTTAGAAGACATTCACATTCCTTCTGTTTGTCTACAGACACATATCATAAATATAAACGAACTTCTAGAAAGGTTGCATAAGAAAAACAATATATATATAAAATCCTCCAAATGGTCTTTCCTTCAGTCTAGCATTCCCTTTTTAGGATATATCATGTTACCCACGTGCATAGAAAGTAACCCAGGCAAATGCAAGCCATTCTAGTTTCTCATACGTAGTAAAATCTGATGCTCCCGGGTTAGGCACTTCAAACGAGGCACTCTGTCTAGAACTGCATCCAGTGGCTTGAATAATGGAGGGAAAAAATATATTATTTTTGAGAAAGAAGTCCTTGCTTCTTGCTATCGAAGAAACATTTTTCCCTGAAGCACCACCTAATCATGGTGACAACCAACGACAGGAAATAAAATGTAGCTGACCTGTAACTGCAGTTATCCAACTTTCATACATGTTAGTTTTATGTACTTGGAATATTCCTTGCGCTCAACAGGAAATCAGTGGTAGCAAATGTTAACACAGCAGTGTTCCCATACGCTCAAATAATAGTGAAAAAAACCATAGACTTCATGCAGCTCGTTCCTCTCATTTTGCGGCACCATCCTGACCAGTGAGTCGAAGAGACTCAAAGCGCCAACTCCCTACAGAGGTGAGCTGCTCAGATTTTAACACCAAGTCCAGTATATGTACAGTAAAAGTCCTCATTAAACTGGGCATGTTTGCATGTGAATCCATGAAAGATAACGTTGGTGGACTGTAGGTACAGGTAAGTATTGCCTTCTTCTCCAACATTAGATCTTTTCATAGAGTCAAATGCTTAAATAAGGATTACTACAGAAGTAGAAGTATAAAGTGAAAAAACAAAAATCTGTAATGGGGCATACCTTAGTTAAATAAGATGTGCAGTACTGCCTGTCCCACTGCCATCTCTGCTGCCGCCTCGACGTCAATGCACTGATGCTTTTGTCAAGGTGGCACGATGTCTCTGCCTGTCCCCTCATTTATTTGTTCCCCACTGTTCCATGTGTTTTGTGTGTTTCACATCAGACCTGTCCCTCACCTTCTGGTCCTCTTTCAGTGGCTAAGGGACTTAAGGAGAAGTCAAGGAGCTTCAGGACTGATGGATTAGTGGATTCTCACCCCCGTACTTGATGGACCGCAAAGATTGTGGTCTGAAAAACTGGATTATGTTCTGGCTAGAATGTATATGAACCATTCCGTCAATGACTGGGCTCAGGAGCGAAGAGTCCTTTGAGGAAGCGTACTGCTACGAACACAGGCAGAACCCAGCCTCACTCCCATAATCTTAATCCCTGAGTGTGTGTAACACTCTTTCTGCACCTCAATTTGCTGTGGTGTCCACTTACATACAGAGCCCAAAGGAATGTCTAACAAAGTACCCTGGAGCAGGGGCTTCTACAAAAAGCATCCTGATTCACAGGTTTAAAGCTGCACTGCTACTAAGTGCGTGCAACTTCAACTTCCATAATGGTATGAAGCCCAGCAGATACACATCATGCAACCTAATGTGCGATGTACGGATGAAGGAGATTATCAGCACAGAATATACAAGACAGAGAGGAGTTTCCTATTGTCAGTAAGCTATACGCGCTTACCTGTCCCTGTGCATAATAGTGTCTTCTCTTTTTTTCCCACGCTCCTGGCTTACTGCATCTCCTTCTTGCTAATTATTGTCCCAGATGTATACTGCACCTCTGCCTTGGACAGTTTTAATCTCTCCCTCTGACAGGTGGGTTTTGCTGATTCCCACTACCATTAAAGGTATCTGAAGTGATTTCTGAGACTAAATCCCGTCAGTTGTGTCTTTTCTGTGGTGGTTGGTATGGACTGGTGAGCATGTGACAGAGGAGCACATACTAAAGGTGGGCTACAGAAAGGCCAAAGATGGTCCATCAAATGAAATATATAGGAAAGCATACACTATAGTGTACAGTAAATCCGAAATCAAGGCCCAGTCGAATAAGATCGTCTGCATTAGAAACCAAAACAGCCAACAACATACAGCAAAATCTTCCAAAGTGACACACATATTCACACCTATTTCTTTATATTATTATTCATCGGAGATTTGCCAGATTTCCCAAATGACCAGTCAAGGCTGCTACAGATTGCGAATGTTTTTCACTCAGTCTCCCTTTTGTGAGAGTTTTAGGTATATAAAGGGCCCCTGGAATTATAGGGCAGGAGATGGCCCAATTATGCAGGAGGTTTGAGTAAAATATGTGGCAAGAAAAGGCAAATTATGCAGCATAATGCGGCACAAATTGTGATTAATTCATTATTTTGTCGTTTTTAGGTCTCGCCTAGCGTTGCAGCGCGAATGCGCTGCCATCGCTTTGCGAGGCATGCAGTATACACTATAGAGTGGAAGCTTCGTGGAAGCTCCGCCCACTCTCCGGCCCATCTTCTTCATTGGCCTAGGTTATAAATGCTGCCTTCCAATTGGTTTTAAGCTTTTTAGTCCCTCCCCAT
Organism: Calotriton arnoldi; assembly: GCA_963921515.1. Taxonomy (NCBI): domain Eukaryota; kingdom Metazoa; phylum Chordata; class Amphibia; order Caudata; family Salamandridae; genus Calotriton; species Calotriton arnoldi. Next base: position 820,929 of record CAWUFW010007796.1, on the reverse strand, counting down.
GACAGCCATGTCAGTCATTTGTATCCTTCCATGGCTACTGGCCCCTTCACTGCAGAGACTACTTTCTTCCCGTCCCTCCCTACCCCCCGCCGCAGTCTGTGACTTCTTGGGGCCCCACGCCCCCCTCCTACGCACTCCCGGTCATGCTCGTGCCTTCTCGCGCCCGCCCGCACTCCCGTTTTCAATGCAATAGGTCTCGCGTAAATGCGAGTCCTATTGCATTGCCAATGCTTGTTTTAGCTTGCATCTTTGTTTAGGTTTTGACTGTGCCCAGACCCAACACGTCGACGGAAAGGGGTTGGTTCTTGCTCTACGGGTGCACCCTCTGCCCCGTGCTTGCATTAATCCGCTCTCTAGTGCGCAGGTGTGCTCTAAGAACCCTCCCCGCCCTCGGGGGATGCCTCGGTTCTTGACTGTGCCCAGACCCAACACGTCGACGGAAAGGGGTTGGTTCTTGCTCTACGGGTGCACCCTTTGCCCCGTGCTTGCATTAATCCGCTCACTAGTGCACAGCTGTGCTCTAAGAACCCTCCCCGCCCACCGGGGGACGCCTCGGTTCTTAGAAGTGCGAGCCTCTCCCATGAGAGTGCCTCCCCCCTGGGACAGGCATGTGCCTCAGGGCGCTAAGCCGACCTTGTCGCTAGTCACTTCTTGATGACAAGCCAGCAACAAGCATCACGTAGGCGCTGCTTAGAGAGGAGGGCACCAGGCGGAGAGGCGTGGCTTCCAGTGGCAGCTCCCACTGATGTGCTGTTTGATGTGTCCGGTGCTTGTTATCATATCATCAAAGCACGCACATAACATAACGTGTATTTATAAAGCGCACGAGTCACCCAAGGGTATCTTGGCACTGAAAAACAGCCGTCCACGTCAACATCTTCACCCCCGGCAGGCATAAAACAGGGCAGAACCTGTCTGTGATTAATGGATGTCCTTGAGAGCCGCAGTCTCTGACAAAGTCATCACTAAAGTAGCACGTCTATAGATTGTGCTCTTCGGACTGTTCGATAGTTCTGTGGATGACTGCAGACTCAGCAGTGATGTATTATATTCATATCAGCGCCTAAAGGGGATTCAGTGCGCTATATAACTGAGTAGGGTATTTCCGCTCTCGGCTTAATGGGACTTTCTTATTTTTAAACAATGCCGTCAGTATCTGTCTACATTAAGTTTAATGCACGTCTTTTTAGTTTTCATCATTATTTATTTTGTATTCGGTGAAAACATTAAGTTTCAACTAGAATATTTCCATTCCTATTTACTGTTAAATGTGCACCCACTTATGATTCCTGACAGCTTTCAGCACAATAAGAAGCCGTTTTTCGCACAGGACTGCACTTGTGTGAAAACATTAGATTACTGTGCAAAGACAAGTGCTCAGTTCTAGTTACTTAAGGAGCACCCCTTTATGTGACCCTTCCCTTCCCCCCGCCCCCTGCTGCCTGTGTGCACAGACCCTGGCCTGGCTGCAGGACAGAGGCCTGGGGAGACACTCGGAAAATGAACAGTATCTTCCATAAAAAACGAGTCCAGTGCAAACAAAGTTTAACATCTGCGTTCATGTGCAATAATACGTTTAATTGAAAAGTATGAGTCTAATCAACATTAATTATTATGGATGTTTCTTTAGATTCAGTGAACCCCCTTTGCAGGGAGACTTCCAAACTGTGCCCCTTCCTTCCCGTCAGATTTCTTTTGAATTGCACAACTGCTCTCACATATTTGTAAAAGTACATTACTATATCGTAATTAACTTGGGGTTATGTACATTAGGCCTCTTCCTGGTACCATGTGAACGCACTTAAATTGAATTTAGGTGAACAGCTGCTCTTCGTGAAAGTATAACATTTATTTTGTTATTTAAAAGATGTGACTTTACACAGACAAATGGATTTACTCACTAGTACACTTATGAGAGCATGGTGTCATTTGAAGTGTGTGAATATCTACACAGTGGAAAGGAGTAGGTGTTGTGATGCCTTGAAAGTAGGCAAACGCCCATAAGTTGCTGGTTTCTTGTGTGTGTTCTTCTACAAATGATTGTAAAGTAAATTCCAGCCTTGGGTAACGTCAAAGATTTACTTCTGTGTAGGTAAGAGTGGGGAGAGAACAGAAAGGGCTTCCCACATGAAAAGAAAAAAACACTACACCTGTGTAAACACTGATTTACCCGTGCACCGATGTACACCACTACACCCGTGTAAACACTGATTTACACGTGCACCGATGTACACCACGTGCACCACTACACCTGTGTAAACACTGATTTACCCGTGCACCGATGTACACCACGTGCACCACTAAACCTGTGTAAACACTGATACAAGAGGGAACCCCCGACTATCTGCGACTGTCTTCACAAGTTTCCTTTAAACTACTTGTGAATTCTAAAAAAGTTGGATATTGACTCTAAATGTGTACATAATCCAACAAGAGTGAACGTGCTAGTCACCTTGACAACGAGACAATAGTGTGTCAGGGTGTGCTTGAGGTGTGAGCTTGTCCACACAAATGTATCCAGGTAATGCCTGAACTTACACAAACTTACAGTTTTTGAGAAGTTCGTGTGATGACAAAGAAGTTCCAAAGATGCTCAAATAAAAAGTGCATTTATTGATGTATTACTTTTTTATACAATTATTCTATACATCGCTGTCTCCTTTTCAAGTCTCTCCTCCACTTCTCTTTTCTATTTCCCACCCTCTACTCCTCTCATCTGCTCCCCTTCTGTGTCTCCCCCTCCTCTCATCTAAGACTCACTCCTTTCATCTCTTCCTTCGTTCCTCCCTCTATTTCTCTGCCGGGTATTTCTTCCTCAACTTTTGACTTTGCTGCTCTACAACCTGTCTCTCCACACGACCCCCCGTGCCCTTTTCTTACTCCTTGACTTCCCTTCCTATGCTTCTCCTTCTACATCCTTTTACCCTCCTCTACTTCTCTCTCTCTCTACTCCGAACTTCTTCATCTCCTTCTTCTCTTTCCACCCGTCTCTCCCATTTTTAGGTCCAGCATTCGAGACCTCTTGTATATACTTTAGTATATGCTTATATGTGTATATACTTTGTGGGCTGTGGAGATCAGCCCTAGGACTTGTCTGCTTCCGCTTAGGGACTTTTTTTCTGTGCAACTGCCTCTATTTAACTCTCTTGATAGAAAACCAGTAGAGGTCAGTAAAATACCAGAATTGCTTTCTACTGTGGGACTTTCTTTTTTCTATTTTTCTGGCAACTGCCTCTAGTTAACTTTCTTGATAGAAAACAACTAGCAGAAGTCAGTAAAATACCAGAATCACTTTAGCATTCTCTAGATTCCAGTCCATAGAAATTGTCTTCCACGAGCACCCATAGACAATAATATTTTTTTCAAATCTTGTATTTTCAGTGATATGACCACCGAAGGCCCTGATTTTATATTAAAAACAGAGCTTTGGACTATACCATTTCCCGCTGAAAGGCAATATTTCTCTCCATGTGTTCCCATACCTGGTGTGTCACGCAGTTTGGTGCTTACTTTCCCTCCATGTTAAAGATCAGTAGATGTTTCAGCACCAAGGCTAATGTGCTACATAGCTAAATACATATAAGGTCCCAAAAGCGAGACCGATTGCATTGCAAATGCTTGTTACACTTGTTAACAACATCTGGGCATTGGGTGCATCCAAATATAGCAATATGCAATAGAAAGGTAAACAGTCAGTTTTTGCAAAGGGCCTTCCAATAAGCGGCAGAAGGCGTTGCTATATTTTTTGTAACTTTTTAAAGCCATAAACAATTTTTGGATGAAAATCGGCAGATTATGTTGCAAAAGATGGATCATGTGGCAAATTTACAATTATGCGAAAAACGCCACAAAGGCCCTGGGTGTATAATTTTCTTCATCACAGCTATTCTATGTTTGTTTCCGGACGTTCTGTGTTTTTCCTCTTGGTGCAGTATGACACTGTCAAATAAACAATATATCCAGAGCACTTGATATATTAGATCAAATGAATCTCCAGCAACGAGCCATTTTAAAGATGGCTTGCTCCAAAATGTTTAAGTGGACACATGGATTTTTAATTTATAGCAAGACTAAAGAAAAACTCTGGTATAACAAATAAACATAGCTTCAGGAAAAACATTTGAATGAGTATACTGTATACAGTGTGTGAAGTGACAACATTCGGCGTTTTAGAAGTGCAGAAATGTAATACTTGTACGCTGTAGTATGATCAGTCAAAATAAAATTAAATTAATAGCACATTAAGGATTTGCATTTCATCAATTTAAAAAAAATAGGATATTTACAAGGAAAGAGGCTTCATGGTCTGCATTTATGGATACATTGAACAGTAATTTGACAAACGTTAGCATAGCAAGTTTAACCATTTTAGGCTTATATGCCATTCCAACATAAATGTGCGAGTATGAATTGTTGCAAAAAGACAGTGGCGTAGCTAGGGGTGTGGGGTGGTATGCCCCGGGCGGCACTTTTTAGGGGGCAGCGGGTTAGGTGAGCAATTTCGGTGAGCGCAAGGTAAGTAGTTTTATTTTAATTTTATTTTCCCTCGTCATCTGTCGACCCCCCCCACCCCATCCCCGCCCTTACCTGCACCGGCCGTCACTGGGCAGCAAACTCTGGGACCGCCCCGGGCGGCAAAATCTCTAGCTACGCCACAGCAAAAAGAATACACTGGGCATTAGATGAGTGGGAAACAGAATGAGTAAGGAATAGTGGTGGATTGCTGTGTGTATGCGCAGGTGTCTAATTCACATTAGATGACTCTCCTTGCTTGCACCTCCTGCCACTGTGGATAGCAGGACCTTCAATACACATCATGCCTGGTCCTACCTCCATCAGCACAGGCTGTTACTTGGCATCACTCTGGCTACACTCCGAACCACGCAACATATTGGGTGGAGTGTGGGGCTTGTCACATGCTGATTCAAGCCATGAGGCATGGCAATATTTAGATTTCTTGCGACAAGATGTGGCCAGTAATGTTCTTGCCAATAAAAATTAGTACAGACCGATCAGGGTAGGGAAGATTTCCTCACTTCCCTCAAGCAGCAGGAAACTGATTGATAGCCCTCTACCACCACCAGTTTCGCGAGCAGGGGTCACATTATGCAGAGGACCACCTACCCACTGCACACCACCTCAGCAAAGATTGCCCAAACAAAAAGGTCATTTTGAGCTCTTCATAGGTCCCCCAGTACAGATCACCGATATACAGCCTTTTACAAAATAACTGTTTCATCAGGGATGCACTGAATAACGGGATTCTTCTACAGGGTTTCATCTTGCATGGTAGACCCTTCAGCCTTCCAGACATCACTAATCTATTTTCAAGACTGCATAATGCTTTAGACGCACGTCCCTGCTGACCTGTTTTAAAGTCGCAAAGCGAGGTTAGCCTCCTTAGTCATCGAATATCTGGACTTCTCAGAAAAATGAGCCTACAACCGTCTTCCTATCCCTGGGGTGAGAGAAAGTCCCACCTCCACTTTAGAGCTAGTCCACCTTAGGACAAGGTGCATTTCAGTCTCTTTTTGGAGGAAAGATCCCTGTTGCATTTCACTTTTGCTAGGACTTTAAATGGACAGCCTCAATCTTTCCCATCCTCCCCTGATCGCTGTCTTGTCAACAACTTTTAAGTGGTTTTCTATACTTCCTTCTGTAACCTTTTCATAGTCTGTCTACATCAACAACTCAGCAACTCTGCCCTCTCTTACTCTTTCTCATATAATGTATCCTTAGTTTATTAAAGAGCCAGAAATGGCAATATCACAACTTTCTCCTCGAGTGCCATTCGGCATCTGTACATAGGATTTTACCTATGGCCGACTCCCTCTTCCAAAGTGCAAGTTCTGCCACCAGGGTGGCATGTCAGCAAGCTGATTTCAAAGTGACCTTAACAGGACTGTGCTCTTGTAAAAAAAATGTCAAAGGAGCATTTCCCTGCAGGACTCAAGAATATTGGTGGACACAGCTAAATATAATAGCAGCAGACGTACTGACACAGAAAAGGATTAGTTACTTACCTGTAATCCTAGTTGTCATCCAGGGGTATACTCATCATAGTCATAATCTATGAATAATCCCCGCCCACGTGCGGGATCCCGGAGTATATAGAAAATACATATATATATACACATATGTGAAACATATACATGCAGCCTAAAAATGTTTCCAACATGGCAGAACTGCCGAAATTACATAGGTTTGTATTGTAAGACAAATACCCTCCTAACCCATAAGGAAAAGAGGACATGCACAGAACAATTGTCATATACCAATGCTTTATTGCCACAAGGAAAACTTGTAATTGCAGGCATTCGCCTGTAGGCTGCATTGCAGAGCAATAATGAAACCAAGACAAAAAAACTGGCACCTTGCCTTTAAGGCTTCCAAGGGTTAGGGTACCGTGCCTTTAAGGCCTGCAGGAGACCCTCTGCTCCCATCATGCACCACAGGTGACAGTTAGGTCAGTTCTTTTTGACGGTGTATAATGTAGAGACACCTGAGTAGAGGATGCAATAATATAGAGGAACTCCAGTGATGCTCGTCCGGGGAGGAGGGAGGGTCGCTTATGACTATGATGAGTATACCCCTGGATGAGAACTAGGATTACAGGTAAGTAACTAATCCTTCTCATCCAGGGGATACTCATCAATAGTCATAATCTATGAATAGAGTAGCAAGCCTATACCCAGTACCTCGCGGACGAGCAACGGAGTATACAGAACATTACATTCAAATTGCAATCATGCAAACAAATTCCTCAAAGAGGCCTGCCCCACCTGGGCATCGGCCTGTGCATCAGAATCTAGACAGTAATGACGTGTAAAGGTATGCACCGATTGCCATGTGGCTGCCTTACAGATTTCAGACATTGGAACATTGCGAAGGAGAGCTGTGGTAGAGGCTTTCCCTCTGGTAAAGTGCGCTTTAGGTCTGCCTTGTAAGGTCTTGTTAGCTAACTGGTAGGATAAAGTTATACAAGAGACAATCCATCGAGAGATGGATCTTTTAGATGCAGCTAGACCGGTGTTAGTAGAACCGTAGTTGATAAAGAGCCGGTCAGATTTCCTAAGTGTGTGAGTTTTGTCAAGGTAAAACTTCAGCACTCTCCGGAGATCTAAAGAGTGTAATGATCTCTCAGGGGGAGTTGAAGGTTTAGGAAAGAAGGTGGGCAGCGTAATAACCTGATTGATGTGAAAATCCGAGACCACCTTCGGGAGGAAGCTCGGATGTGTACGTAGCACCACCCTATTGGCATGAAAAACAGTATAAGGTGCCTTACAGCACAGGGCTTGAATCTCACTCACCCTGCGGGCTGAAGTGATGGCTACCAAAAAGCAGCCTTCCAGGTCAAATGCTGCAAAGACGCCTTATGAATAGGCTCGAAAGGAGCACCCATAAGTTTAGTGAGAACAATGTTAAGTTCCCAGGGAGGAGAAGGAGATCTCACTGGGGGATAAACCTTCCTGAGTCCCTCCAGAAAATCCTTTACCACTGGCATTTGAAAGAATGAACCCTGGATAGGGGACTTCCTGTAAGCTGTTATAGCAGCCAGGTGAACCCTGATGGAGGGATATTGCAGGCCTGACTTTGCCAAGTATAACAAGTAGGGAAGGATCACTTGCTCCTGACCCTTAGTCGGATCAAAGGCGTTGTCCTTGCACCACAGGTAGAATCTCTTCCACTTGAAAGCATAAGATTTCCTGGTGGAGGGTCTCTTTGCTTCCTTGAGAATGGACATACAATCAGCAGGGAGGTCTAAGTGTCCGTACTCGATGACTTCAGGAGCCATGCAGTCAATCGCAGGGACGAGAGGTTGGGATGAAATACTCTCCCCTCGTTCTTGGTCAACAAGTCCGGGCGGCAGGGAAGCCTCCGGTGTGGAGCTTCGGACAGCTGCAGGAGGTCCGGATACCACCACTGGCGCGGCCACTCTGGTGCTATCAGGATCATTCTGGCGTTGTTCCTGTAAAACTTCTGTATGACCGCAGGGATCAGAGGGAGTGGTGGAAAAGCGTACAGCAATGTCTGCGACCATCCTATCAAAAGTGCATTCCCCCGTGATCCTTGTTGTGGGAATCTGGACGCGAAGACGGGGCATTTCGTATTTGCCGTGTCTGCGAACAGGTCGATGTCTGGCACTCCCCATTGCCGAAAAATGTCCTGAGCGACTTCTTCGTTTAACACCCAGTCGTGTGCTTCTACGAAGTCTCTGCTGAGAACATCTGCCTGCACGTTCAAGGTTCCTGGAAGGTGAACGGCTACGATCGTGAGACTCCTCGCCAGAAGCCACTTCCATATGGTCTGTGACTCCAGAGACAGGACCGTGACCTGGTGCCTCCCTGCTTGTTCAGATAGTACATTGTTGTTGTGTTGTCTGTCTGAATCTGAATGGAGCTGGACTGTAGAGACGGGTACAGAGACTTGAGAGCCAGATGGACTGCCCTTAGCTCCAAGAAGTTGATGTGATAACTTCTCTCTGTCTCGGACCAGAGACCTTTTACCTGAAGCTGGTCCATGTGAGCTCCCCAACCTTGCAGTGAGGCATCTGTAACTACAGTCTGTGTCGGAGGGACCTGGTGAAAAGGGACTCCTTGCAGAAGGTGTGAACGTTTCATCCACCATTTGATGGAGTCCCTGGCCGCCTGAGGAAGAGAGACACGATCTTCCCAACGGCCTGAGCGCTGTGTCCATTGATCTTCGAGGGACTGCTGTAGAGGCCGCATGTAAAGTCTGGCATTGGGCACAATGAAGATGCATGAGGCCATCGATCCCAGCAGTGATGACACCTGCCTTGCTGTGGGCTGTATAGTGCTGAGAAGAGCACGGCACTTGATCAATATTGAGGACAACCTCTCCTCCGAAGGACACACGCTTGCCGTTGCGGTGTCTAGGGACGCGCCCAGATAATGTATCTTCTGCGTGGGGTTGAGAACTGACTTCTTGTAGTTGACTTGCAACCCCAGGGAGTGAAGCAGGTTGAGACAGTAAGTGAGATGGCTCTGGAGTAGTGAAGGTGTGGAACTCTTCAGGAGCCAGTCGTCTAGGTAGGGATAGACGAAGATTTTCCGCTTGCGGAGGAAAGCAGCTACCACTGCCATGCACTTGGAGAACGTCCGGGGGGCGGATTTGAGCCCGAACGGAAATACTCGGAACTGATAGTGCTGTCGAGACACCTGGAACCTGAGGAACTTGCGATGTTTCACTGAAACAGGAATGTGAAAGTAGGCGTCCTGCAGGTCGATGGCACACATCCAGTCTCCCAGATGAAGATGTGGGAAAATCTGGTTCAGGGCTAGCATCCGAAATCTCTCTTTTCTTATAAACCTGTTCAGCAGGCGCAGGTCGAGGATAGGTCTCTACTCTTTGGCTACTCCTCGTTTTTGGACCAGAAAGTACTGAGAGTATACCCCTTGATTTCGCTGGTGAGGTGGGACCTCTTCTATGGCCTTTTTGGAGAGGAGGGTACACACTTTGCCTTGTAACAATAAATTGTGTTGTTGAGGAAGGCACGTCAATTGAGGGGCAACTTGCGGAGGAGGGGGTCTTGAACCTCAGCAAGTAACCATGCTGTACAATATTCAGCACCCATCTGTCTCTTGTTATGGATTCCCACTCTTCCAGGTGAAAAACGATACTCCCTCCTACCGGAGTGGCGAACGGGTGCGGAGGAAGCAATGCCTCACTGTTTTGGAGGCTGCTTGGTGGAGGACTGCTGTTCCTTATTGTTCCTTCTTCCCCTGCCAGGACGCTTGTGCTGGAATTGGAACCTTTGTTGGTTTTGGGAGGACCATTGAGGGGTTTGAACCCTCTGTTGGAAGGGCCGCTTGTCGTTCTGACGGAAGCGTTTATGAAACTCCTTCCGCTTTTCCAGTTCAACTGCTTTGACCCTGTCTTGCTCGGTCTTCATCTTTGTCATCTCCTCATCAGCATGAGAACCGAATAAGGAGGAGCCGTTAAAAGGAAGGTTGAGGATCTTCTTCTGGGCGTCCGGTTTTAGACCTGTGAGGCGCAACCACGCTGAGCGCCGCAAACAGATGCCCTGTGAATAGCCGTGCGCGGCGAGATCTGAGGCGTCAGCCGCCGCGCTGATGATTTGATTGGCTACTAAACCACCCTCTTGCAAGATTTCATGGAAGTCTTGTCGATCTTCTTTGGGAAGCTTGTCGGTAAACCTAGCCAGGGAGTCCCAAAGAGACCTGTCGTAGCGCCCAAGAAGGGCTGAAGCACTTGCAATCTTCATAGATGATGCCGAAGTATTGCACATCTTCCTGCCATAAGAGTCCATTTGTTTACTGTCCTTTTCTGGAGGAACAGAAGCTGATGAGGCTGCGGAGTGCGCTTTCCTGGCGGCTGCCACAATGACTGAATCCGCCGGAGGATCAGACCTAAGAAACAAGGGATCCTGGTCTGGAGCTTTGTATTTTTTGCGATCCTCGACGGAACTGACCCCACTGTGGCAGGAGTGAGGAACGTGGCCATAGCTGGTTCTAAAAACCTGGCACCAGAGGTAGCAGAGGTCTGGGAGCTGTACGATGGTGCAATGTCTCAAAAATAATCGATGTAGGGACCACTGGGGTGCATAAACTGATATTTAGTTTCTTAGCTCCTCTGCCAAGTACGTCAGAGAAAGTCCCAATGTCATCAATGGGAGAGACCCTTGAAGGTGGCGTAGATGAAAAAGTTGGCGAGTAGTCCCGAATAGAAGACGAAGAACAGGTAGATGATGTTCTGCGCCTCCTCTTATGTGGAGGATCGTGGTGCGAGCTGTGACGACCCCATGACCGAGATCGGCGTGTAGAAGGCGACCTTGGTCTTCTGGCAGGCGACTTAGAAGGTCTTGCCCGCGAGTAGTCCGAGCCCGGACCTCTGCCGGCACCTGTTCCAACGCCCTGCAGCCAGCGAGGCGACAGGCCGCAAACATTCTTTTCGCCAGCTGTAAGATCTCTCTGGAGAAATCTGCACAATATTAAGCCCTGGTGATGACTGGGCCCTTGACGTCGAACGGGATCTCGACGTTGCATTTCTGTCCCTCGACGTCGATAAGGTCTGCGTGGACCTCACCGTCGATCTGTGCAGAGACCTTGATCTCGACGTCGACCGCCCACGTCGATGGGGGGACCTCGACGTCACCCTTGTCGCTGAAGCCGATCTCCTCGACGGCGAATGATCAGTTAAAGGTCTCGACGCCGACCGCCCACGTCGATGGGGGGACCTTGACGTCGCCTGTCGTCGCCGATGGGGGGATCTCGACGTCGCCCTTCTCGCTGACGTCGACCTCCTCGACGTCGAATGATGGGACCTCGACGATGCTCTCGACGTCGATATGTCCCTCGCGGCATGGTCTTCGCCGGCGAGTCTCTCGACGCCGACCCCCTCAACGGTGGCGGAGAATGCCTCGACGTCGACGGAAGCCTCGACGTCGACGGAGCTTTGGAAGGTCTCTCTGGACCCACAGCCTTCGAGCCCGAAGTGCTGTGCCTCTACGCCGACTTACTGGCATGCGGCGGAGAGTCTCGACGTCTAGACGATGGCTTGTCCCACGACGTTGAAGAATGCCTCGGCCTCTTCGACGGCGATCTTGACGTCGACGGCGAACATTCAGGCACCTGCTTCTTCCTGGACTCAGGAGAGGTGGAACGATGCCGTTTTCGGTGTTGCTTGCTTGAAGAGGGAGCTCTGACTCCATGGCCACCTCCATGATGGCCTCTATCCCTCTCCAGCAGGGCATGTAATCTTTCAGTCAAAAAACTGAAGAGCTCAAACTCCAGGATCCTCAAAGAAGGAGCCGGAAAAAAGAACTGACCTGTCACCTGTGGTGCATGATGGGAGCAGAGGGTCTCCTGCAGTCCTTAAAGGCACGGTACCCTAACCCTTGGAAGCCTTAAAGGCAAGGTGCCAGTTTTTTTGTCTTGGTTTCATTATTGCTCTGCAATGCAGCCTACAGGCGAATGCCTGCAATTACAAGTTTTCCTTGTGGCAATAAAGCATTGGTATATGACAATTGTTCTGTGCATGTCCTCTTTTCCTTATGGGTTAGGAGGGTATTTGTCTTACAATGCAAACCTATGTAATTTCGGCAGTTCTGCCATGTTGGAAACATTTTTAAGCTGCATGTATATGTTTCACATATGTGTATATATATATATATATATATGCATTTTCTATATACTCCGGGATCCCGCACGTGGGCGGGGATTATTCATAGATTATGACTATGATGAGTATCCCCTGGATGAGAACTAGAAGTTCCTATAAAATTTGCTCAGTGATGTATGAAGTGATTTTTGCGTACCGCAAAGTTAATAAGTCTATTTAAGACGGAATAATTAAGGGCCTATTTTTAAACCTTGATTAAATGCTGTAAAATACTTTAGTATTTACCAATGTGTTTTTTTCACCACAGGCATACAAAAGCTGGTAGGCCATACTTTATTAGACTATATTAGCCACCTCCCACATACATCCAGGAGCTGGCACAAGCAAATTAGTAGCAGCTCAAATTCCCATCCAGCAAAATAGTACCATTGAGTAGCTGTGAAAACAGTAAAGTGCTATCAGAACCACACGTCTGATGCAATGTTCCCAGCCAGAGTCCAGAGCAGGAGCATCCCGCCTCCACTGATGCTGCCTTGGCAATGCCATGTAGCGTTGCTCTTACATCAGGCGCGGTGCCATACCATTGGAATCACACGCCCGATGCGGTGCTTCTAATTACAGAGCCCGTGCACGCTCACCCCCAGGAAGGGCCGGAACACCACACCCACTTTATGCTTGTGATTACAATCACCACAGTGTGCCACGCTAACACAGGTGGGACGAATTATTAACAACAAGGCAAGAATTAGAGTCAGTAGGCTGATTGGTCACCTTGGTCAGCCCTGTTGACCTTTAAATTCTGACCAGCATTGTTATTGCCCTGAAGTTACCAGAAGACTGTTCCTTTTGGGCATGGTAGGAGCCATGCGGGTGCTCTACCTTGAAGAAGTAAGTGGCATAATGTTGATACAATAAGGATGCAGTACCTACAACAGGTATAAGACATTGCGACTACCTGTGATGACCTGAGGAGGTCCTGCAAGTGCACCTAGTATGCATTTTGGGACATCATATTTACTTAATTATTGTCTCCTGTTTCATTCCATTTTCCCCCTTCTTCTAGAGTTGAAATGGATTTAACACACCTATCGGAGTGTGACTACAGGAGGCGCCCACCCAGAACAGACCATGAGGCAATTAGCCGCCCTGGCACAAGGTAATCAAGGAGATAATGATCCTCACTGGGATGATGTATGGCAACCACTCCCCCACGTATGTTTTCATCACTTGTGCATGTGTGCAATGAGTGAGTGTGTTTTATGTCACAAGTGCCATGTTTGTTGCGGTTTTTAATGTTGGTTTTAATGTGCATAAAAATGTCAATGTGCTTTTTCTGATATTGCACCACAATAGATCTTGATACCATGGTGTGCACAGATACTAGGTTTTCCTACTACTACTATCATGTGTTTGTTTTTCTTCCCTTGACTAGGTATTACTCCCTGGTGATTGATTGAAGAGAGGTATGTCCTCTCAATTTTTAACATTGTACCAGTCACTATAATTGATAAAGTCTAGGGATACATATCTTTAGCCCTGATGAAGGCCCAAGACCTTTCTTAGGCTCTGATAAGAGGGCAGAAACGTGTTGGCATAACTCAGCGGTGCGTAAGGGTCATAGTAACCACGTACGTCCACTGAGATTATCTTGTGGCAATTTTAAATTAAGCCTAGGATACCACCTGATGAAGGATAATTTGTGGTATATCCTAAGGTTTTTTTAAATATAGACCTGGATCCAAGTATTTTATCCAGAGAAAATAATTAATTTCTAAGAACTCCCTCAGGTTAGCCCCCCTGAGGTTGAATCCACCCTGGTAGTATCATCTCACCAGGGTGGGACGAGGTGGCAAATGATGAAGCATGTCACATTATGTGAGTGAGCCTACCTCGTCCAATTTTTGGAACTGCCCGTTTCTCTGTAGGGATAGTAGCAGAAGCTAGACAAGAAAAACACGAACTAGGGCTAGGGAGACAATTCCCTATGCACGCCAAGAGGGTATCACACCAATTCTGTGTTTAAACTAATCGAGGAAGCACATCAAATGATTTTTACACCCACATCAGTAAGTAGGGGATTTCTTGCTTATATGACTAAAACGCGACTTACCAAATCACAGCCTGAGTTTACCCTTAAAAGAAGCAAATAAGGGCACAGACAGTTGAAGAAAGCATTCTCTTATGATGTTGCGGTTCATTACCTTCCATGTTTCACTCCTGCTCCACCATGATTTGGTGAATTAGATGATGGTGGCCAGGTATTTTCAAAACGTCACAGGATTAGCAGGAGTCAGTTTATTCAAATGTAATGGTGGTGCATGATGTATTACCAATAGAGTTTACAAGCCACCTAATTCTCATGTAGAGTCATATAGACATTTCCCACAATGCCTATAGTTGTGGTTCCCTTCACTGAAACCGGCTGGATCACACTCAGCTGTAAACTTGTCTGGAGATGGGACAATATAACATCTTCCACATACAGTGCCATAATAAGTAATGTTAGTTGAAATGTTTCTAAATATAGTAGGAAGGAAACTCCATGTCAGGTTTTGATTGCATTATGACATTAAGAAGAATACCATTTGCATGAGGGACATGCCACCAGCTGTTTGGGCTGTAGCGGTACCCAGACTGCAGAAACCTTGAAGAGCACATGTGTGGAGTGTGAGCTCGACAAGCTGCACTCTTCTGGCCTGTAAAAAGATCACACTCTGGATGAGTTAATATAGAGATCAGTTGGCCTTGGAAGATTGCCAGGAAAATGTTTACACCATACAGTGAATACAGCATTTTATTGTTGATGTTCCAAAGCAGAGGACATACTATACCCATAAGAGTGATTGAAGGGCCATCACTCATTCCCTTATTTTGGAAATAACGGGGGTAGAGGGCAGATTCAGAAGACAGGTGGCATAGTCGGACAAGATGGCGATTTCAGAATCTCTCGAAGTAAAATTATTTCAGCACTTTAAAGCAGCACATAAAACTGCTGCATCTTTAATCGGTTCTTTACATGGGACACAATTTCTTGCAAATCTGTAAAGCCAGTGAACCTCATTTGGACATACCTGTGTCCCACCCCATGTTTGCAGCGTGGTGACCTTCTTTACTATCACAAAAGCTATATAAACCTTTCCACAACTTGTCCTGTAGAGAAAATGTATTGAACGTCGAAAGCCCATTACATTGTCATGATAAGGGATAACGTTTTGCGGAGTGTTATTAAACATGAAAAAGTTTCTTTTTTGGGAGGATATGTATTTCAAATATTCGCAGTGTATCTTGTTAAAAATCACAACCATGCTGGGGGTGTCTAACAATCGTAGTGGTATTCTCTGTGCTATCGTGTTTTGCAAATGATTTCTTTGCACTTTGAATTTCCTGTTAAGGTCATCCTCTCTTTTACTCACAATTACTTTTCCTGTGCAGGATTCTTTTGGCTGTTCGTTTTTCCATTTATTTTCTAAGACAGTATTCTGCGAGATGGCTCACGTATAAATATATTGGTCTGTTTTTCAAGCCCAATGATTTTTCACGTTCTGGCATCAATCACTAATTTAACTCAGTTGTGATGGATCCAGTAAATGATTTGGGAATTACTGTTACTGTATTTCCTTTGTCTTCATGACTGAACAGCCATATATTTTAGACCAGCTCTCACTCGTGTACACAACACATTGTGAAGCTTTCTTTCAATTTGGAAGAGCAAATCTTGACAACGAGTCAAGAGAAAATAAAATACTTTAAAAAAACACTCTAGTTGTACCAAATATCATACCTACCACCAGGTCCAAGCACTGTTCTGGAGCTTCTATTCAGCACACTTGGGAATAATTCACAGAAATGTGAACTGCCTGTTAGACAAACGAAATTATGGGGTGTGGATAGCAATGGGACTGAAATCACTTTAATGTGGTAATCTTCCCGTGCAATAGGATGGGATTGATGAATTCCATCTTGGAAGAAATATAAAAATGTCTTCTTCCAGAGACCATTACTCATAAATGAACCATCCTTCAGGAACAGCAGCTGTTAGGCTCTGACTATGAGTCAGGCTGAGATGAATTACTGTATGTAATACAGCTCTGGTCAGACCTTATCTGCCCGTCCCTCCCCTGCCTCGCACTTCCTCCCTCCAACCCATCCCACTTGTGCACCCCCACATACACTTATCACATGCTCGGAGTACATTTTGCACGTGGAGTGTTACCTCACCAGTACTATGCTACTCTTCATCGGGACCTTAATGTTTGGTAATTCAAGGGTGAGGAGCTACTGTGGATGTAGGGGAAAGGACATTTCTACCATCACATTTTGTTCTTATACTTTTTGCCCAATGCTACCCGTAAAAGCCCCAGTCATGCAAATCCATTGGGTATGCATGCATCTCAGTGCATTAGAACAATGCTAAAGCCTGCCTGCGGCTCACACGACACTGGAGATCATTTGCATGAAAACCTTCATTAGCACATGAACCCCTGTATATCAGCAGACCAAACCTTCAACACCACAGAATCCTCACCTGGGCAGTGACCATTCAACATAGAACCATCACCTGGGCAGTGACCATTCAACACAAAATCATCACCTGGGCAGTGACCATTCAACACAGAACCATCACCTGGGCAATGACCATTCACCACAAAATCATCACCTGGGCAGTGACCATTCAACACAGAACCATCACCTGGGCAGTGACCATTCAACACAAAATCATCACCTGGGCAGTGACCATTCAACGCAGACTCATCACCTGGGAAGTGACCTTTCAACGCAGTATCATCACCTGGGCAGTGACCATTTAACACAGGACCATCACCTGGGCAGTGACCATTCAACACAGAACCATCACCTGGGCAGTGACCATTCAACGCAGAACCATCACCTGGGCAGTGACCATTCAACACAGAATCATCACCTGGGCAGTGACCATTCAACACAGAACCATCACCTGGGCAGTGCCCATTCAACACAGAACCATCACCTGGGCAGTGACCATTCAACACAGAACCATCACCTGGGCAGTGACCATTCAACACAAAATCATCACTTGGGCAGTGACCATTCAACGCAGAATCATCATCACCTGGGCAGTGATCATTCAACACAGAACCATCACCTGGGCAGTGACCATTCAACACAGAATCATCACCTGAGCAGTGACCATTCAATACAGAATCATCATCACCTGGGCAGTGACCATTCAACGCAGTATCATCACCTGGACAGTGACCATTCAACACAGAACCATCACCTGGGCAGTGACTATTCAACACAGAACCATCACCTGGGCAGTGACCATTCAACACAGACTCATCACCTGGGCAGTGACCATTCAACACAGAATCATCACCTGGGCAGTGACCTTTCAATGCAGAATCATCATCACCTGGGCAGTGACCATTCAACACAGAACCATCACCTGGGCAGTGACCATTCAACACAGAATCATCATTACCTGGGCATTGACCATTCAACACAGAATTATCACCTGGGCAGTGACCATTCAACGAAGAATCATCATCACATGGGCAGTGACCATTCAACACAGAACCATCACCTGGGCAGTGACAAGCAGATAAACAAATGTTTATATCTCAGGAGGAAAAGAGGAAGCTTGTCTGAGATATTAACAACCCAACGCTGCCAATCACTCGTATTCTGATTGAGGAAACTACAATTGTCTGGGCACTGCCGCAACAGTAGAATGTTATCTGGTCTTTGGTAAATGAGTTGGCAGTGTGTGGGGAAGGGCTGAAAGTACAAATAGCTGCTTGGTGATGCTCTATGAATTCAAACTGGGGCCAGATAACCAAATCTTGCATTGGAAGGGAGAATCATCCTTGTAAAACCAGTGCTTCTATCATGATGAGAGTTACAAGCAGAACGATGAAAGGAGGGGCTGTAATGTACACTTAAAACGAAATTGAGTAGCATTCAAACGGATTTCAGAAACATTAAGGAAGGAAATGAAAAGCACAGCGTAATTTACAGTTTACATTTAGCAAGCACTGGTGCGACAGAGATAAGCGATAAGGTCAAAATAATTGAGACGAACAGGTTCATATATTGTAAACACTGTTAACCAGAATCCTCACTGCTGTCAAAAAAAAGAGACTGAAAGGCAGACTTACAATCTGTTTTTGTCACAGAGGAATGAGGACTTGAGGGACTAAACCAGCCCACCTGGCTTCCACTTTTAACATTGCAATAAAAAAAGGAACTGTCCTGCGAGGAATAGTCCAGCTGTAAAAGTTTTCTGTCCATCCTGCTGCTGTTGCATCGTGTGTTTTTGGGTGTTTGCTCTATTTTGGATTTAGGCAGTCCCGCCAGCTGGTTAGAACATGTTGGTGGAACAGCTGACGCTTCCTTCTGCTGGGATCTCCACACTGCTTCTTCACTGCCTGGAAAAGCAGAGGGATCAAACAGGTACATGCCTGAGTCACCGAGAGATGAATTCTTCGCAAAATCGTTTCCGGTGAAATCTTCCCAGTTGGCTGATGCCTCGCAAGTTGGTTGTTTTTGTACCTTGTCGGCTGAGGCTTTCACATTGATCATTTTCTTTTTTCTCTTTGAATAACCTGCTTTGCTTTTCCTCAAAACCATTTTGCTCTTGCGTTCTTGTTTTGGCTTTCCCGTTTTTTCTACATCCATATTCGGAATGGTGGTTTTCGGAGGGACATAATACTGGCCTGTATTGCCAGTGTGGTCCCGGGACTCCTGGTGGTGACGTGGGCGCAGTCCAAAGGTGCGCTGCTGCACAGTATTGACAGATTTCTTTTTGTCAGTTTGTCTGGGCACTTTTTCTGCTCCTGTGATTTGTCTGTTTTCTTGAGCAAGTAGGCATTTGACTTCAGAAACATTCTCTAAACACTGTCCATCGAACTTCGATCCAGAGTAAGGCTGGTTACAAGACAACTGAGCTTCTAAATTAAACGACGAAGCACTTTTGATCATACTTTCCTTGTCATTTAAACACACAACAGAGGGCTCGTACACCATTAAATCACTTGTTTTTAAATTATCCTTGAAGGCTACAGGTTTTGGATCCTGGCTTTCTCCACAGCCTCCATATGTGGGTGGGCTTAATGCCACACAAGGCTGTGTCTGTAATGAGCTTCTCTGGCATACCTTTGTGGTTTTCAGGTAGGTTTTCTCCTGACTAATAAGACAGAGGTCCTGAATCAAGGTTGGAGATGTTTGTGATGCACTATCTCTCAAATGTGTGGGAGTTCTTGGGGTGGAGGAAAGTTTTTCAAGCTCTGTCAGGATGGTAGAATACTGCTGCTGATCAGGCATCCGTTTTAACTGCTCAGAAAGCTTCTTATACTGATCACATTGCTCAGTTTTCAGAACTTCAACACATTCTTCGAGGAGCTGCAAACTGGATTTCAAATCTACGACCTCTGTATGTTTCTGTAGAAAGGAGGCAGCAGAAACAAAAACCCATTAGAATAAATAATCTACAACAGTTGTTCTACGCTTGGGTATTTAGCACATAGAATAACCAATTTTCGTTCTGTCTCGGTCCATGTTTTCCCTGTTTATGTATCACCTGCATAGAAAAATTACTTGCATGAAATCCTATTCCTCCGTTGTGGGTATCTTCATTTAAACATGTATTTTTTTTAACAACAAGGTTCTTATATTGGAAAGTGAGTGCTCTGGAATCCTGCTCAAAGCAAGGATCTGTAGGAAAGTGTCTCTTTTGACGTGGTTAGCCCCCCTTTTTGCCTGGTGCATGATGTGATTTCTAATTGACAGTGCACTGGTTCCCTGCTAACCAGGTTCCCAGTGCCAGATCTCTTGCCTAAAACTGTACTATGATTGGCACAACTTCAGCAACCTCTGTAAGTCCCTAGTAAATGGTACCCCTGGTACCTAGGGCACTGGTACTGAAAAGGGTCCTCTTGGGCGGCAGCACTAATTGTGCCACCACAGAGACCCCTCACCAAGACCACGCAAACTGCAAATTGCAGGCTGCGTGTCTTGGTGCAGAGAAAACCAAAAAGTCGACATGGCACACAGCCAAGTGTGCCATGCCCCCATTCAGTGCATGAGGTATAGGTAAGTCACCCCGAATGCAGGACTTAGGCAGTGTGCCCTATAACCCATGTGTTGGAAAACGAGACAGCATCTGTGAGGCCTGCACAAATAACATGACTACATTTGTCCTTCACTGGGAACCAAACACCCAATTGTAGCGCCTGACTCTCAGAGGGTAGCGTTGCAGAGCAGTCTGAGGCTTACTCAAGGGAGGTGGTGTGGGCTAGTAATCACCATTTGCAGGTGTGCAGAAATAACACTCAATAATTGATTGTCCAGTCTGTACTTTGCTTTATAAAAGTAAGAGTACATTTATTAAACACACACACTACTCAATACTATGCACCAATTTACAAATATACATAAGCTGTTGTAATTACTTTGTGACATTGCATAACATCTCCACCCCTCCCGCAGGGGGGTGGGGTCTAGTACCACCACTCCCATGTATGCACATCATCTTGCCCCCTAATGCAGTGTGTTGAGCATAACCTGGAGCGAGGGCCCTGCACACGGGCACCATCCCAGTGGCGTCCCACCCCATTACCTCAACACGCATTAAAAATAGGTTCACCTGCCCTAGTGACACATAACCCTGACTGAGCATCTTATATTGACCATACAGTATGCACCCCTACATCTTCAGGGCTAACAGTCTGGGTTGTTCCTCACTTAAGCGCAGCAGCAAGAATACATGTTGAAGCATTACCTTAGAATGACAGTACTCATCACAGTTGTTGGACATTAGAATACGTTGCAATTACAGCCCCTAAAGGCATCACAGATGAAATCACAGGATTACGCATATACAGCCAGACACCCTAGCAGGAATGTCTTGCAACATAACCCCACTTTGCTTATGACATCACCTTACACAGGCACTTCACATTACACATGTGACCTTCAGTCCCTCTAAAAGAAATAACCGTTAGTAAATGCATTTCTGGTGCAATTACACCTCTTCACCTCCAGGGGATGCCCTTCTCCAGACATCCCCAAGTCAACCCTTCACTCCTTGATGCACTTCTCAGTACACCCTCAGCTTTAGAACAAAAGTTCAAGCCCAGAAGGTGTTAAAATGCAGGCTGAGCCCTTGAGGGGTTATTCCTTTCAAGTCCCCAGGTGACTTAGGGAGGGACGTCTCTTCGTGCTGGGGGGGAGACTGCGCTTCTCCAGCAGCTCCCCCCAGCACCTTTGCACATGTATGGTGGTGACCCCGCTCTCCTGGGGCCACCACAAGCACCAAAACGATGTTTTCCCCATGCCTTGCAAGGCATTATGGGGCGCTTCAGGCTCCTTCTCTGCGCATATTATGGTAGCGGCTCCCCCGCTGCTTCGGAGGGAGCCGCGATCGCGCTGCGGCTTCGCCGCATCTCCCGTTCTCGATGGGGGGCCCGGTCCAACCCGGACCCCCAGGTGACTGTATGCGGCTCGTTGGGGGGGCCGGTCCCACCCGGACCCCCGGGGGATTCCTCGCAGCTCGGGGAGCCCACCCCAGGCTGCTCCTGCGGGTGAGTGCTTTTACTTCAGGGAGGTCCGGTCCCACCCGGACCTCCCGCGAGGCCACCGTGCAGACGAGCAGCCCGGGGAGCCCGCACCTCCGTGTGCGGCCGCGGGAGCCGGCACCTTCATTCTGGTCTGCCCGCTCCGGCGGGCAGACACGGAGGTTCCCGCCGGTCCGGCGGACCTCAGGGGAGTGCGACGGCACTCCCCCCGCCTCCCTCCAGCTTCGGGGCCCGGAGATGGGGTCCCGGGCCCCTTCCATTACTTCGGGGCCCCGGGCCCCCCGCCTCCTCTTCGCGGGGAGCGCGCCTGCGCTCCCCGTCTTCACTTGGTCGCTGGGGGCCAGGGTGGGCTCCTGGCACCCCCGCCTTCCTCATCTTCACGGGGAGCGCGATGGCGCTCCCCGGCTTCGGGGCCCGGGGATGGAATCCCGGGTCCCGCCCCCCTGCCAACCTTCACGGGGAGCGCGACGGCGCTCTCCGTCTTCATTTTTCGGCGGGGGCCAGGGTGGGCTCCTGGCACCCCGCGGGGGCACCTTCACGGGGAGCGCGACGGCGCTCCCCGGCTTACATCTTCGCGGGGGCGCTACGGCGCTCCCCCGCCTCCATCTTCGGTGGGGGCCAGGGTGGGCTCCTGGCCCCCTGCAGGGCATTTTCACGGGGAGCGCGATGGCGCTCCCCGGCTTCCCTTCGTCTGGGGGCAGCCCCCGGGACCCGACCCACCCCGGGGGCATCTCTGAAACCGGCGGCAGAGCCCCACGCGCTTCGTCGTCGGTCTTCTTAGGGGTCAAAGGTCGCCTACCTTCCGGGGGCCATATCTCAGCCCCTGGGGGTCCGATCTTCCCCATTTTTGCGTCCTCTTGCTCCTGGTGGCGCCCCCCAGCCACTGGGAGCACTCTCCTTCGCCCTCCGCGTCTCCAAGAGGGTGCATTCTGCAGGGAGCGGTCTTCACTGGCTCCCTGCACCAGCCTTTCGCCTGGGTCTCCTCCTGGGCCCCTCTTCTCCCTGCGCAGAGGCCCCTGCTTCTGCGCACCGGTCCTGGGCTCTTCTTCTGCCCTGGGGGGCAGTCAGGGGGTTCCTCTTTCCAACTGCCCATTGCCAGGCTCCAGCACCTTCCGCCTCAGCAGACCACACTCCAGAGAGAGCTTCTCTTCCTGTGCAAGCACTTTTAAAAATTGAGTAGGGGGCTGGCAGGAAGTCTCTGTTGGTCCTATCAAACAGCGACACATCACTTCCCTGCCCCTGCTCCCTCCTTCTTGTCCAGCCTCTGGGTTTGTTCAAAATGGCGTCGTCCAGGGTCTCTGGCCACATGGTCTCTGAAACAAGAGCCCTTCCCCCTCGCTGCCTTCCCTCCTTGGTGCCGCCTTGTGCCTGGCACCCAGTGATAGCTGCTGATGGATGAGCCCGTAGCCCCACCCATCTGCTCTTCGTGGAGAGGAGGCCTTAGCTTGTGGAAGAAAGGTTATGAATCCATCCAGCTGAGGTCAGCCCTCAGCCTGGTTATGAATGACTCAGAGAAATGTGACATTTCTGGATGACCCACAAGCAGTACAAATATGACTTTAGACTCTGCAGAATACCCCTTTTCACATCCGCTACAGTGGACTTTAGTGCGTGTCTGGAATCTGTAGGCCTTATGAAAGTTAATCTAGCACATGGGCTCCACATCTCCATAGGGGAATAATGAAGTGAAAAACAGTAAAACACACTGACTTTCCCTGGCATGTTCCTTCCCAGTGTATAAAGCCTATTCCATGTCACCACCCAATTCTGCATAAGTCCTGCCACACCATTCACTTTGTAGCTGCTCCTGGACTGCGCACGCCAGGACTCTCGCCTGCGCAGCCCCTACACGTGTGCACACGCATGTACACAGGTGTCTGCATGTAACCAGCCCGGTGCCCCTTACTCCAGCTGCTGCGCAGCAGCCTAGTCAAGCTAGGGGACTCCAGTAAAATCCACATGCAGTCTCTTTCATCATGAGTTCCCTGTGGGTGAGTCCCAACTTATGAGGCTCTCCCACAGTAAAAGCTCAACAAATAGGTGCTCAAAAAGCAAAAAATCCGGGCGGCCCATAGTGTCAGAACCACCTTCTAACACCATGTGTGGACATATCTGCATGACAGATATGACCTACAATATCAAGTTCATTCTTGGGTATTGTAAGTGCACAGGGAAGCCATAGAGAGTGCATGGGCTGGATACTTGCCACTACGAGTTTATGATGACGTCACTGTACCCTAAGATGTTAGGTACTATACATCTCGCCCTAATAAATCTTCACTGGTGCCAGTGTTGGATTTATTAATAAATGCACACAGGAGACCCTTTAGAGGGTCCCCTGAAAACCTATCAAGCACTGGTGTGGTCTTTGACTCGTCTTAGCCGGCCTGCCACCACCAGACATGTTTCTGACCTCATGGGGTGAGAGCCAGTGCTCTCGGAGGCTAGGAACAAAGCCTGCTCTGGGCGGAAGTCTTTCTCACCTCCTCCAGGCCAGGATGGCCTTCCAGGGCGGGAAATTTCAAAGGCAATGCCGCCTTTGAAATGTGACCCAGGCAGCTCCAGATAGTGAGGATGCCAACCCCCCTTTCCTGCTCCACATTTGGCGGGAGGACAGGCAGGAAAATGTGTTAAATTAGGAGGTGTGTCTTCATTCAGCCAGCACCACCCCTAAGGTGGGGAGAGGATGTGGTCTCACAGCAAGACTGCCGACTTTGGAGCTGGGAAACCAAGGTTCAAGCCTCGGGGTCGACTCCACATCCTGTGATTCTGGGCAAATCACTTAATCTCCCTGTGCCTACCAAAAAAATGAATGTGTCCTTGTGTAATGTAACTGGTGCTCATGTAAAGTGCTCCAATACCTTCGGGTCGAGTTAGCGCTATATAAAACTGCAAAAAAAAAGTGAGGCAGGTGATGTGGAGCCCACTTTTCATCTCCCTCCATCTTGGTTTGTGAGGGAATTGGCCAATTAGGGTCAGGGTAGTGCCTCTTCACAGAGGAAGTGGTCTCTTAGAGGGTGTGGACACCCTAAATGTAGGTAGCACATTGGCTACTACTTGTCACCCCCTTTAACACCCCTACATTTAGTATTTAGGTGGCATCCCTGGATCCTGAACTTAGATGTGATGGACACAGAGAAGAAAAATAGCTGTTGACCCGAGGACTGAAGCCTTGCTGCAGAAAAGTGGTGCCAAACCCTGCCTGCTGCCTTAAGGACTCGACAATCATGGTGTGCTGTCTTGTCCTGCAACTGTGAGTTCCCCAAGAACCCTGTAGCTCACCCAGCCTTCTACAAATTGCCAAAGAACTCCCTTGAAGTGGATGTACCGCTCCCCTGTGCTGCAGGCACCGAACTGCAGAATCCGTTTTTTCTGACTTACTGCTCCCCGGCGACTCTGACGCAGCACCTGAACCAAAAGTGATACATCAGCTCCGGAGGATCAATTTTGTCTCCCCTCCAAGTGTGGAGACACCAGGCTTTACCGGAGCCGTGCCGGACCAATACCCGGGGTACCGTACCTTCTGCAGGATTCACAGAGACAACGAGTCCTTTCGGGACTCCAACTTCCCAGGAAGCAAGCACCGGGCAAGGGACGCCAAGACCCCTGAGACCCACTCCATGAGTGGCCCAGCTTTCCCAAAATCACCTCTCTTAACTGCCTTCTCATGACCATGGGGACATCTTGATGCACACCGTCCAGCTGACCTATCTGCTCTGCACCCAGCCTGACCAGCCTTGATAAGGACGATCCAGCTGTGCTCCCGTGGTACTGAGGCCCTTGCAACCTGTTCCCTTGACTAGGACCCCTCAGACTTACTTTTAAATTCCTTTGTGCAGTGTGTTTTCAAGTGGCCCCTTTCTTTGTAGCGTGCCAGCTATCAACGACCACAGCACCCTGCTCCTGGCCGAATCCGGGACGCTCCTGAGAATCCGTTGGTGGAACATTGGGTCTGGCCTTGCTAGTTACCTAAATCCCAAAGGTAAACTTTGAGATCCAACTGTGTGATTTTATATGCGTAATTACGCACAAAAGTAATTAATTTTGCGCACTTGAAAAATTCATAACTTAAAAAGTACTTACTGTAGAACGAAGTTCTTGGTCTGAAAAATTACATGAAAATCGGTGCTATTTTTATAAATTGGTCTTGAATTTATTCTTGTGTGTGTGTCTCAGTATGTCCATGAGAGAAGAAAGTTTCGGGTGAGAAAAGAAGCCTAAAACATCTGACACAATAATCAGTGACAACCATGATACAGTTTCAAATAATCTCTGGTAGCTGCAAACAACGGAAAATATACACCTAGGTCTATGGAGACTTGGCGAAGAACTCTATTTACCTTTGACTAAAACATTTTGATAGTCTTCTCATACTGTGATTCAAAATTCCAAGAGTTATAAACGTAAAGAAATCCAATAAAGTTTTTTACTAGGTAGCAGCTTCCATGTGACTTAAAGATTGCTACACAAGCACTCCACTCACGCTTTCGTGGATAAATCCGAATTCTCAATATTACTTGACTTCATGGTATATCATCAGTTCACTTGAAACTAGTTTGAGTCAGTTATATAAAAAATACACGGAATAACTTCAACTAAGTAAGCTAAGGAACATTACAAAAAGTTGAACCTACATTCAATAGTTTCTGCTCAATGTTCAGTAAGGTCTGTTCAGTCATTGTTTTAGATTTCAAAGCATTCAGTATCGAAGCATAGTGGTCGGCATTCTCTTGTACTAAAAAAAAAAAGGAAATGCATTTATATTGAAGAAATGGAAGGATTGCTGTATAATCTTAAATTAAATACATGACACCTAAAAAGCACTAACACTTGTCCCTTATTAAGGAAAAAGGGGACTTGTTTGGCATGTTATTGTAGGGAATGCATTTTTTTCTGTACAATACAGTGGATGCTTTCTCTATTTCTACCTGTCATGTTTGCTCACATTTGGCACTGCCCTGAAGATTATAAAGCAAATTGCAAACCTTGGTATTACTGCAGCTAAAAGTGCACTCTATGTAATAATTGATACATACACAGCGTCTGCATGTGCCTTAAGTCAGATGTGAAATTTCTTGGCAATGGACTGCAGAGGAATAGTCGTACGTAGAATATCAAGACAATACCAAAAATTAATGAACTACTTCCATTAACTTTCAAACTCTTATACCAACAAGGTTGTGCTGGATATAATCAAGCTATTTCTCTTGGAAAACCTACTCTACAAACAGCACCTATGAAATACCAAAATGTTAATAGTTACAACACAGCACAAAAAGAAAGTCAGAGTTAACAGTAGCATAATAACACATCTGTTCTTTAAATAAATGTTTTTAAAAACGATAGCTGGTGTAGTGTTTTGTAGAAATGAATAGCTGGAACTTTCTGGTCCCTGACAGACTGCATGAGAATGACGTAATCCTTTGGGTGTGGTTAATAAAGTTCATGATGCAGCGCGGGGGTTAACAGTTGCGCTCTGAAGAATAAATACGTGCACTACAGAGCTTCGTGTGTGGCGTGGTCATTTGCATGCTACCGGGCTGGGGAGGACGCTACAACTGGCAACGTGTTCGGAGATCTATAACCCGAAGTAACAAGTGTGCTCTCCCTGAGAGTTTGCTGAGGTCCAGCAGACTGCTCATGCGTGCCATGTGTGCCTCAGTCGAAGTGAAGCAGCCAACAGATGGCGTATGTGGAGTCAAATCGCCACTCTAGCTGGCGCAAGGCTTTCGAAGAAGGTGAAGGCTCTATGCAGAGTTCAGTCACAGTCGGCCTGGAACCTCTTGGGAAGGCCAAAAGAAGAGGTACTGTGCCGCAGCATAACACACAACCAGCCTACACATGGTATGATAGCGCTCAAGGCAGTGACAACCAAGTACAGAGATGCACAGAAGGCCAAGATAGGTGCAGAAAAGTATGCCAAGGAGAGCAGAGGCGTCTAGGTGGAAAAAACATAAGTGTGCTCACCGGCAGGAGCGAAGAACGAGGCATTCGACATCGAGTCGAGTTCTGGTCAGTGAACAGTGTATTCAAAGTAGCATCCACAGCGATCTAACTGAACGCACTGGGGTTGTGTTTATGGAGCAGTTGGTGCCTGAAGCAGCAACCACCATAGTCACTGGTTGTGCTCAGCTTCCAATGGCTGCAGAAACCAGTGTCAAATATGGCACTGCAGCTTTCATGAAACCACCTCTTCCATTCGATATCGCAACAAAATTGAATATTGGCGCCAGATTTAGAGCCTGGATTGAAAGATTTGATGATTTCATCAACGTGCTAGAAGAAAGAGATTACAAAAAGTTCATCAAATACTTAAAGAACCTTGCAGGTGACGGAGTGAAAGAAGCGATAAAGAAAATATCACAAGATGATGAAATATCTTACGGTCAGATTAAGGCAGAATTAGGAATCAACTTCAATCCAAAGCTGAACTATGAAAGGTACATTTTCTATTAAGTACGACAGCAAGCTGGAGAAATGATGGATGAGTTTCCTGAAAGACTTGAGGCCCTCGTCAAGCATTGCAAGTTCAATGAATTCAATGATGAAGAAGAGTATGTAAGAAGTACCCCCTAAAAATACTTTGTAGGTTCAGGAGCCAGGGGGATAGAAGACAATAATCACTGAAAAATGCTTCCGCCTAACCTATATTAGTGCTTTCTTGGGGCTATAAAAAGCTCTTAAGGGCTGTCCATCATGAGGATTTTAAGATAGGAACATGAATACAATACTTTTATTGTTATTTATTATTTATTTATAATCTTTTTTTTTATAAATAGAAGATAGAGAAAATTTTATTTCATATTGTAATAAAAAGGAGAAATAGATGATTATACAAAGTTAAAAACAAGTTGAAAAAAGCACATAATGTCCATCCATGCTGATACATAAGTATTCTTCGTTGAGATACCTCACAAATTTCTATCTATCGTGCTGAGACAAATCTACAAGCTAAACATATGAAAAGATGCCAATAGCAGTAAGTCCTTCAAATTCATATGGTGCACCCCCTATACGATCAACCACACAGCAATCATTCTGACCTCACATACCACAACATACTCACACATTGTGCATGTCACACTTAGAACTACCCAACCTAACTTAACATACACCGATGAAAATAGCGAAAGAACACTTCCAAGATAATCCACAATGGTGTTGTCCTTTAGGTGTTCCGAGCATTCAGGTCAACGCACGTTTCGGTGGGAATAGCAATTATCTTTCACCTTCATCTGGACCACCCATTTGACTAATTTTAGGTGAGTGGTCAGGGGTATCTGTAGGTAAATGAACATAAACATTTCTCATATGGACTGCCCAAATTATTTGCTCATAATTAATTTCTTCACTTTGTATAGGCGTACAGGGTTTATTCGACATAGACCAACAATTTAAAAAGTGAAAAGTAAAAAGAGACCTTATTAACTTGTCCCCCATGCATGTTAGAGAAGCTAAATAAGGGTGGTGCATCCCTATAGATAAGCCACCAGAAAAATGTGCATTCTTTGCATAAAGTCATAACCTAGCCTTGCAGTAGGTACGCTGCCTTAAATCCCTTATGTGCAAGTGATCTCATTTACATGCGAGACAACCATGAAGCTAAGAATATCCTAATGGTGATGATAGAAGGCGCAGACCCACCCAGATTAATCACCTGTATGCATAGGACACTGGCCACAGCAGGCCCTTTGCTTGTAACTGTAAGTTTCCCACAGGTTCACCCATAGAGGACTAAATCCAATATATGCAGCCTGGGATGCAAGTTCCCTTCGTGGCAGAATTTTCACTATTAGTCCAAGGGATACCATAGATATCCAAAGATGCAAGTTGGGGACAAACTAAGATTGACAAAAAAAGAGAGATACAGTAAGATATCCGAAGGAAATCAGATAGTACTTTTAATAGATTTTACAGATCAACTCTCGAGTCTTACCGATAATACGATTGTGTTATCATATCAGGGATATTGTTTGTTCAGGCTGCTATCCTAGGCTACTCAATGCGCCAAGCCTAAATAAATAAAAACGCTCATGTCAGCAATCCAGTGTAACAGTACAGTTTAGGTTGTGATGTTTAAAAACCCTTTATGTGTGAATCACATAAGGGGCCAACATGCTCATAATCTTATATGTTTGTCCCTTAGAGCTCATGACCATCCTTAAAAGCCGGCAGTTCCATGAGTAAGGGGTCAAATTTCAGCTTGCGGCAAGAGCAAAGCTTTATACTTAGTTTGTCTCTCGAAGTAACAATAATTGCTACTAAGAAAAGCCAAGATATAACAACAATATGCTAAAACAAGCTAAAACAAGTAGAAATTGCTGGTCAAAATACTCTATAGGTTGGTGTGTTTCTTTGTCATTGTTCCGAGCAAAAAGGTGCACGTATGCTATAGTAAGCAGTGTAAACTCACGCTAAGGAATCCCTTCCTCTACTAAGGTGCATCGCCCGCAAGAACGCTACCAAGCGATTAATCACGCGAAGTGCGCAAATTCCCAAGTATTTCTCGATGGTTAAGATATAAGCCCGATACATTAACCGATAATACCTCTGCAAAACACAAGAAAAGTAGGCGCCATTTTTTAGTGTGTCCAAGTTAATGGTGAAAAGCAGAAAGCGAGGTTGTATATTCCTGCTTTCACCATAGGCGCCCGTTCCTATCACGTAAACAGCGGTTATCCTAAAATAAAATCCAATGTGCCAAACTATTTTAAGAATTTAGGGTGGTATCAATCCTGTCCTTATGTCCCTCTCTAGCGAAGGCTATCTGGGTTAGTGCTCTGTCCAGTAGAAAAAAAGTGCCTTATTTCTGATACCTACGTTCTGTATCAGTGACTCGATAATCTATTTTAAAAAACACAACTGATGCCCATTTTGTATTCAACAGGGGATCAACGTTCTGTATCAGTGACTCGTCCAACCTATTTTTAGGAAACAATCAATACCCGTTTTGTATTCCACAGGGGATCAAGATGGCGAAAAGCTGCAGTGGCCTCTCTATGACAGAAGAATCTGCACATAATGTCAGATGCCTGTATAATCTTCCAGCACCATGTTCTTTCCACAGTATGGTACAAAGTGGAAATAGGAAAACGGGAGTAATACTTATTTAGTTAGAGGCCATAAAGACTATAATGTGGTGTGGCAACTTACATATATCATATCCTAATAGCCATTAGACGGACCCATGCATTGGATGCAAGATATTTTGAAAACGTGAACATCATTAGTGCCGCAAACAGTTATTACTTAATGCTACGTGTCATTATAATCCGTAAGGGGGCCTTAGTATTCCAGAACCCTAACAATGATAAGATGTTGCAAAATTATAAAGGCTCGCATATTTTCAGGGAGTGGGAACCACAGAATTCCAAACATCCCAATGGCGAGGAGATGGTGCCAAAGCGTTAGCTAAGTGCAGAGCATATCGGCACGATTTACCTTAGTTGTAAACATGGATAAAAGGAGATAAAGCATGGGGAGACGAACTAATAAGTCACACAATGCCGATCCTCTATATGTGGTGGCAAACTCTGGAAGCAAAATAGCTCCCCTATTCACCTAGTATGTGGGTACTACATAATCCAGGATCTATCTACAAAATCTATCTGATGGCTCAACTAGTGCTTAAGTGATGTTCCACACTATTTCTTCATTCAGACCTTCCTTTGCTGTATTTAACGAAAAGATCCAAAATGTCTCCCTTCCTTTGCGGACTTCCAAGATAGATCACCTTGGTTTGGATCTTACTTTCTCTAAATGATGATGACGAAGTCATCCTTTTCAGAGTCATCGATGGTTGCCTCTCTGACTCATTCAGACAACGCATGCTGCGCAAGACACTCAGTCTGGAGAGATTGCTAATGGCTACGAGGGCAGAAGAACGTGCCGATCGACAAGCTGCCAATATGGAAGCTGGAGTGGCCCAGATTGAATCAGCATTGAACATGAAAAGTAAGCAGAGACACAAGGCAGAGGGTCCCAAAGTGATATCTTCGAAGAAGAAAATGTGTTTCCGATGCGGACTATCCTTTCCGCATGAAGATAAATGTATCGCAATTGGACAAACATGAAAAGGCTGCGGGAAAGGACAACATTTTGTATCGGTCTGCAGAGCGAAAGAGAAATGGACTGTGTCACGTCAAGAAGACAAAATGGATGCCAGAAAGGTCCAGAAACCCTCGAGCCACGCCCACAAGACCAAGTGGCGACATCGGTTGAGGCAAGTAGAAACCAAACGAGGTTGATCGTCATCAAATTCATCTTCCAATGGTTCCTCAACGTCATTGTCGAGCGACAGTGAAGAAGATGGCTGTGCAATGATGATGTCAACAGGTGAATGATGTGAGCGCATGGGTCTGACCTCATGCAAGGAAAAGTCCAAGCGAGATCTCCATGTGAAACAACCCTGTTCCTTTGGACATTGCCCCAAGATCACACTAAAGGAACATGGTTGTTCCATACCTCTTATCATCAACAGTGGTGCGTTGATAAACATCATGCCAGCAGAGAAGTACAATGAACTGTCGCAGGTGCCCCTTCTCACACCTTCGAAGACAAAGGTATACACGTGGGCTGCCTCCAAGCCATTACAAAGTCAAAGATCATTTGTAGCAACCATGCGACACAAGAAGATGAAAGTATAAGCACCGATTCATGTTCTTCAAGGTACTTCGTCAAGTGCATGTTTACTCAGTTTCAATACTGCTACAGACATGGGTGTGATTTCCATCAACTACAACATAAATGCAGATGCAGACATAGTAAGTCAGTGCCCATCATTGTTTCATTGACTAGGAAAGCTTAAGACAATGAAAGTGCAACTTCATATCAATAAGGATATTTGTCCTGTTGCTCAACGACATTGTTGAATTGCTTTTCACTAGCAGTAAGCTGTGGAGAAACAACTGGAAACGCTGTTAAAACATGATATCATTGAACGCTCTACCGGTCCAACACCATGGGTTTCACCTATAGTGGTAGCAGTGCTTAATTTGAGCCGGTGGTTTCCAGTGCTCGGCACCGGCAGTTAATTGTGAACACCGGCACTATGACTGTCTGCCACATGGTGCACTGTCTGTGTAACTTAGAGATGAGCAGAACAGCAGCTATTTATGAATTCAATATATATTAAAAACGATTAATTCATGACACCCAATCCATTCTTATAGCTTTGGGGTCCTGGAATAGTCAGAATAATCACACTTGTAGGAGTGTTATGGTTGGTAGTTGCATATGTATAGTTGTTGGCAGCACTGGCAAGGCAATGGGTAATTTAAGCTGCAGTGGTCTACTGGGAGGGCACTGGCACATATTTTATTAAACAGTATGCACTGTGTGATACCTGTTAAGATCTCTCCTCAGTGGAACAAACCAGGGTTGTTACAGCGAGGGTGTAGGGGGGAGAGGATTGTGGTGGAGTGCAGCTGGGGTTATTTGTAGCAGGTCCCGCTCTTTTCAGGGTGTGCTCTGCTAGTGAAACATTTGTTTGTATAACAGGTTTAGCATGCTTTAGTGATATATTCATCATAACGCAGATACCTTTACCCACCACTAAGTGTTGCCGCATAACCATAAAAGGACCCCGCATCATGTTGTTGACCTGAGCCCCACAAAAGCCTCTGACAAGCCTGGAACTACCTCCTGGTATAAGAAGGGGTGCACAAGCATGACACAGACATGTGCACTCATGCACAACTCTAGGCAGGCTCAGCTGTGGGGCACAGTGGGGAAGAATCCAAATCTGTTTATTTCACTGCACATAGCCGCACTAATGTGGGTCCCCTGGGGGACACAGACACCCACACAACTCTTGTGAGGACTTACGCAGTGACTGTGATGCCAGTGTCAAAGTCTCGCTGCACAAGCGCTGAGCATCGTGTCAGAGCAGCAGCTGTTTGTAGATGTCACACATGTGTGCTGCTGTGCCCGTTAGTATATTGTGCCTGAGAAACAATTTGGGCACCTGCACTTCTTATTTTGCAAATTAAGCACTGAGTGGTAGTGCCCAAAAAAGACAGCGGATGTGCTATGCACATCTGTGTCAACATGCGCCAAGTTAACAAGGCAACTGACAGAGAACGACATCCAGGTCCACACATTGCAGACATGATTGCACAGCTGAATGGTGCCAAACTCTTTTCTCATCTTGGTCTGAGCACGGTGTATCATCAACTCGAACTAGAAGAAAACTGCAGGTACATTACCACCTTGTGGAAACATAGCCAATCAGCTGTCAGCACCATCTAGAACACTCCCAGTAGAGGCAGATTCCCTCAGATTTTCTAAGCACAAGTGGGAAGTAAGGATCCCATAAAACCAAAGAGAGAAACTCTACGGGAAGGAGTGTGGGTTGCATGTGAATCTATGAAAGATACCAATAGTTGATATTACAGGTAAGTAACTTATTTTCTTATCCAGTATTGGGGCATCTTTCATAGACTCACATGCTTGAATCAGAATAGCAAGCAGTACCATAACATTGTACTGTTTGTAGTGGATGGAGGGAGACATGCAAATCATAAATATATCAAGTCAGTGCATTAAAACAGAGACATTTGTAAGTATGCAAATACCCTTCCACTCCTAGAAACTTTAAAACATGTCTGCAACAAAACATGAAGCACCTACATCCTGCTATGTACATGATGCATACAATGAAATGTTTATCAAAAGTAATAGAAAAATTAAGTTACTTTTTAAAAAAACTTGTTAGACATAACATTAGCAAATGATATTAATGCAATGCTATGCAATTTCAATAAAGCATATAATTCCTCTTTACTAGAAAAAGGCCCACCTTAATTGAAGAGATGAGGCAGTAACGCTTGACCCACAGCTGCATCCTCCCACTGCGTAGATTGCAGACAGTAGTGCTGCGTGAAAGTGTAGACACTTTTCCATGTTGCAGCACGGCACATTCTCTCCAGTGTCACTCCAGCGAAAAGAGGTGCCGACGTGGACACTGCATTGGTTGAATGTGCTTTAGTTCTTCTTGTTAAGGGGTAGTTAGCCTTATCATGGCAGAGTTGAAGAGACCCATGTGGCGACAGTGGCTGTTCCTTCCTGGCCCTGTCCGCAAGCTACCAGTAGCTGATCTGGTCTTTCTTAAGTCTTTTGTCTTATGCAGGTAGAATTTTAAACATATTTTTACATCTAGCATGTGCAACGCTTGCTCTGTTGGAGCAGATGGATTTGGGAAAAAAGACTGACGTGTTACTGGTTCATTAAGATGGAACTGCATCGGGACGTTTGGAATAAAATTTGGGTTTGTCCACGAGAGCCACATAATTTTCTGTGATTTGAAGAATTGGTTATTTGACTGTAAAAGCCTGGATTGTGCGAAATCTCCTCATAGGGGGGCGTGGCCAAGATGGCGGCCAGAGCGGACGCAGTCTGAAGAGCTCCGTTATCCGCCCGTTAAAAGATCGAATTCAAGATGCCCATCCAGCAGCGGGGAGCCGCTTAAGATGCCATCAGGGGGATACAAATAAGGGGGACAAAACCGGAGCCAATTGAAGTATCCCTCCCGTGAACTGCTGCGCAGATGTCCGGCTGGGAAGTGCCAGGCCCCAGACGAGGCCAGACAGGTGACTGACTGGTGCCGGCAGCGTGCCAGGTTAAATGAAGTCAACCCCGGCTGCCCTTCGCCAGTCAAAAGAGACAGTGCTCTGCGGGGCCAGACACAGCAGGAGGCCCAGGAAGGGAGTGCGGTGCAGGAGGCCTAGAGTGGCAAGATAGAGCCGGGGCCTCAAGTGGAGACGGCCCTGCTTGCAAGACGGCGAGGGACGCAGTGCGAGTGCCGAGGCTCACGTGCGGCCTGCGCCAAGAGGGAACTTATCTGCGGGACACAAGGCTGATGGACCGGATTGAGCACTGCAAGCCACTGAGGTGAGGGCCGCAGCGCGAACAAAAGGATCGGCTGGGAGTCAGGATCCAATTCCTGCCGACCAGTGAGGAGACCCGTAGAACTAGGGCCCCGCGAGTGAGAGGCGGGCAGACTGAGACGTCTAGTGCGGCAGGTGCCCAACCAGAAATTTAGAAGCACGACACCTGTCGGTGGCACCCCTGGGGGATACGTAGACTGATTAGCGGCAAGGAACGGTGTTGTCCCCCTCCTTCCCACTGCCGCAAATAGACGGTGCCGACCTGGGACCCGGCAGAGGACCGACATTGTGTGTTGCTTCAGGTCCGGGCCGAGAAGACAGAGCCGGGACTTCGAGCAACGATGGTCCTACCTGTAGGACAGAAGTTAGAGCAGCGTACGCACTGGAGGAAGCACACCTGTGGGTAACGAAGCAGACAGGCCCAACTAGACCCCGCAGGCTAACAGATCGGGGGCTGCGGCGCGGGCATGGGATTCGGCCAGGGGGCTGTTCTGGGACCCTGCTGACCAAGGATGGACCTGCAGAAATAACGGCCCACGAGTGAGGTGGACTGCTGGAGGCGTATACTGTGAAAAGAGCCCAAATTGGAAGATATATACATGGAACATTGGCTGGCCACGGTATACTACATGCTATATACTATCAGCCCTCTCTAATCAACAAGCAGCATGGCTGTGAGACACAGTAAATGAGTCAGAAACGCACTGTTTAGGCCACATTATGTATAGGTCGCTGATTGCTGCTGGTAAGGAAAAGCTCTAGAAAAGAAAAAACTTAACAACAAAAAAACTGGGCGACCCTGCATGTTAATGGTATTACAACCCACTGAACAGTCCAATGCATGGGGTTGCAGGAACTAAAAAGTGGCAACGTGCAGGGAGGAGGCCTTAGTGACTCCTGTGGACACAGCGCAGTGCAGGAACTGCCCAGGACTATTACGTCATAACAGAGAAAATACAAACATGACGTAGACATGTGTAAAATTGCTGACTCATTGAGTCACATTTAACTAGCCGAATAACGCAGAGTGTGCAGGACGTGCGGTTCAGGCATTTACAGGCTGTAGTGCACAGCGTGGCCCCGTTCGTGGCGCTTAACTTTCTGTCCGGGATTACCACGCGGACTGCGCTATTGGTCGGCGGTGCTAGCTCCTCGGCTCTACCCACACAGCTGCTTCGAGAGTACAAATATGGGGAAGGACAGACCGCAGCGGGAAGCACAGCAAATAAAAATGTACCAGTACACGGCGCAAGGAGGAGTACCGAAAGCAGACGCCACACGAGAGCCATCCGCGGAGGGCGACAATGCAAAACAGGCCCCCACTGGAGCCTAAATCATCGAGACTATAGAAGCCTCTAGTGCGGCAGTGCAGGCCAAGATTGATGCTATGTCACTGGATGTCGGGCTGATGCGTGTCGACCTCCATACTGTTGCGGAAAGATCCCTGGTCACTGAGAAGAATGTTACAAAACTGCAGAGTGAAGTTTCTACACTGAAGACAGCCCTAACTGAATTCTGTGCTAAGACGCCTGTATTGGAACGCAGTGACGAAGACGCGGAAGGATGCTCCAGAACATGTCATCTCCGATTTGTGGGATTTCCAGAAGGAGTAGAGGGGAAGACTCCAGAATACTTCCTTGAAAAATGGATTAAGGAGGCACTAGCCAAGGCGGAACTCTCTGAGATATTTGTGATTGAAAGGGCGCACAGAGCCCTAGTGTTGCCCTCCCGCCCGGGTGCTCAACCCCGAACACTCATTGCAAAGGTTTTGAATTACAGGGATCGTGACAACATCCTAAAAGGGGCACGCCGAGGGGAGGACCCTGCCTTTGGAAACCAAGTGATCCGAATTTTCCCAGACTACATGCGGCTGGTACAGCAGCAGAAAGCATCAGGGCGATGGGCCTCCAGTACATGCTCTGGTACCCAGCCAAGTTGAAGGTCATACACGGCGACCAGGCTCACTTTTTCACAACACTAGAGGCTGTGTGGGATTGGCTAGAGGTGCATGGAGAAGGGAGGACCTTGCGGCAGGGAGGCTCGACCCGAAGAAATGCTGGTGCTGCTGCAACAGGAAAGAGCAGTAGCCAGAGTGGAAGATCAAGAAGAGCCTCACGTTCCACCCAATTGGTAGTTGTGCACCAAGACGGATCGATAGATCTGGAAGAGTCAGAGTCCGGTACTGAAGACAGACGGTCCCACAGACTTGACCGAAGGCACAACAGGCTGAACGAGAGGCAGCCAAAGCATTGGTGGAGGAAGTCACTGCATCAAGCTCTGAAGCCCGTATAGGAAACATAGTCGAAGACACCCCCCCAACAGGATGACCCCTGATTCTCCTTTGAACTGCGATCACAGATGCATGAAGGGGGTAGATACAGCGGAAACGGACGGAGTGGGGGATAATAGATGCGAGAGCCCGAGACGTGAGCAGAAGAGACCTCAGTGTGAGGCCTATAGATCTGGCTGAGCCAAGAAGAGACTGTGATGGGCACCAGCACGAAACGGGAGGACAACCCCCACCCTTCTACTCTTTCACTACTTTCTTCACTATTGTCTCACTTCATTCTATTCTTGTCAATCTTCTCACTCTTCTCTTTCTTCTTTTGATCTCACTAACCTTTGCTTCATCTTCATTGCTGACACTCTCACAGTATAAAAAGAGTAAGATGGATGAGTGGGATACTGTACGACTGGGAGTGAGTGGGAAACGGAACAGGGGGAGTGCAGAGGTGTACACCACCCTGAACTGGCATAGGATATAAGCTGGATGCATGACTACACAGTAAATGCAAATATGGTTGTGAGCGCGGTTGATAGTTTTTTGTATGACTGGGTGAAGACTGGTATGCATGTGAATTCCAGTACTACTCAGATACATGATGTTTTTGTAGTCAATGTTAGACACATAATGATGGCTTTGTTATTTCTTGGGACATGGAGATTTGGGTGGGCATGGGGGGAGTTGAAAACGACATGGGAATGCACGTGTTGAACAAGTTACTTACCTTCGGTAACGATATATCTGTAAGAGACATAGATTAGTTATGGATTCCTCACCTTAGAATTACCCCCAAGCGTCAGACTGGATCCAGAGAATATTTTCCTCAGCAGTACCTCTGTGCGTCGATAGGTGGCGTCGGTCGACTCCGCGTTCGTCGTTGGCGTTGTGGTTGCCGGAATAACGTCGCGGTATCTACTTAGACGCCGCCCTCGCGCGCTGACGTCAGTGCATTACGCGACATTCCACGCCAGAAGCGAGAGCCATGCAAGACACTGACCACTGGTGCACGAAAACTAGGGCCCTGAAAGGGAGTCCCGTACCCTAGAAATCAGTTCGCAGAACGGGGAGGATGGGCGGCGCGGTGAGGAATCCATAACTAATCTATGTCTCTTACAGAAATATCGTTACCGAAGGTAAGTAACTTGTTTATCTGAAAGAGACAATTAGTTATGGATTCCTCACCTTAGAATAGATACCCCAGCAATACCAACCTCAAAGGTGGGTCTGCGAACCAAGTTCACACCAGTAAGTCCTGGAGAACTGAACGACCGAAGAAGCCGTCTCTCTGGACTTGGCTGTCCAGGCAGTAGTGTTTGGTAAACGTGTGCAGTGAAGCCCACGTAGCTGCCTGGCAGATGTCAAGAAGGGGGACTCCACGTCCCAAAGCAGTAGTGGCTGCCGGCGCCCTGGTGGAATGGGCACGCAACCCAACTGGAGGTTCCTTTTTCGCTAAGGAATAGCAGATTTTGATGCAAAGAACGACCCATCGGGAGATGGTTTGTTTTTGCACAGCCCGACCTTTCTTGGCGCCCACATAACCAACAAAGAGTTGGTCATCCACCCGGAATTGTTTTGTGCGAACCAGATAGAACGAAAGCGCACGTTTTGGATCCAGACGGTGGAGCCTCTCTTCCTCTTTAGAAGGATGCGGAGGCGGAAAGAAGGTGGGCAAAGTGATGGTCTGTCCTATATGGAAAGAGGTAACCACTTTGGGACGGAAAGAAGGCCTAGTGTGTAGAACAACCTTGTCCGGATGAACAGCCAGGAAAGGAGGCTTAGAAAAAAGGGCCTGTAGCTCACTCACCCTGCGAGCAGAGGTGATGGCAGCCAGAAAGGCAGTTTTCAGGGTTAAGAGTCTGAGAGGACAGTTATGTAGTGGCTCGAAAGGAGCACACATCAGATAAGTAAGAACCAGGTTCAAGTCCCACTGGGGCATCACGAAAGGAGTTGGAGGAAACAAATAAGTAATGCCCT
Organism: Calotriton arnoldi; assembly: GCA_963921515.1. NCBI lineage: Eukaryota > Metazoa > Chordata > Amphibia > Caudata > Salamandridae > Calotriton > Calotriton arnoldi. The sequence continues at coordinate 781,129 of CAWUFW010007796.1, read as the reverse complement.
TATGGAAGCGATTTACAAAAGGGGACTTGAAAAGAGAAGGCTGGTCAGGCAGCCGAAGGAAGGCCGAAATGGCCGAAAGATAGCCTTTGAGAGTGTCCAGAGCAGAGCCCTGCTGGGCCAAAGAAAGAATGAAGAGGAGAACTTCTGAAAGGGGGGCAGAAAGGGGATCCACAGCCTTTGCTGTGCACCAAGGAAGTGGAGGCTGGACAGGTTCGGGTGGAGGACCGTCCCCTGCTGCTGCGACAGAAGATCCTCCCGAAGAGGCAGTCTGATCGGAGGATCGATGGCCATGTGTAATAGCTCGGGATATCAGACTCTTCGTGCCCAATCCGGGGCCACAAGAATGACTTAGGCCTGATCGCGCTTGATCTTCTTCAGCACTCTGGGCAGAAGTGGTATAGGCGGAAAGGCGTATAGAAGACCGCAACTCCACTCGCGACGAAAAGTGTCGCCTAGCGAGTGCCGCCTTGGAAATTCTAACGCGCAGAACTGTTGACATTGCGCGTTCTCTTCGGTGGTGAATAGATCTAACCAAGGCTCTCCCCACTGCTGAAAGAGACCTTGCACCACTTCCGAGTGGAGACGCCATTCGTGATCCATCATGCACCTGCGGCTGAGTTCATCCGCCCTGGCGATCAGAGAACCTGCCAGGTGTTGAACCACCAGGGATATGCCCTGATGTTCAAGCCATGTCCAAAGGCGGAGAGCCTCTTGACATAGGGTCCACGACCCCACCCCGCCCTGTTTGTTGCAGTACCACATGGCGGTGGTGTTGTCCGTGAACACCTGCACCACTCTTCCCCGGACAGAGGGAAGGAATGCTTTTAGGGCAAGACGAATCGCTTGAAGCTTCAGAAGGTTGATATGGAGCCCGGACTCCGCCGGAGACCAGAGGCCTCTGATCTCCGCCTCTCTCATGTGGCCGCCCCACCCCAGCTGTGATGCATCTGTCACCACTGTGAACTCTGGTTGGGGAAGGGAGAGGGATCTGCCGTTGATCCAATCTCGGTTCGTTAGCCACCACTGCAATTGGTGTGCAGTGCCCTCCGAGATCTGGACGCAATCGGAAACATTCCCCTGATGCTGGGCCCACTGGAACTTCAGGTCCCACTGCAGCGCCCGCAAATGCCACATGGCATAGTCCACTAGCAGGATGCAGGAGGCCATGAGGCCCAGTAGCCTCAGGGTCATTCTGACCGAAACCCGGGATAGAGGCTGAAAGATCGGAATCATAGCCCGAATATCCTGGACTCCCTGCTCGGGAAGATAAGCCCGAAACTGCGCTATGTCCAGAACTGCACCGATGAACAGGAGCTTCTGATGAAGGGATCAGGTGTGACTTTGACACATTGATGGTGAACCCCAGCGAATGCAGCAGGTCGGCCGTAGTCTGGAGGTGGGAGACGACAGCCTGGGGCGAGCCCGCCTTCAACAGCCAGTCGTCGAGATAGGGGAAGACTGGAACCCCTGATCTGCACAGATAAGGTTTGACCACCGTCATCACTTTCGTGAACACCCGAGGGGCGCTGGTAAGGTCGAAGGGGAGCACGGTAAACTGAAAGTGCTCTTGGCCTACCGTGAACCGTAGGTAACGCCGATGGGCCGGCAGGACGGGGATGTGAAAATAAGCGTCCTGCAAGTATAACGCTACCATCCACTCTCCAGGGTCGAGAGCAGACAGGACCTGAGCCAATGTCAACATTTTGAACTTCTCCTTCCGGAGGAAGCGGTATTTGTTCTGGAGATCCAAGATTGGGCGCAGGCCCTTGTCCTTCTTGGGCACCAGAAAGTAATGGGAATAACAACTACGACCTACTTCTGGGGCAGGAACTTGCTCGATGGCTCCCTTGGCCAAGAGAGCCGTAACTTCCTGTTGGAGAAGGGCCAAATGATCCTCTGACATGCACTGGGTCTGAGGTGGCATGGATGGAAGGGTAGTCTCGAAGGGGAGGGAGTAGCCCCTTCGGACTATCTGCAAAACCCACCTGTCCGACGTGATGTTGAGCCAGTGGGGGAGGTGATGGCGAATCCTGCCGCCCACTGGCAAAAGGTGGCCCTGAAAAGTCGGACTAGGAGGGCTTGGAGGCTGCTGCAGAGGGGGCGCTGGTGGACTGACCCGCCCGCTGGCCCCCAGATCCACGACGGTGGGTCCCACGTCCCCAGCTGTGCAGAGGCTGGACAGCTTGCGCAGGCCTGTGGCCCTGGGCAGAACGTGGTGGGGCACCCCTTCCGTAGCCACGATAGGGGTGAAAGACAGACTGTGCTGGGCGGGAGGTGGATGCGAGGCCCAAGGACCTGGCCATAGCACTGGAGTCCTTAAAGCGCTCAAGCGCGTTGTCCGCCTTGTCGCCAAACAAGCAACAACCATCAAAGGGCATGTCCAAAAGCATAGCTTGGACCTCAACCGAAAAGCCAGTAGACCTCAACCAGGCGTAGCGTCTAAGGGCTACTGACGTGGAAATCGTCCTGCCTAGTGAGTCGGCGGTGTCCAGCCCACATCGGATGGTGAACTTCGCTGCGTCTCGCCGTTCGGCAACTGCACGGGAGAGCACGACCCGGGCCTCCTCCGGGCACTGTGGCAGCACCGGCGCATCCGCGTCCCACACCGAGTGGGAGTAACGGCCCAATAGACATGCGGTGTTCACCGACCGCAGTCCCAAGCTGGAGGAAGAAAACATCTTCTTCCCAAGGTGGTCCAGCTTCTTGGATTCCCTATCAGGTGGTGCGTTAGGGAATGCGCCTTTGGATGTTGAGGCTTGGACTACCAAGCTCTCAGGGGTGGGATGGGAAGAGAGGAAAATGGGGTCGCCCGGGGCCGGGCGGTGGCGTCGGGCAATCATCCTGTCCACAGGAGCCCCTGTGTTGGGCTTGGACCAAGGGCCCAAAAGGATGTCCGTAAGGGCCTCATTGAACGGCAGCAAGGGCTCCGAAGAGGCCGCTGCCGGCTGAAGCACCTCGGTCAGGTTAGTCATGACTGCCACCGTAGGAAGCTCGAGGTTTAAGGCCTCGGCCGCCCTACGCAACACCACTGCTTAAGACGCACCCTCCTCCGTAGTCACGGTAGGGGGAGAAAGCATGCCAAGGTCTGGGGAGGTGTCCAGACCACTGGCGTCACCCAACTCCTCTCTCCAGTCCGGTTCCTCTAACTGGTCTGCAAGAGGGTCCACAGACCCCTCCTAGTCCTCCTCACCCTCTCCTGGTAGCCACTCAGGGCGGTAGGAAACATCAGGAGAGAACAGGGGTACAAAAGTAGAGGTCAGCGTCGGTCCCGACGTCGGTCTGGCTCCGTTTCCTCATCGAGGGGGAGGACGGGGCCAACGCCGGGTGGGGACACAACCAGCCTAGGGCCCCCAACTGAGTCCGCGGGGCCCGAGGGTGCGCCGGCGGAGTCGGGCTGCCCGAAGATGGAATGCAAGGCTTCGTAAAAGTTGTGAAGCTGGGCAGGGGTCGCTCCGGCTCCCGGAAAAGGAGGGAGGGCCAGAGTCGGCCCAACAGGCTCCGCGGGCAAAGCCGGACGACTACCTTCCATTTCCCGTGTTGCGTCGGCCGACGGACGGGGAGAACGCGAAGAGCGACGATGCTTCTTCGCCTTCTTCTTGTGCTTCGACTTACAGGAAGACTTCAATGACGAGTGGTGGTGGTGGCTCCGCGACTGGTCCCGCGACCTCCCTCTCGACCGGGACCTCGAACGGCGCAGAGCGGACTGCCGGGCCTCGAAAAGCTTTCAGGACCGCTCCCGCAAAGACTTCGGGTTCATGGCCGGGCAGTCGGAGCACGACTTCGGTCGAGCTCCAGATACCAAAGGCACACGAGGTGCGGGTCCATGACCGACATCCATTTGCGACGGGAGTCGCAAGCTTTGAAGCCGGTCCGACGTGACATCCCTCCGTGCACCAGGAGTCGAACGACTCAAAAAAGATGTCGACAAAAGTCGCAAAAACGGAGTCAAAAAGTGACTCGAGGTACCGCTCTCTCCGGATCTGCGCTGGCTGGCGCGGAAAAAGAAAGAACTGACGTCAGCGCTCGAGGGCGGCGTCTAAGTAGGTACCACAACGTCATTCCGGCGACCACGACGCCAACGACGAACGATATGTCGACCGACGCCACCTATCGTCAATATGTCATGTAGCTCCTATAAAAAGTATACAGAATCTGCGCGTTCGGACAGCATACACTGTAGGATTGGTGTCAAACTGACTCTGAACACCCCCACCGGGTATGTTGGCCTTTTGTACCAACTAGCTCACAGTTCCCCTAGAATCTCCTCTTATCAAGGAGAGAATAGTTCCTGGCAACCATCGAACATGACAACCCTGATCCCTCAGGACCGTGGAAACAATATACTACCTTTTGCTCAGTCACTCGTGCTTACTTAGTCTGTCTCAGAGAGATACACAGAATAAACAGGCTGGGCGTTTTCAATAAGCATTTATTGAACAGTTGTTATTCTGGTGTAGAATAGATGAGCTGCAACAACCGTTAGACAGTATAAGATATAAATGATTAGCAGTACTATAAAGGTAAATGGATGGTATAGTTCTACCATCTTACAATAGTCATGAATACATACGAGTATATAAAACACGTGATAAAAGATGCGTACTCCTACGATGCCTCCCTAACTAGATGTACCTAAGTGTACCAAGCATGTGTGCAGGTGCTAAGCCAAGAATCCCTCTCGGATCTAGTCAACCCCATTACCTGAAGTGAGAGACTGGGGGACCCCGTCCTGGTCTCGAGTTGGACACCCCGCGAGGGATGTTAGACCACTGCGAGCTGGAGTGTCTGCATGCAGGAATCTCAGCGTCTCTGGTCAGTGTGTCGGCCAGGAAGTCTTGGTCTCCTCTATCTATCTTAGCAAGATGTGATGTATATATACCCATAGGTCTCTCCAGGGGTCCTACCTTGCTGTATTACTGTGTCGGCCTAAGGATGACGTCGGGCATGAACTTTATACATAGATATTATATAGGAGATGGTAGCCCTGCTGTGCTTCCAAGAATCCTCATGCATAATGTATGAGATTTCGAACTAGGGAAAGCCCGCGTTCTGAATGCAGTGTCGTATCTAGGTAAAAGGTCAGTCCCTGTATACCATGACAAGTGTAATGTAGGGAAGAATATAGGTGAAGGGTAATGAAGTTACCAGGGCCTATATTATGGTACCTATATGGAATAAAACACCCACTCCTCTTCCGAATGGACGACATAGTTAAATACTAAGCGCACTATTAGGCTGATTAGATGCTGGTACGCAAAATAGTTTAAAAAAACATTATTTTCTTGTTTTGCTAAAAACAATGTTAAAAGGTTCTAAAAAATCTTTAAAAAGTTTAAAAAGGAAACTATCACGCAAGCCATAGCTCTAACGTGTCCGTAGGTATAGTTCGAACTACTATAGCATTTGAAAGCCATGCATGCTCAAAAAGAATGTCAGTTTTGTTATGGAGTTCCAAATTATATTTTGCTTTTCCAAAAGGTCGAATTTTTCCCAGCACACGACGGACCAAATGAGTCAAATGTTTGTGTCCTGGCTGGTAGACGCAACATTCTCGTTGCCTGCCTCCGCAGACGACGTTCCCTGTAACACCTCGCAGATTATGTCAATTGAGCACGGATGATCTTTTGTATTGTCCACAACAGATGCTGGGACAGTCTGTGCGCCATCCAAGGCCTGGATGTCAGTGGAGGAGCCGATGTCCATACCAACAGGAGCTGATACTACCTGGGGTGGCTCTAGGAATGCCGCCATCAACATAGGAATACGCTAGGGGAACTGCAGAACATGGACCGTTATCGGGTCCAGTAAAGCATCAACGTCCGGTTGCGCACATGATGGGAGTGTCAGACAGAGATCTAACACGCATTCTTCTCCACAAAACAAGCATCGGAGGACAGGTAAGATGCAGTCCATCCAGACTGGTCTAAATGACAAGAACCAAGATGCACTTAGTTCTCTTAGGTGAGGCGTACCTAGATGTTGTACCATGCGATCACGGTATTTTCGCTCCAGGAGTACTGTTTCCATCTCCTTGGTGATTGGGACGTCCATTGCGTAGCAGAAAAATTACAATCAGGATACCTGCTATTAGAAACAGGATCAGCGGCAGTCCTCCAAAAATGCTTCCAAATACAGAGTGTATAAAGTTCGGTATAAGTCTGAGGACTTAATAGCCCAGAACCTATGGTCCTAAATAGGTGGACGATGTCTGTCGTATCAGACATGCTAAAGATACGATTTACCATTTCTGAGAAATGGAAGGGGCAGTTTGTACTTATGAGTGCCTGTATCTCTGCCAAAGACCTAGCGATCTGGAGATCAAAAGTCTCTCGAGCGGAGGTTAAGGGCACGGATTACTGTAAAAGCATGGCTTTCATTCTCCTCAAAGCATCAAACCGTATTAATGAAACATTTAGCAAAGGCCATAACGGCGCCTCCCTGACTGTATGTGTCGGTGGAAACAATACTTGCATACAGCAAGTAACCCTGGAGCTCACGGTTACCAGATATGCGATGCCCGGAAGCATCCCACAGCAACCTTGATCATTCAGCATCAAGTAACTACCATTCGAAAGTAGCCTGAACACTGGAGTTATCACGGCAGCTGGGGCACCCCTTAAGTGACAGGATAAGTTTGCTACCGAACCGTTACAGGCCCCATGAAGCATTATATCCTGGCATATGAGTGATCCACTTAAAGTATTCTCGCAGTTTGTACCGCTTAAAAACACTTCTCTTTCCCCACTCCGGCATCAAAATCTGTATGGTAATTCCCAAGATTCCTTGATGAATTCCCTACCCATTTCTTCATATCTGCCTGCCTGCTTTTGTTCAAGGCAATATTGGAATTGAAAAGTAGTGACCGGAAGAGTTATGTGGCCATGGATTAACCATTCTGTGGACGGTGACCCTGGCACTGTAAAGGCTAATCTGTCCAGTTTTTCAATACGCACCATTGTATACTTTGCTCCCCTTTGTGCCATCTCTATCTGTTTTTCCGTTAGATTGTATGAAGAAAACAGAGACGTGCTGTTTATGAAACGCCAAGGCACATAGCCTGCGCGCAAAGATTGCAGCGTCCAGCTTAATAACATAATAGAACGCAATTGTGATTGCCCGTGTTGTAATATGGACAAATCCTGTTCTAGTACATCAATAGTAGAAGATACAATGTTGCCCAGTGAATATATCCTGGAGGTTAGTGTAGTTAACCCATTGTCAACCACTGCTAGAGCTTTCTCTAGGTTTATACGATCTATTTCTCATAACCTTTCTGCGGCCTCTTGTTGTGAAATTTTCCAAATCTCATTATAGACAGCATAATAGAAACGTTTGTGATGTGGCTTCCTAGGACCTAATAAAAAATCCCGTAGGTCCACATCCTCTGTAAGTAAGGATAAGTGTTGTTTCACATGTGTAGGTGTTGAGGTCTTTAGCCAATCGAGGCATAACTTCCCAACACTGTATGATGTCACTACCCCTGGGTGTTCTCTCTGTACATAGCGTGAATCTGGCCTGTTGATACTAAACACTTTGGTTTTACCCATGAATCTTTCCTGACAGCTATCAGTGTCTGTGGGCCAAATCAACCATCCCTTCCAATCGAGGTCTGATCTATTGTATTGCATGATCATATCTAGCGTAATCCCTTCTTGTGATGTTATGTTACCCTCGGTGTGTGATGGTGTGGGCATCGGAGGTGTATTCAAATCTTTGCTCTTGGCTAGTCCAAGTGCACCGTTTCATTCAAAAACATGATTTGTTGAGAAATAAGGCATGCTCTAAATAGTGCCTCTGTTCCCTGGACCTGCCAGTCTCTAGTACCCCAGACAGATTTTAAGTCTCTGGTGTCTTTCCACAAGTCGAAACCTTGTTCAGACAACTGGGCAATGAAGGAAGCAGAATAAATCTGTTTGGTGTTTGTCAACATATTTTTCTGTGCTGGTGTTGGTGCAACCTTATAATAATATGAGGCTGGGACTGACGTGTTAAACCCGGAAAAATATGGAAACGTCTGTGCAAATGTTTTTGAACTGCTTTTCGGCAGTGTCGGGCAATGTTCCCATTGGTGGTATGTGAAAACATTTCTGGGATTAGCAGATTTATGCAGAAAGTGATGACCATAATGTTGATAGCAATACATTGTTTCAAAGTCTGATGTGTCTTCCAACATTTCATAATTAGAAAAAGCAGCAGATTTTTCTAAATCAGACAACATATTATTTACAGTTTCATAATCCCAATCATCGGAAAATGTACTCGAGGTAATTATATCATTCAATGAAATTTTAAATAAATGTGGTATTTTTAAAAGTTCGGTCGGGCCAAATATATCGTAATCAACCTTGTCCCACACTATACCGTCAGGTACAGGAACTGCTGAAATGTTCACTGATGATAGGTCTCTTTTTTCACGATGTGATGATAGATGTGGTTTCAGAATCACATTCACTTTTTGTGCTGCAGAGCTTTCTCGAAGATAAGACCCATTTATAAGCATACTAAAGACAGTCACTAAGCCTATCCAGAAAAGAAAGAAGATTATCCTGGTCATTACCCAGAGTTCCACCCAAGGTGATACCAGGTAAGTCTTTTTAAGAAAGTTCAGAAAATCTTTAATTTGCTGCTGGCGAGTTTTTTGGGCAGGCTTCGTTTCAGGATCCAATGAAAAAGTATCAAAGTCAATGAAATAGCCAGATGCAGTTCGATCAATTTTCGGCATTTCTGCAGGTCTTGTGGTAACTGAAGCTTGCTCTTGTTGAGGCATGTTGATGTAGATATCTGTGTTTGGTCGAATTGAAATTTGTCTTTCATTCTGGTTTTGAATTTTGAATTTCATTTTCAAGAGGAACGAGTTCCATGGCATTGTTGCATAGTCCATCATTCCATGCTGGTGACTCTTCAAACGTGATGAGTCTTTCTGTTTGAACTTCTTGCATAGTTGCGAGAGGAGGGTGTCTGTTACTCCAGAGTCCACGTGGCCTACTACTCAGTATCGGCCAGATAGTGTGGTTTGATTAGGTCTATTGAGACAAATCTTTTCTCATTTTTACCGGCAAGGGGTGGCAGAAGTACTGTTCTTGTTCCTTCAACTGCCAGGACAGATACAGGCTTTCTGTATGATGGCCCAGACTCTTTTTTGTCCGCTATTTTTTATCTGACCAGGTCCCCGACTTTAGGGATCCAGACAGGTCTTGCCGTGACAGACTTGACTTCCCCAGTGCCGGTCCTTTTCACCAGGACGTTACTTTGTAGTGCCCTGGATTCATTTAGATCCTGTAAAACAGCCAAATGTTTTTGGATGTCAAAAGGTTTTTCATCCGCCACTGTGCCTTCACAATCAAGATCAGGTACCCACATTCTCGTCCCAAATAGGACCTCATAAGGAGTGACACCCCCTAGAGAGCTTCTTGGCTGGTTATTCAACGCCCTTTGAACTCCATACAGATGTTTAACCCAACTTCCACCCGAGCCTAATACTCTAGCTGTTAAAGACTGGTTTAAGTCCCGGTTTTTCCTCTCCACAACCGAATTTCCCTCGGGATGGAGAGGAGCACTGCAATGCTACACCCAAACTTCCCATGGCTTCCTTGTAAGCCCTAGAGCTAAACGCGGGGCCACGGTCACAATGTAATGTGCCAATTGCGTATGTCCCTATAAAGACTCGCAAATCTTTTATAACAGCTCTAGCGTCAGCCGAGCGCTGGGGTCACACCCATAGGAATCTAGAGCAGGAATCCACTGCAACCATGATATACTTGTAAGCCCCATCTGATTGTAGGGGGCCGCAGTGGTCCAAATAGACACAAGCGAGCGGTCTGTCTGATATCAGTAATGGTGTCTGCGCTGGATGTGTTATGGTGGATGTTGGACTTGGCCCTGCTTGCAGGGTCTTCCCGAACTTTTTCGCCTTCCCCCTAGCCTTTTTGCTGTTGTGGAATGAGTGGTTGTAGTACGTTGGACGCTTTAGCGCTGGTTAGCAGTGCCAAGTGTGTGTGCTTTCTGCCTTACATAGGCTTATATTAGGAACCCCCCCCCTTTTTAGGGGACATCTCCCCCATGGTAGGAAATGTATATGCCATGTGTGGTGTGAGAGGAGGATGATAAATGCTGTGCAATGTTGTACGCACCTTTATTTTCACCATTGCAGTAACTTCACTGTTAAAATGGACGCCATTGCTGTGTGCTTTGTGCCGCCTGCCTGCGGTGGGTTGGCGGTCTAGTGTTCGAGGTGACAGGGTGCCCTACACCGCCCCCACAGTGACAGTTGGGACTGGAACTGCCAGGAGCCTTCTAGAAGGTTCTAGCCCTTTCTGGTAGGTGGGGTGAGGAGTGCATATATAGAGGAGCTGAGGCTCCATGAGACAGACTGAACGTGGACTGGATTGAGAGGGGACACTCTGCCAGGAGGTACCGCCGCAAGGGCCTGCGTGCTGGCCCCTGTGCCCATCTGTACCCCTCTACTGTCCACAGGGCTAGTGAGAGACTCTGCTGGAGTGGAGACTGTTGCGCTAGCAGGATTGCCATCGTAATGGAGGATGACTGTTCCTAGGAACTGCGGCTTCATGTCTGGTGAGCTGCCCTACTGCCTGCTGATCTCGCCCTGCCTTAACTGTCTCCTGCCTCCCTAGCGGCCCCGTGAGCGCTATATCTCCAGTAACTATACTTGCCTGCCTCCCTAGCGCCTTGTGAGGGCTGCAGCTTTATTTGGTGGGACATAGCGCCTGGGAAGCGCTACATCTGTATTCCAGCAGTGACTGTGCCCTGCCTGCTGTCTAGCGCGTGGTGAGCGCTTTGTCTATACTGCCCAGGAGGTGAGGAACGCCTGCCCCCTGGAGCGCTGTGCTGCCCTGGAGGAGCGGTGTATTTAAAAGAAACACCGCGGGAGCCTACTCCGCATTTGTGCCGCATTGGGGTGCTGCCGGGGAGAGCGGCTTATTTGGAAGGGCAGCGGGAGCCTACCCCGCGCCTTCCTGCCTGTGTAAACCAAGAGCGGGTGCCTACCCCGCATATTGCCGCCCGTTTTGATGTTTTAAAATACAGCGCGAGCCCACCCCGCGTTGGTGCCGCGCTGTGGCTTATTTAAATTAAGCGGGTGCCCACCCCGTGAATTGCCAAGAAAAGCGGGAGCCTACTCCGCTCCACGCATACTTTAGTAGCGGGTGCCCACCCTACGTGTGTGCTTTGACTTGGGAGGGCGCCTACCCCTCATTGCCGAACGGAGGAACTGCTGAGGATCACCGCCGCCGGCCCGGGGGCCCAGGAGCGCTGAGCGGGCTTCCCCGTGACGTCAGGGGAGCCGCGCTGGGATTGGCGCTGGCGAGAGCGCCTGGGGGAAGTCCCGCCCCGCGAGCAGCAGAAAGTAAGGGAAGCCGTCCAGGAGCCTCGCTGGCTCCGGAGCGAAGCCCCGGTCCCAGGAGGGGGGACCGGGTGAAGAGAGGCCCAGATCTGTTCGGCGGGGCTCCCGTGAGTGGAGAGAGCCCCGCAAGTCCTGCAGCGGTCGGCAGGTAAAGGTGGAGGGGGCCCGAGGCACACTGTCGGTGCCTGCCCCGCCGCCGAGGAAGAAGTCCTGCCGCAACAGGGAAGAGCCGATTCCTCCAGTGAGGCCGGTGAGTGGGGCCTCGATCTTAACTTGGTGGGGGGGTAGTGTCGGGGCACATTGTCGGTGCCCGCCTCCCCCCTGTGTTGCTCTGATGGCACCGGTGTGCCCGCGCTGATTTTACAGCTGCCCCGTATAACAGTGGGCAGCTGCAACGTTGAGGGGCACTGTTAATTTCAGGAGCCCCGGAGTTGGGCTCCCACGTGCCCAGTGGAGCTATTCCTAGGCTGGGGGACACAGCAGCGTCGCAGTAGCGGCCCGCTGCAACTTTGGGCATACTTGAAGTGAGTCCCGTAGTGGGGCTCAGTCATCCCGTGGTTGGGGGGTGTGTCGGGGCACATTGCCGGTGCCCGCCCCCGGTGCCAGTATTCTGTTGGGGGCTCTAACGTAAGGAGTGGTGCCAGTGCTTGTTTTGGGACCCGGGCTGACTTCACTTTACTCAACTGCCCCGCCAGACAGTGGGCAGTTGCAACGCTTGGGGCATTTCCAATGGGCACAGTCCCAGAGAGGGGCTCTCCCGGCGCAGTGGCGCCACAGGCTAACCTACAATGTTGGGGACATTTATAATGTGCACAGCTTTTCCCCTAATGGTTCCCCGGCTGATTGATGCATAGGGTATTTGATGAGGCCTAATGCACATGATGTATGCATAACGTGTCTTTTATGCCTAATGGTGATGACTAATATCATGCTGGGATGTTCTAGGTTCAGGCCTGATAACGTTTTATGCCCCAGGCTAATGTGTCCCATGCCTAAGGTCATGTCATGATGGTTCATGCCCCAGGATGATGATTTATGCCTAAGGGTATACAGAAGGGGTTGTTTAGGCCCATAGGATGCTTTATGGTCCTACCTAATGCTAATGATAATGTTTTCCCCCGCAGGCTTACAGTGTTGGTGTTCTGCATACTATGCCTAATGCTAATGGTTCTGCCTTCAGGCCTAAGGAGGTTGGCATGCCTAAAGTTATGCCTGGTGCTAATGTATTGATGCTTTGGGTTTATGTCTAATGTTTATTGCATTGACGCTAAATGCACGATCTTGCCGGAGGGTACTGGCTGATACACTTTTATCCTTGCTGGACTTTCATTTATCCTTTGCAACCTGTGCTTGTGATGATTCTGGCAGCGGCCCAATTGGCCCTGCCTTGTAAATAGTCCCCCTGTAAATGGTTACTGGGTGCCAGTTGGCACAATGTGTACACCTGTGATTGCATTCTAATGTGTTTTGCATAATACATATGCTGTTTTTACACAACCTGGTGTGGAGTCTCTTTTGTAGCGTGTCCAGTGTGTCGCTTGTGAGTGTGCTGCGCAGATGCTTTACACAATGCCTCCGAGTTTGGCCTACCCGCTCCGCACCATGCTACCCAGTTTCTAACATTGGTGTTCAGCGGTGGGATAGGACTTGTGTTTGCGCAGTTACACAGCGACAACTGGTGGCACTACAAACGGTGCACCTAGAATAATCACAGATTGGGGGATTGTTTGTCTGATTATCGTTCGCCCTGAAAGTGTCATTTTGAATTGCGCACTCCTGTGGCAGCTCCACCTAGGTCCCTTGTCTTGCACTGTGTCTTAGTGTCTGGCCAAAATGGAATCTGCCTTTGATTCTGACGATCTGTTTACGTACAGAATGTTGGAGTTGAGGGGGTTCTGTGAGGAGAGAGACCTAGTAGTAAGTGGTTCGGACACCAAGCCAGTCCTTCAGGGATTCCTGATTCAATGGCAAGAGGATGAATGGGACCGTGAGCACTATGAGACAGAGAGGGCCCTGGCTGAATGCCGAGAGGGTGGCCCTAAGGAGCCTGAACAGGAGGGAGAAAATGACAGGGCGGGGACACCAGTAAGTAGGGAGGACCCCATAGATAGGGAGTCCCGTGCTGGGTCCAGTGTCAGGGGTAATGCCCCATCCCTTTCCCTGTCCCCAGAAGAGTGGGTAGATAGGAGGGAAGAAAGGGAGCACCAGCTGGCTTTGGAGAGGCTCAGGTTGGAGCACGCCAAGGAGATAGCACGGCTGAGGGTACAAGAGAAAAAGCTGGAGACCGAAAAGGTCCTTGCACAGGAAAGGATGGCTGAGGCTGAAAGGGCCTTCGCCAGGGAGAGACTAGCTCAGGAGGGTAGGTTGTCCCCTGAGAGTGGTTTCTGTGGTCTGGATTCGCCGGTGAGGGTGGGATCCAGTGGTGGCAGCGAGAGTGAATCCAGTGTAGGGAGTCCCACTCCCAGAGCCTGGAAGACGGTGCCTGGTTCCCAGGAAGAGGGGGACAGGTTGGAGTTCAAGGGCAGTGGAAAACTGGCTCACCAGTCCTGGGAGGAGTTTGTGGAGATGTGTTGGACGGCACTGGAGGATTGGATGGTGTGTAGCGCGGTGAACGATTGGGAAGGGCTGTTCCATTTAATTATCAGGGAGCATATGCTCCAGAATTGTTTCACAAGGTTGCGCCAACATCTGTTTGACTGTGGGCTCTCCGACCCCAGGGAGCTTGCACGGGAGGCAGACCTCTGGGTGAGCGCCAGAGTGTCTGAGGAGGCATTGGGGAGTGATCCAGAAGGGAGTGCCTCAGGGATCTTCCCACCCCGGGAGGGGGGAGGAGGGCAGAGTAGCCCAGCTAGGTCCCAGGGTAGTGAGAGGGTTGTAGGGCCTCACGTCCTATCTACCAGAAGGAGTGAGACGAGGAGGTGTCCCGAGGTGCCCCAACCGCAGTCTCAGGGCCTGGAGTGTTCCATAAGGGAGCTCCAGGTTGGGAACCTAGGCTGTCCTGATGGGCCGTCCATGGAAGGGGAGCCCCTAGTGTCAGGAGAACCCAGGGCGTCTGTAATCAGAGCTCCAGGGGTTCTGGGGTCTGCTCAGCCACAGGGTTTAGATCCTGGGCTGGGATGCCAGGTTCAGGGACTGCCTGACCTGGAGGGTGGGACACCTGTAATCAGGGTCCCTACCGGTTTGACTTCCACGGGTACTTCTCCAGGTGGGAGGGTGCGTAACTCTGGAAGAGGGTGCAGAGGGAGGAAGGACTCGCCTCTGGCACCGGCTCGACCACAGGGCTTCGATCCTGGGTTGGGAGGCCCGGTTCAGGTATTGCCTGACCTGGCGGGAGGGACGTCTGTAACCAGTGTCCCCCCCGGGCTGTCTCCCAGGGGTACTACTCCAGTCGGGAGGGTGCGTAACTCTGGGAGGAGGTGCAGAGGGAGGGAGGACTCGCCTCTGGCACTGGGGCAACCTAAGGGTTTAGACCCTGGGTTGGTAGATCAGGTGCAGGGTCACGGCCCTGGACGAGTGAGAGAGTGGTGGTCTGAGGGTGCCCCGCATAGGAGGAGAGTGCGGAACCCCAGAAGGAGAGGTAGGGGGAGGATAGCCTCGCCCCTGACTGCTGGTCAGCCTGAGGGTGCGGACCCTAGGTGGGAGGACCAGTGGCAGTTTGGCACTGCACAGAGGAGAAGTAGAGTGGCCAATGGGTACTACGGGCCTGGGGCTACTGCCCCCCGCTCTGTGAGACAGCAAGGGCCAGAGACATCTGGATGGCCTAGGGGCCGGTCCTGGCCGCAACCGAATAGAGAGTGCCAGTGGGGTGGCTTAGTTGGTCCAGGGAGTGTTGACAGAGGGAACCACCTGGGTCCAGAGTGGCGGAGAACCTGCGGGTGCCCCTGCAGTTGCGGGCCCGCGTCCATGTTTTCTCACCCCAAGCAGGGAAGCCCATCAAGGCATTGATTGGTCTACCCTGGCTTCTGGCTGGGAGGGGGTCGTGTTGGACTTGGCCCTGCTTGCAGGGTCATCCCGAACTTTTTCGCCTTCCCCCTATCCTTTTTGCTGTTGTGGAATGAGTGGTTGTAGGACGTTGGACGCTTTAGCGCTGGTTAGCAGTGCCAAGTGTGTGTGCTTTCTGCCTTACATAGGCTTATATTAGGAACCCCCCCCTTTTTAGGGGACATCTCCCCCATGGTAGGAAATGTATATGCCATGTGTGGTGTGAGAGGAGGATGATAAATGCTGTGCAATGTTGTACGCACCTTTATTTTCACCATTGCAGTAACTTCACTGTTAAAATGGACGCCATTGCTGTGTGCTTTGTGCCGCCTGCCTGCGGTGGGTTGGCGGTCTAGTGTTCGAGGTGACAGGGTGCCCTACACCTCCCCACAGTGACAGTTGGGACTGGAACTGCCAGGAGCCTTCTAGAAGGTTCTAGCCCTTTCTGGTAGGTGGGGTGAGGAGTGCATATATAGAGGAGCTGAGGCTCCATGAGACAGACTGAACGTGGACTGGATTGAGAGGGGACACTCTGCCAGGAGGTACCGCCGCAAGGGCCTGCGTGCTGGCCCCTGTGCCCATCTGTACCCCTCTACTGTCCACAGGGCTAGTGAGAGACTCTGCTGGAGTGGAGACTGTTGCGCTAGCAGGATTGCCATCGTAATGGAGGATGACTGTTCCTAGGAACTGCGGCTTCATGTCTGGTGAGCTGCCCTACTGCCTGCTGATCTCGCCCTGCCTTAACTGTCTCCTGCCTCCCTAGCGCCCCCGTGAGCGCTATATCTCCAGTAACTATACTTGCCTGCCTCCCTAGCGCCTTGTGAGGGCTGCAGCTTTATTTGGTGGGACATAGCGCCTGGGAAGCGCTACAACTGTATTCCAGCAGTGACTGTGCCCTGCCTGCTGTCTAGCGCGTGGTGAGCGCTTTGTCTATACTGCCCAGGAGGTGAGGAACGCCTGCCCCCTGCAGCGCTGTGCTGCCCTGGAGGAGCGGTGTATTTAAAAGAAACACCGCGGGAGTCTACTCCGCATTTGTGCCGCATTGGGGTGCTGCCGGGGAGAGCGGCTTATTTGGAAGGGCAGCGGGAGCCTACCCCGCGCCTTCCTGCCTGTGTAAACCAAGAGCGGGTGCCTACCCCGCATATTGCCGCCCATTTTGCTGTTTTAAAATACAGCGGGAGCCCACCCCGCGTTGGTGCCGCGCTGTGGCTTATTTAAATTAAGCGGGTGCCCACCCCGCGAATTGCCAAGAAAAGCGGGAGCCTACCCCGCTCCACGCATACTTTAGTAGCGGGTGCCCACCCCGCGTGTGTGCTTTGACTTGGGAGGGAGCCTACCCCTCATTGCCAAACGGAGGAACTGCTGAGGATTACCGCCGCCGGCCCGGGGGCCCAGGAGCGCTGCGCGGGCTTCCCCGTGACGTCAGGGGAGCCGCGCTGGGATTGGTGCTGGCGGGAGCGCCTGGGGGAAGTCCCGCCCCGCGAGCAGCAGGAAGTAAGGGAAGCCGTCCGGGAGCCTCGCGGGCTCCGGAGCGAAGCCCCGGTCCCAGGAGGGGGGACCGGGTGAAGAGAGGCCCAGATCTGTTCGGCGGGGCTCCCGTGAGTGGAGAGAGCCCCACAAGTCCTGCAGCAGTCGGCAGGTAAAGGTGGAGGGGGCCCGAGGCACACTGTCGGTGCCTGCCCCGCCGCCGAGGAAGAAGTCCTGCCGCAACAGGGAAGAGCCGATTCCTCCAGTGAGGCCGGTGAGTGGGGCCTCGATCTTAACTTGGTGGGGGGTGGTGTCGGGGCACATTGTCGGTGCCCGCCTCCCCCCTGTGTTGCTCTGAGGGCACCGGTGTGCCCGCGCTGATTTTACAGCTGCCCCGTATAACAGTGGGCAGCTGCAACGTTGAGGGGCACTGTTAGTTTCAGGAGCCCCGGAGTTGGGCTCCCACGTGCCCAGTGGTGCCAGTACTTGGCTGGGGGACACAGCAGCGTCGCAGTAGCGGCCCGCTGCAACTTTGGGCATACTTGAAGTGAGTCCCGGAGTGGGGCTCAGTCATCCCGTGGTTGGGGGGTGTGTCGGGGCACATTGCCGGTGCCCGCCCCCGGTGCCAGTATTCTGTTGGGGGCTCTAACGTAAGGAGTGGTGCCAGTGCTTGTTTTGGGACCCGGGCTGACTTCACTTTACTCAACTGCCCCGCCAGACAGTGGGCAGTTGCAACGCTTTGGGGCATTTCCAATGGGCACAGTCCCAGAGAGGGGGCTCTCCCGGCGCAGTGGCGCCACAGGCTAACCTACAATGTTGGGGACATTTATAATGTGCACAGCTTTTCCCTAATGGTTCCCCGGCTGATTGATGCATAGGGTATTTGATGAGGCCTAATGCACATGATGTATGCATAACGTGTCTTTTATGCCTAATGGTGATGCCTAATATCATGCTGGGATGTTCTAGGTTCAGGCCTGATAACGTTTTATGCCCCAGGCTAATGTGTCCCATGCCTAAGGTCATGTCATGATGGTTCATGCCCCAGGATGATGATTTATGCCTAAGGGTATACAGAAGGGGTTGTTTAGGCCCATAGGATGCTTTATGGTCCTACCTAATGCTAATGATAATGTTTTCCCCCGCAGGCTTACAGTGTTGGTGTTCTGCATACTATGCCTAATGCTAATGGTTCTGCCTTCAGGCCTAAGGAGGTTGGCATGCCTAAAGTTATGCCTGGTGCTAATGTATTGATGCTTTGGGTTTATGTCTAATGTTTATTGCATTGACGCTAAATGCACGATCTTGCCGGAGGTTACTGGCTGATACACTTTTATCCTTGCTGGACTTTCATTTATCCTTTGCAACCTGTGCTTGTGATGATTCTGGCAGCGGCCCAATTGGCCCTGCCTTGTAAATAGTCCCCCTGTAAATGGTTACTGGGTGCCAGTTGGCACAATGTGTACACCTGTGATTGCATTCTAATGTGTTTTGCATAATACATATGCTGTTTTTACACAACCTGGTGTGGAGTCTCTTTTGTAGCGTGTCCAGTGTGTCGCTTGTGAGTGTGCTGCGCAGATGCTTTACACAATGCCTCCGAGTTTGGCCTACCCGCTCCGCACCACGCTACCCCATTTCTAACAGTGGAGCCTTTCATCTGCTGACAGATGTCGCATTTCAAGACATAGTCCTTAGTTTGCTTTGTTAATCCTAGCCACCAGTAGCGTTGTTTCAGTAGAGAAACAGTCGCTGTAACCCCTGCGTGTGCAGAACCTATACCCTTGTGTGCTGCTAGAATTAATCCTAACCTACGATCCATATTCGGTATTACTCTATCCCCCACTCCAGGAATCTGAGCAAAAGGAACGTTGTTTGCATCTAACTTGTAGGAGTACTTGAGTGGAAATCTTTTCGGTACTGCTGATTTATTGCGTGTAGCAATAATTGCAATCATAATCTCGCTGTTAATTCTCGTTTTTGAATGAGTGATTGCAGCTACAGAAGCTGTGAGCACAGTCCCCTTTGCGGCTTCATCAGCCAATGAATTCCCTTCAACGTGAACGCCATCACGCTGATGACTCAGTGTGTATCACGTGAGCCCTTGGTAGCTCGTTTTTCAACTCCACTACCTGTTCCCATAGTGTTTTGTTCTTAATTGTGCCACCTTTTGGCATCTTTAAAACGCAATTTGTCCCCAGTGGTGTAAATATTCATTGTATGACTGCACCAGTAAAAGGAATCACACATGATTAGTGTGGGGAATTCTCGATCCGTATTTACCAGTGCCAGTAATAGTGCTTTTAATTCTGCCAGCTGCGCCGTGCAGTCTCCTAGAGACTGGGTTTTTGTACAACTGGGATGAAGCTTTCCATCCTGCACGCGTCCTTTAACGATAGCACACGCGGCGCTGTATTGCTGCTTACTCCCTATGGCCGGCTGAGCAGAACCGTCAGTGTAAATTATATATTCATACTGATCCAGAGGCATTATTTCATTTGGTAGAGGATATTCTTGTTCGTATTGCAGAAATGCTTGTGTTTTTAGATTTGGGTCGTACCTGTATTCTACATCTGTTGCAGTAAGACAATTAGCCCATTGTATCCATCTTGGATTTTAGGCTTTAGCGTTGGGAACGCTTGCCTTTGTCGCAGCCTCTAAGGCTGGAACTGTGGTAACAACAATTATACGCTTCCCTTGAGCCAGTGCTCCTTCTCTTACTACAGCAGTCTGTACTGCTGCTAGAATTTTCTCTGTTGATGCAAAGTGCATCTCAGCATTTGTGTACAAATGTAATTTGTACGCTATTGGTACTGTTTCACCTTCATTATATGTTAGGTAGGTGTAACCTGATTGACCCGCAACTATACGCATCACCAGGTTGCGTACGTTTACGCGTCTGTAAATGTTTTGAAGCTATCATGTCAGCTTGCAGGGAATGAAGGATATCTGTGTGTTCCTGTGTCCATTGTCTAACTGAAAAGTCAGATTTTATTAAATCGTAGAAAGGTTTTACTCTTTCTGCGTATCCAAAATGTATGTTCTGCCAAAGTTCAGGAATCCCAGGATCGATTGTAAATTTTTAAATGTTTTCGGAGGTTGGAGCAGCGCACACTTTTCTAAAAAGTTGGCTGCTAGGCTCTTTCCTTCACTCAAAAGCTCATATCCTAGAAAAAGGACATTAAGGTGCGCTATCTATCTTGAATTTGTAACCCTCAGAGGCAAATCCCAAAATTATGGAATTCACCCTGTTCAAGTGTTTCTCCAGGTCATCATCCGTTAGATAAATATCATCCACATAGGACAATGCCTCTTCATCCAGATTTTGAAGTAACTCAGTTACCCTGGCTGAAAACAACCCTTGGCTGTTCTTATACCCTTGGGGGAGTCTACAAAATTGTCGCTGAGAGCCTAACGCGGAGAATGCTTTTAGATACCTGCTCTCAGGCACTATATTCTGGCAGAAAAATCCATTTGAGATATCAAGCGTGGTTTTATATTTCTTCCGCACAATGTTATTCATTAGTTCCACACTGTATGCATTTTGGACTGCAAATGTCTTAGTGCAAGTGTTTAAATGTCTGTAATCCAAAAATAAACGATATGTATTGTCCGGTTTTGATACAGGAAACAAAGGGTTATTCATTTGAGAGGTGCAAGTTTCAATCACCCCTTGGTACTCAAGTTGAAATAAGATCTCCCTGACCTGTTTTTTTGCTTCTTGCTTTATTGGATACTGCCTCTGTGCAGTCGGAGTATTTTTTAGTGGAATGATGTGGTGGGTTGAATCCTCATCCCATCCAACATGGTTTTTATATAATGCTGGAGCTATGGCTACCGCCCATTCCCGTGCATATGTATATTTTAGATATTTGGGAACAGGGTCGGAAAATGCTGGTAAAATTACCATTTCTCCCCTAGGGCAATCCATAACGAATGCTGGCGGCCAAACTTGTTCAGCTAACAAAATGTCATAGCCAAACGTCAGGTTCTCCGAAAAGAGACCTCTAACTGTCCTGCATTTGTCCCCCTCCATTTGGAGTGTTATTTCATACAATTTATGTGGGACATTTACCCTAGCATCAGGTGTTTCCACAGTGATATAATCATTCAAGTCCGCTGTCACCAGAAATTCCATCAGGTTCTGGCGAGCTATTGTTACTTATGCCGCACTGTCTAGCATCGTCAGAACCCATTCCCCGTTAGTAGTAGAGTCCTCAGAATTCTGGGCATGTCTGATCTTTAGACCTGCAACCTTCTTCTTTTTGAACTGTGGTTTTTGTTTTGGTTTATCTTCTTTTTTGGAAGTATAGTCTTGAGAGTCCTGCTTGTCTCTGGACTTTGTACGCTCTTCTTGTCTGTCTGACCGTCCTTCCCTCTCGGAGTTTTTCGTTGAACCCTGAAAGGAACTAGAGGAATGTGTAACAGTATCCTGATACCTGTCAGGTTTCCGAATATTGTCCCTATTCCTAAGGTTATACGTCCTTCCGGAGGACTCCTGTGGAGGAGATCTGCCTCTGGATTGAGATCTGTTTTCTTTATTTTTCAGTTTTTTGTTATTCTCCCACTTCTTTTTCGAAGAAGCAGGTGCCTGCTAACTGGTGCCCTTCTCGGGACTACCCAACAGTTGGGGTTTTAATGCTTTCCCACCCAAACTGTCTCAGCCCAGTTCTGCATACGCAGTTTCAATTATTTTGGGTAGTTCGTGCTCCTGTTGTAAAGGACTGAACTTCCTTAGGCGTTGGCGGATAGCCACTGATGCTGCTTCCCCTTTAATATTTGCTAATATTATGGCTGATACCTGGGCGTAATTACCTAGTAATTTCATCCCTAAGTTCAGAGCAGGCTCTGCTCCGTACTCATTTTGTATCTGTCTTAATACATCTGGTATTACTGCTAATGACGGGATACCATGTGTTCTGGTATATATGGCAGCGAAAACTGTACCCCACAAGGTACAATCCTCTATCTGCAGTGTTATTCCCATGGGCAAGCAGATTGTCAGCATTCTGTGTTTTTCATAAGGGCTAGTATTCGGGAATACTGCTTCTAGCTGTGTTATTTTCTGAGCTACCCAGAATGGCATTTGTTCACGTTTTGCGGGCATTTTACCCATTACTGCGTGTAAAGTTTGTGGTGTGATTTTAGTTGCTGTATTTTGACCTGTATTTGTATTTGTTGTAACCGTTGCCGGCTGGGCCGTAAGTGTCCTCATGATAAACTGTGTCATGTTTCTGTAACTTTTTATTAATTCTTTGTGAAGTATAAGTAAGTCTCCCCCGGGCATTGTTTCAATGTCAGGATGTGTTGTGTAGGCAGCTAATATTGGCCATGTTGCTCCTTCTCTTCCGAGTGGACCGAGTCTTACTCTACTTCTGGTATATGGGAGGGCGCCTTTAAACCAGTATAAGTGTTCCTGGTGCGTGAGCGGAACTTCAATGTCCTCATACGGACAATATTCCGCTGGTGGTTCATCTGCTATGTAGAAATGAAATGTTTTAGTTCTTGCATTTGCTGCTGGGAATGTAACCCATGAATAAAATACCTCTGTTCTGTATGATTCGTGTGCCTCAATCACGAAAGCTACTACGCCACCCCTAGGTTTTAGACCATGCGTAAGCAGTTTCAGAGTGACAGCATTTCTAAAATTTGCTGCAATATGTATTGCGTTTGCATCTTCCTCGTCTTCCGAGAGGGGTAGTGGCTGTTCTAGTGGGTCTAAGACCTGGTTAGTCATTGTGTTTAGAACACGTAATAACTTCTCAAGGGAACTAAGATAAGGTGTTTTGCACAATTTTTAGGAACACTGTGTCCTTCAAGCTTGATTAACCAACAACCAATAAATAGGATTTTTGGCCTACTCAGCTGTGGCGGAGTTGTTCGCCCACCCACTCCAGACGTCTCTGGTGTTTTGTGAGTAGGGATTTCTGAGAATAGCACGACTGAACTACTCAGACTCTACTGTTAAATAAGTACCCAACCAACGTTGGCGGCGCCATGTCGTGTAGATCCTATAAAAAGTATACAGGATCTGCGCGTTCGGACAGCATACACTGTAGGATTGGTGTCAGACTGACTCTGAACACCCCCATCAGGTATGTTGGCCTTTTGTACCAACTAGCTCACAGTGCCCCTAGAATCTCCTCTTATCAAGGAGAGAATAGTTCCTGGCAACCATCGAACATGACAACCCTGATCCCTCAGGACCGTGGAAACAATATACTACCTTTCGCTCAGTCACTTGTGCTTACTTAGTCTGTCTCAGAGAGATACACAGAATAAACAGGCTGGGCGTTTTCAATAAGCAATTATTGAACAGTTGTTATTCTGGTGTAGAATAGATGAGCTGCAACAACGTTAGACAGTATAAGATATAAATGATTAGCAGTACTATAAAGGTAAATGGATGGTATAGTTCTACCATCTTACAATAGTCATGAATACATACGAGTATATAAAACACATGATAAAAGATGCGTACTCCTACGATGCCTCCCTAACTAGATGTACCTAAGTGTACCTAGCATGTGTAGGTGTTAAGCCAAGAATACCTCTAGGATATAGTCAACCCCATTACCTGAAGTGAGAGACTGTGGGACCCCGTCCTGGTCTCGAGTTGGACACCCCGCGAGGGATGTTAGACCACTGCGAGCTGGAGTGTCTGCATGCAGGAATCTCAGCGTCTCTGGTCAATGTGTCGGCCGGGGAGTCTTGGTCTCCTCTGTGTATCTTAGCAAGATGTGATGTATATATACCCATAGGTCTCGCCAGGGGTCCTACCTCGCTGTATTACTGTGTCAGCCTAAGGATGACGTCGGGCATGAACTTTATACATAGATATTATACAGGAGATGGTAGTCCTGCTGTGCTTCCAAGAATCCTCATGCATAATGTATGAGATTTCGAACTAGGGAAAACCTGCGTTCTGAATGCAGTGTCGTATCTAGGTAAAAGGTCAGTCCCTGTAAACCGTGACAAGTGTAATGTAGGGAAGAATATAGGTGAAGGGTAATGAAGTTACCAGGGCCTATATTATGGTACCTATATGGAATACAACACCAGGCCTCGAGAAGCTTTTGGGACCGCTACCGCAAAGACTTCGGGTTCATGGCCCAGCAGTCGGAGCACGACTTCAGGACATGGTCGCGCTCCAGGCACCAAAGGCACACAAGGTGTGGGTCCGTGACTGACATCAATTTGCGACAGGAGTTACAAGCCGGTCCTACGTGACATCCCTCCCTGCACCAGGAGTCGAACGACTCAAAAAAGATATCAACAAAAGTCGCAAAAACGGAGTCAAAAAGTGACTTGAGGTACCGCTCTCTCCCGATCTGCGCTGGCTGGCGCGGAAAAAGAAAGAACTGACGTCAGCGCTCGAAGGCGACGTCTTTCTGGCGACCACGACGCCAACGACGAACGCTATGTCGACCGACGCCACCTGTCGACGCACAGAGGTACTGCTGAGGAAAAAATTCTCCAGATCCAGTCTGACGCCTGGGGGTAATTCTAAGGTGAGGAATCCATAACTAACTGTCTCCTTCAGATACGTTATGCAGTGTTTACCCGGGGAACGAGATGTGTTAACTGTTACAGCTCTGTGTTTTTTGCTTTCTTTCCTTGATTTTTTTTTGTGTTATTGCAGCGACGGTGACATAGTAGAGGGCGAACAGTGTGCAGGTGACTGTAAATCCATGAGAATTGGGACAGTTTACATTTATAACTTGGAATGTGAGAGGGCTCAATTCATTTGTGAAATGCTACAGGGTCCAAACTTACTTACAAAGGCAGGGTGTTCAGGTGGCGATGCTGCAGGAGACTGCCCTGTTAGACTCTGAAGCGCAGAAACTTCATAGGAAGTGGAGGGGACAACTATTCTCATCCACCTACTCCACTTATCCGAGGGGGGTGGCAATCTGGGTGGCCCAACAGGTCCCATTCCGGGTACATGATTACACGGCGTATATCGAAGTGAGATATGTGATAGTGCATGGTGTGCTAGATGGAATGGAGATCTGCTTGGTGAATGTCTATGCCCCAAATACAGATGAAGGGGAGTTTTATTTATATCTAGAGAAATTGCTGCTCCCATATATAGGGAAACCATTAATATGGGCAGGAGATTTTAATTGTATATTAGACGGCAGCCTAGACAGACACCCCCAGAAGCTACATACCAAGCCCAATATGTCTGCAGCTTTGCGAGGGGTGATGGGTTGCCTGCACTGCATTGACATCTGGCGTGAAACACACCCTAACATGCGGGGATACACCTGTTATGCGGCATCGCATTAAGTCGCTAGCAGACTTGACCGCTTCTTACTCTCGGATGGGGCTACCGAAGCAACAATGCAGACACGTCTGCTAGGGCGACTTTTGTCAGACCATGCCCCTGTACTCCTAGAGTGGGAACCCAAATGCGAGCGCCCAAGGGTCCCGCTGAGGCGCCTACGCCGGGAGACACTCTGAGATGCGACCTTTCGAGAGGAGCTTCGAGTGGTCGTTGCAGGATTTTTTGATACGAACTGGACAGCTGCGAATAGTAGAGAAACGGAATGGGACACACTCAAAGTGGTGCCCCAGGGAGAATGCCTCTCCAGAATAGGCGGGACAAGAAGAAGACTAGAGTTTTGACTGAAGCTGAAAATGAGCTGACCACGCGCAGCATGGAGGGCAGAGACCGGAATTACAAGGCGACTCTCTCTTACGGGCACAATGTTGTGTCAACGAGGTGTGGGACAGATTGGACTGCCTCACTAGACGTGAGTACTGCTAGTTGCTCCATAGGGAAGGCGATAAATCTAGGAGACTTTTAGTGTGGCTGCTCAAACGGGAGCGCCCCCTTCCTCTTATATTGTCGATTGGGCGCCCAAATGGCACCGTTGCCAGCACGCAGGCTGAAATTAATGTTGTGATGCACAACCACCTTGCCAAGATCTATCGGGAGAGCTCAGAAACAGACCCGTCTACTGATGGGGAATTTCTGTCAGGAGTACCCCTTCCCTGTCTCACTGAGGAACAAGTGGCAGGCCTAGATGCGGAGATCCAGCTAGAAGACTTAAGGGAAAAGGCACAGAGTATGGCTCGCGGTAAGTCCTCGGGCCCAGATGGAATACCGATGGAATTCTACCAGATATACGCCGATCTCCTACTCCCCCTGCTTGCTGGAAACTCTCCGGGAAGCTAAACATGTTAGAGCCTTGCCCCAATCTATGAGAGAGGCGCAAAGTGTCATTATTCCGAAACCGGGCAAAGACACTTGCAAACCGGGCTCCTATAGACCCATGTCAATGCTAAATGTGGATGCAAAGCTCCTCGCTAAAGTCCTGGCAACATGCCTTAGTAAGGTGATGACCTATCTGGTTCATGAGGACCAGTGTGGGTTTATGCCAGGAAGAGGACACATATGAACATATGGCATCTCTCACATGTATTAGACTCAGTAGCAGACAGCAAGATACGGACGGCAGCTTTCTCCTTGGATATTGAGAAGGCGGTCGACACCCTGCGGTGGGAGTACTTGTGGGAAGTCTTAAGGAGAATGGGGCTGGGTAAGGAATTTATGTCCTGGATTCGTCTCCTCTATCACCAACCAAGCGCTCGTGAACGGTGTGGCGGGCTACTATCGGAGACATTATTCATCGAGAGGGGCAAACGACAGGGGTGTCCACTGTTTGCTCTGTTGATGGAGCCACTGGCGATTAGGCTACAACAAGACATGCTCCAGTGGCGTATCCCCATAGATGGTTGCGGTCATGTAATCTCGTTATATGCGGACAATGCACTACTATACATCCACCAGCCAGAGGAGGGAGTCCCAACGCTCCGGGATATCCTAACTTCCTTTTGATCGAAGTCGGGCTTGCGTGTAAATTGTCGGAAGACAGTCGCCTTTCCATTAGCGGCCCTTGCGAGGGAGGGAGCATCGGACCTCCCGGAGGTTGAATTCAGCTGGGACAGCAATCATTTTCGCTATCTAGGCATACAGGTGGCCCATAGGCCGGAAGCACAGTATGAACTGAATGTAGGAAAATTTGTTGAGGGCCTCAAAGAGTCGATCAGATTCAGGAACAGTCTCCCCTCTCGGCCATTGGAAGGGTAGCCATGGCGAGGATGCTAATTCTCCCACGGTGCCTTTATGCACTCCAAAACTCATTCTGCAAAATACGGAAAGCCACATTTGATATCCTGAATAGTCTCCTAATCTCATTAGTATGGGCTGGAGGACGCAGCAGGGTAAAACTCGACATCCTCAAGCTAGACACAGAATTGGGTCTCCCAGACTTTAGGCTCTATTATCTTGCAGTACTGTTGCAATATGCGGCGCTGTGGTGTGCTGAAGGCCGGAACATGGAGAAGAAACTACTGGCAGATCGAAGCAACGGAATGGAACTCCCAAGATACCTCATGATGGGCTCCCGGACCCCTGGGGACTGCCGGCATGTGGTACGACAGGTAGCAGAGGCATGGGAACAAGCAGTCACCCTGGTCATTCGCCAATACGCTCCCCCTAGAGTGGCTACAGGGTTTCTGCCAAATCCAAACAGTTATGGATATCACAAAGTGGTACGAAGGGGGATGCCTGACGGCTGGAGACATGTATGCGAATGGAGTATTTTTCACATTTGATGAGGCAAAAGAATGGTTTCAGGTGCCAGACGGCCAGTTCTTGCAGTATTCAAAAACAGCACAAATGGTTCGTGATGTGTGGACTTTGTTTCCAGACGAACCGACAGAGTCCCACACTTTGACCCTGCTCGTCGACTCGGGCTCCACTAGAGCGTTAATTTCACATTTATATAAAACCCTAAAGGCAGACCCTACTATTGAGACATCTGCAGTTAAAGACAGGTGGGAAGCGTACTTACCAACTCCACTTACAGAGGACGAATGGATAAGAGCGTTCGCACAGGTCCGTGAAGTAGCTAGTAATGCCAGCTTCAAACTTACTCAATTCTACAATCTACACCGCGCATATCGGACGCCTCAGCGATTGGCACGATTTACCCCTGGGAGGTCCGTAGCCTGCCCCAGATGCGGCACAGACCCAGCCACATTTCTCCATATGACCTGGAGCTGTGTCCGCCTCCATGCATATTGGCAACAAGTGAACCAGGCACTCCGCACAGCTACTGCGGTACGTGTGGAGGCCTCCATTAGGCAGTGTCTACTGGGAGTATTTCCAGTGACAAAAAAGGGGGCACGCATGAGACACAGATTTGCACTTCTGGGCCCAGTCGTAGGCAAGCGTCGCATTGCAATACATTGGACTCACAATACACCCCTCAACATAGACAAATGGAAGGCAGACATTCGAGAATGGGGCGTAGCTGAAGAGTGTCACTTGAAAATGGTATGCAAAGATGAGAATGCAGAGCAAGACCTGGATGAATGGGGGCGCATGCTGGAAGCACTCCAGTCAACCGCGGATCAGACAGGAGCACCCCCACAAGCAAGTAGGTAGATACCATTGGAGGGTAGAAATGGTCGCTCCCTTAACTCTCCCACAAACATAACTCCAGACATCTAGTAGCCAAGCCCTAGAGGGTAAACACCTTTCGCCCAGTAGTAGGCTGTCACTAGTTGCTGCCATGCCCCCCCTCTTCTTTTTTTCTTTTTTCTTCTTGTATAATTAGTTAAATTGTCTTTTTCTTTCCTTTATCTATTTTTAGTATTCTAACAGTTCTAGATAAAAATTGTTGCACACAGAACTCTGGGATGGACAGACGCCTGGGCACTGTCATGGCTATAGAAGTGTCCAATGAATGTAAATGTTGAGCAACATATATGTAAACGAAATGCTAAGGCATCCTATGTTTGCAAGTGGACTGCTCGCCATATATGTATGTAGCAACTGTGCGATGCGATTTTGTGCAAGAGTCCAAGAGGACAAACAGCGATGTATGAGTCACCCACGCTGTTGGACGCCTCTGTCTAATTTATGGCGCTCCGGCGCCTTAGGCCTGACGCAGCGACTGCAGAGAATGCCGAGGGATGTGGTCTCCTGCCCCAAGCAAGGTCCCGAAGCAGAGTCCGGGAGGACAAACAGTGATGTATGAGTCACCCGCACTGTTGGACGCCTCTGCCTAAGTTATGGCGCTCCGGCGCCTTAGGGCTGTTGCAGCGACTGCCGGGAAGCTCAGAGATGCGGTGTCCTGCCCCCAGCAAGGTCCAAAAGCAGAGTCCGGTAGTCAGGGAGGACAAACAGATGTATGAGGAACCCACACTGCGGGATGCCTTTGCCTAATTTATGGTGCTCCGGCGCCTTAGGGCTGACGCGGCGACTGCCGAGAATGCTGGGGATGTGGTCTCCTGCCCCCAGCAAAGTACCATAGCAGAGTCCGGGAGGACAAACAGCGATGTATGAGGCACCCGCGCTGCACACAAACAACCCAAGAGCACCAGTTACTTTACAGCAGGACAAGCTATTTTTTTATCTAGTGGGTGGATTAAGAGAACTGCCCAGGATCAAAGGATGTTCAGCTGATGCGGGGACTCAAACCGGTTCCTCTGATCAGAGGGTGGCAGATACGACCATTAACCCACAATCTCTCATTTAATGTTTTCTGAGTTATTTTTAATATGGTCCATAAAGTAACCTGATTTCGTTGTGACATCCATTTATCTGGATCCCATGAACATTTACTTTCCAAGTATGGGAGAATATATAATGGCTTGTACGGTATGCCATTTGTTATTGCATGGGATCAAAAAATTGATTTAGTGGTATAGAATGGGTTACCCGGCCCCATTGCAAACAAGTTAAATGTCCCCGTCATTCCACAAGCCCTCTCCACGCACGTCCCAAGTCTCAACAACAGACCTACGGGGCAGCGGACGGCCTTATCCATTTGTGTTGTTTGTACTAAGAGCTGTGAAACATAAAAAGAGGACTATGAAAGTCTTGTTTGTATTATCAGTATTTAGAGACATTCTGTGAACTCATTAACACTATTTTGCTAGTCACTGATCCAGAATGTAGATGCTGCAGGCCACTAAAGCATTCAGTGCAAACAGTTGGTCACAAGAGCAGAATAATGAAACCTACATGAAAAAATCCAGTTTTCATCGATCCCATTTTTCAGAGAGGTGAATGACACGCCTTTTTACCTATTATTTACACTACTACTTTCGGGATAGATGGCAACCAGGTGATCTCTCTCTACCACAGGAGGACTGAGTACGAGGTGTGGTCATGTTCCAATAACCCTTCTTTCCATTACCGTGCGTGCAATGCCATTATAGGCACTGAGCACAAAGAGGGGAGAGAGCAAGGCACAGAAAATGGCCAATCACTGCATAGCTGCATAATAAAGCCAAGCAGTGATTGGCCATGTTCGTCTAACTTGAGCCTCGTAACTAACCCTGGGAGGTGAACTCTGGTCCGTTCGAGGAGTTTTTCGCACTCCGTGGAGCAAGCAGAGTTCCCAAAAACTCCGCTCCACGGAGCAGAGTTTTTTTCCTCACTCGCGCTCGTCAACATCAAGTTGGCGAGCGAGGAAAATCCACCTCTGGCGAGATTTTTCCTCACTCGCACTCGCCAAGGTTTAGTCGGTGAGCGCGAGCGAGGAAAATTAACCTCCTGGTGAGATTTCTCAAAGCAGGCGGTCGGATTTCTCAATGCGAGTGGTCGAGGCAGGTCACAACCACTCACGTTGAGAAACCTTCTGTTCGCGTTGAGAAAGCTGTAGCTCGAGTAGAAAATCTACTTGAGCAGCAGAAAGGAAGCTGGGCCCTCTTGGGCTGCGCATGGTGCTGTTCGCGATGATTTTACAGCGCAGGACAAACACCCAGCGCTCAAAATCACCACGAACTGCATGACCCTAACGCACTCCGCCGCTCACGGAACTCCACGTAGCGTGGCAGAGATTATTTGTGACTTTGCGGAGTTCCGATTAGAGGACCTCCACCCAGGCTTACTCGTAACCCTTTGCTGCCTCAAGTGCATGCCTAGAGGTGTCTCTTGAACTAATCCAGACACTGCTCACTTGCTGTTAATGTTAGTCAACAACATGAGAGCACCGCCAGTATTGGCTGAGAAAGGCAGACTTAGTGCTCCTTAAGAGACGGGGGACTGAAGTGGTGATCCTCCCCGGCTCAAAAATTGCGCAGGTATGGAGAGGCCTTAAGTGCGCATGTTGGGCTGGTCAGAGAAATGCACCCGTCCAACCTAACATGCGCACTTTACTTAAAAAGTACGTGACCCAGTTGAGCCTTCTTGCTGTCAATAAAGCCCCACCCCGCGCTTACTCATGGAGAGGAACTTAAGGCACCCACCTAGACCCGGCCCATATGGTTAAAAAGCAAATTACTTACCTGTAACTGCAGTTCTCCGGTATTGGCATCTTTCATAGATTCTCATGCTTGAATCATTCCCCGTCGCAGAGAAGTGATGCAGCCGTAGGACAGATGGTTTTACGTCATCTGTTTCAGTAAGGTGAGCCTCTGTAACTGTAAGAGATTTTAATATGTCTTTACTAATGTATAACTAATGCACAAGTTACTACTTGTGTAACGATATATCTGTAAGAGACATTAGTTAGTGATAGATTCCATACCTTAGAATATCCCCAGGCGTCAGACTGGATCCGGAAAGTTTTTCGTTAGCAGTACCCCTGCGCGTCAGTAGGTGGCGTTGTGCGGCTCCGCGTCCGTCGCTGGCGTCGTAAGCGCCGAGATGACGTCACAGAGACTACTTAGGCGCCACCCATGCGCGCTGACGTCAGTTCTGTACACGACTTTCCGCGCCAGGAACGCAGAGCCATGCAAGAAACTGACCATTGGTGCCATGTAACTAGGGCCCTGAAAGGGATGACCTTAACCCTAGAAATCAGTTCGCAGAACGGGGAGGATGGGTGGGGCGGTAAGGAATCTATCACTAACTAATGTCTCTTACAGATATATCGTTACACAAGTAGTAACTTGTGCATCTGAAAGAGACACGTTAGTGATAGATTCCTTACCTTAGAATAGATACCCCAGCAATACCAACCCCGGTGGAGGGTCTGCGAATGGATTACACCAGAAAGTCACGGAGAACAGAACGGCCAAAGAAGCCGACTCTCCGGACCTGACTGTCAAGGCAGTAATGCTTGGTAAACGTGTGCAGCGAGGCCCACGTAGCTGCCTGACAAATATCCTGCAAGGGGACGCCGCGTCCCAAGGCAGTAGTGGCTGCTGTCGCCCTGGTAGAATGGGCACGCAGCCCCACAGGAGGCTCCTTCTTAGCCAATGAGTAACAGGCTTTGATGCAGAGAACGACCCGCCGAGAGATGGTCCGTTTGTGCACAGCCCGACCTTTTTTGGCGCCCACGTAGCCAACAAAGAGCTGGTCCTCCACCCGGAACTATCGAGTGCGCTTCAGGTAGAACGAGAGCGCACGTTTTGGGTCCAGACGGTGGAGCCTCTCTTTCTCTTTTGAAGGATGCGGAGGCGGAAAGAAGGTGGGCAAAGTGATGGTCTGCCCGATGTGGAAGGGCGTGAAAACCTTTGGCAAGAAAGAAGGACGGGTCCTTAAAACCACCTTGTCCGGATGAACAGAATGGAAAGGAGGTTTGGAAGAAAGAGCCTGGAGCTCACTCACTCTTCTGGCAGAGGTGATAGCTACCAGGAAAGCCGTCTTGAGAGTGAGAAGACGCAAAGGACAGGTATGAAGGGGCTCGAAGGGAGCGCACATCAGATAAGTCAGGACAAGATTTAAATCCCATTGAGGCATAATGAACGGCACGGGAGAAAACGTGTGCGTAATGCCTTTCAGGAAACGGTTAACAACCGGAGATTTAAACAAGGAAGGCTGATCTGGAAGCCTGAGAAAGGCGGAGATGGCCGAAAGATAACCTTTGATAGTGCCCAGAGCAGAGCCCTGCTGGGCCAAAGAAAGAAGGAACAGAAGGACTTCGGAAAGCGGGGCAGAAAGGGGATCCACAGCCTTAGCTGTGCACCATGCCACAAACTTGTTCCACCTGCAGGCGTATACCGATTTAGTGGAGGGCCGCCTGGCTGCCAGAATGATATCACAGACTTCGGGAGGAAGATCGAAAGCTGTCAACTGTCGCCGCTCAATCTCCACGCATGGAGGTGGAGGCTGGACAGGTTCGGGTGGAGGACCGTCCCCCGCTGCTGCGACAGAAGATCCTCCCGAAGAGGCAGTCGTATCGGGGGATCGAGCACCATGTTGAGTAGCTCGGGATACCAGTATCTTCGTGCCCAATCCGGAGCCACAAGGATGACTTGGGCCCGGTCACGCCGAATCTTGTTCAGCACTGTGGGCAGAAGTGGTATAGGCGGAAAGGCGTACAACAGACCGCAACTCCACTCGCGACGAAAAGCGTCGCCGAGCGAGTGCCGCCTTGGAAATTCCAACGCGCAGAACTGATGACATTGCGCGTTTTCTTCGGTGGCGAATAGATCTAACCAAGGCTCTCCCCACTGCAGAAAGAGACCTTGCGCCACGTCCGAGTTCAGACGCCATTCGTGATCCATCAAGCACCGGCGGCTGAGTTCGTCCGCCCTGGCGTTCAGAGAACCTGCCAGGTGTTGAACCACCAAGGTAATGCCTTGACGTTCCAGCCAAGTCCAGAGGCGCAGAGCCTCCTGACATAGGGTCCACGACCCCACCCCGCCCTGCTTGTTGCAATACCACATGGCGGTGGTGTTGTCCTGTGAACACCTGCACTACACTTCCCCGGACAGAGGGAAGGAATGCCTTCAGTGCAAGCCGGATCGCCCGAAGCTCCAAAAGATTGATATGGAGCCGGGACTCCGCCGGAGACCAGAGGCCTCTGATCTCCGCCTCTCCCAAGTGGCCACCCCATCCCAGGAGGGACGCATCCGTCACCACTGTGTGCTCCGGTTGGGGAAGGGAGAGGGATCTGCCATTGACCCAATCGCAATTCGTGAGCCACCACTGCAATTGTCGTGCAGTGCCCTCCGAGATCTGGACATGATCGGACAGGTTGCCCTGATGCTGTGCCCACTGGAACTTCAGGGCCCACTGCAGAGCCCGCATATGCCATCTGGCATGTTGCACCAGCAGGATGCAGGAGGCCATCAGGCCCTGGAGCCGGAGGGTCATCCTGACTGAAACCCGGGATAGAGGTTGAAAGATTGGAATCATAGCCTGAATATCCCGGACTCGCTGCTCGGGAGGATAAACCCGAAACAGCGTCGAATCCAGAACCGCTCCAATGAAGGGGAGCTTCTGAGAGGGACTCATGTGCGACTTCGGCACGTTGATGGAGAACCCCAGCAAATGCAGGAGGTCGGCCGTAGTCTGAAGGTGGGTGACGACTGCCTGGGGCGAGCCCGCCTTCAACAACCAGTCGTCGAGGTAGGGGAAGACTGACACCCCTGACCTGCGCAGATGAGCTGCGACCACCGTCATCACCTTCGTGAACACCCGAGGGGCGCTGGTAAGGCCGAAGGGGAGCACGGCAAACTGAAAATGCTCCTGGCCTACCGTGAACCGCAGGTGGGCCGGCAGGACGGGGATGTGAAAATAGGCGTCCTTCAAGTCCAACGCTACCATCCTGTCTCCAGGGTCGAGGGCAGCCAAGACCTGAGCCAGAGTCAACATCTTGAACTTCTCCTTCCGGAGGAAGCGATTGACGTTCCTGAGGTCCAAGATGGGGCGCAAGCCCCCCTTGTCCTTCTTGGGGACCAGAAAATAGTGGGAATAACAACCACTCCCTACTTCTGGCCCAGGAACACACTCGATGGCCCCCTTGGCCAAGAGGGCTGTGACTTCCTGCAGGAGAAGTGCCAAGTGGTCCCCCGACATGCGGTGGAACTGAGGTGGCATGGCTGGAGGGGCGGACTGAAAGGGAAGGGCGTAACCCCTGCGGATGATCTACAACACCCACTTGTCCGATGTGATAGCGTGCCAGTGGGGGAGATGATGGCGGATCCTGCCACCCACTGGCATGGGGTGCCCCCCAAAGCTCGGATTAGGAAGGTTTGGAGGCAGAAGCAGCGGGGGCGGTGGTGGACTGACCCCCACGCTGATTCCCAGACCCGCCCCTGCGGAAACCGCGTCCGCGTTGAGGCTGGTTCTGCACAGGCTTGCTGAAGGGACGTGCCTGGGCGCCCTTTCCGTGGCCACGAAAGGAACGAAAACCAGGAGTGGCTGGGCTTTTCGTGGAAAGACCTAAGGACTTGGCCGTGGCCCGCGAGTCCTTAAAACGCTCCAGCGCACTGTCGGCCTTATCGCCAAACAGGCGAGTGCCATCAAAGGGCATGTCCATGAGCGAGCTTTGGACATCTGGCGAGAACCCGGTAGATCTCAACCAGGTGTGGCAACGAAGCGCCACAGTCATAGAAATCGCTCTACCTAGTGAGTCCGCGGTGTCCAAACCACACCGAATGGCGAACTTAGCCGCATCTTTACCCTCGGCAACAGCTTGGGACAGCACAGCTTGGGTCTCTTCAAGACACTGAGGCAACACCTGTGCAACTGTATCCCACACCGCGTGGGAATAGCGGCCCAATAGGCAAGCGGTGTTCACCGACCGCAGCCCCAAGCTGGCCGAAGAGAACAACCGCTTGCCGAACTGCTCCAGCTTCTTGGAGTCCTTATCCGACGGAGCCGTGGGGAAGGCACTCTGGGACGCCGAAGCTTGGATGACCAGGCTCTCAGGCGCAGGGTGAGTGGTCAGAAAGGCAGGGTCACCGGGAGCCGGGCGATGACGCCTGGCGACGTTCTTATCCACAGGGGCCCCTGTGGCTGGCCGCGACCAAGTGCCCAGCAAGACGTCAGTGAGGGCGCCATTAAATGGCAGCAGGGGCTCCGACAAAGTGGATGCCGTCTGGAGCACCTCAGTGAGGAGGTTAGTTTTGAGGGCCACCGTAGGGAGATCAAGGTTGAGAACCTCAGCTGCCCGACGGAGCACCATCGTGTAGGAGGCGCCCTCCTCCATGATAGGCGGGGGAGAGGCAAACCCAGGGTCAGAGGAGACGTCGAGGTCGCCAGCATCCTCCAAATCGTCCGCCCAGTCCTGCTCAGTCACACTGACGAGCAAGAGGGTCCTCGGACCCCTCCCAGTCGTCCTCCACCTCTGCCGCATGTGGCACAGACCGCGGCGGTAGGGCAGGAGCCGGAGAAGGAACAAACGGCGTCGGGAACGGCGTCGGGAACGGCGCCGGCGCTGTGTCCCAACGCGGATCCCAGGTAGGAGCAAAATGGTCCTGGAACCTGGGCAAGGGCGGGACAAATGGCACCCACTGCGGCGCCAGAGGCGGAGCCGAGGGTGGCGCTGGGGCCGGAGCCGGCAGCGATGGACCTTGTGGCGCCGTTGCCGGAGCCGACGGCGCAGGATCCTGTGGCACCGAAGCTGGACCCGCCGACGGCCCAACAGGATCCTGACACGGGACCGCGGGGCCCGAGGGCGCGCCGGTGGGAGCCAGAGGCCTAAAAAGGCGGTCCATGGTAGCAAGAAATTCTTGCACCTGTGCGGGAGTTGCCGACGGACCCGGGTAAGGTGGGTAGGCTGCAGGACTCTCGAGCTCCGAAGGAGCCGCAGGGGCAGAACCCCTGTCCCCCTCGTCCGCATCCGGGGACCGACGGGGGGACGTCGAAGAGCGAACACGCTTCTTTGACTTCTTTTTGTGTCGTCTCTTACCCGAATCCGAGGGTGAAGACTTGGAGCCCGAGGAGCGATGACTGTGGCCCTGCGAGCGTTCCCTGGAACGGCCCCTGGACCGGGAACGGCGCTGGGACGAGTGCCGGACCTCCAGCAGCTTCCGGTGCCGCTCCCTCAAGGCCTTCGGGGCCATGGCCCGACAGTCCAGACAGGACCGGGAGTCGTGGTCGGTCTCCAGGCAGTAGAGGCAGACATCGTGGGGGTCCGCCACCGACATATTGCGACGGCAGGCCCCACAAGACTTAAATCCAGGCATCCTTACGTGCACCAAGGAAACCAAAGCTTACAGGAGACAAAAGTCTCAAAAAGGGTAGTCAAAAAGGGACTAAGGTACGTGCTCTAACCAGATCTGCGCTTACTGGCACGGAAAAAGAAAGAACTGACGTCAGCGCGCATGGGTGGCACCTAAGTAGTCTCCGTGACGTCATCTCGGCGCTTACGACGCCAGCGACGGACACGGAGCCGCACAACGCCACCTACTGACGCGCAGGGGTACTGCTAACGAAAAACTTTCCGGATACAGTCTGACGCTTGGGGATGTTCTAAGGTAAGGAATCTATCACTAACGTGTCTCTTTCAGATGTATATCATAACGTTGTATATTGCATATTTGTCTTTTCCTATCAACTATTTACGCAAAGTTATGCATTCATGATAATATATGTGGATATATATTGATATATATATGTTTATATGTATATGGTTTCTAGATATGTATTAGACTGTTATCAACCATACTCAAGGGTACTGCTACTACTTATGTATCTACCTACAAAACTGCTTGCTATTCTGATTCAAGCACGTGAATCTATGAAAGATCCAATATCCAATACCAGAGAAGAAATTGAGTTACTTACCTGTTTTCCAGTATTGGTATCTTTCATAGATTCACATGCGACCCACCCTCATCCCCTTCGAGGCTCCCCTCAAAGATAGGGATTATTTATTCCCCCTTGTGCTTGGAAAATCTGAGGGACTCAGCCTCTGTTGGGAGTGTTCTAGAGGGTGCTGTTGTCTGATTGGTTATAGATCAAGTTTGGTTCTTTTTTAAAAAGTGACTTTGTATTGCTACTATAGCCTATGATACTATTACATACTGCTTTACTATGGTACCATAGTACTCCCACTTCGACGACAGGGAATGATTCAAGCATGTGACTCTATGAAAGATCCAATATTTGAGAAAAAAGCACTTCTGCACCTGGGAAAAAACATTAACATTTAAAACGGGGACTAAGGGGATAACAAATACAAGGGGGCAATGCTCCTCTGCCCAATAGAGGAACTGCCTCTGTAAAAAACATCGTCACCATCACTCGGGGCATTCTCAGCACCCTTGAGAACACCAGTTGAAGTTGAGGCAGGCATCGGCACAGACTTGCTCACCGTTGAGGAGTATGACAACAGCATCGCCGACGTCGATTACAACACCACAAGTACTGCTGAATTCACCATCAATGTCAATACCAGTTCCTACATCGCAACTGTTGACAGCGAGACTTTAGACGACGGAGTAATAAACACTGACACATCATCAGTCGACGCCAAGAACATGGACTTCATCAATGTTGACTTTGAGATCGCCATCAAGAAGATTGACATTGAGACATTCAGAAGTCTTCATTTTGTCAGTTGCTTCAGATAGTCATCAACCAACCAGAAGAAGAAGGAACAATTAATCACCTAGACCAGCTTTAATTATAACACAAGACGATCCTGTTTAGGAACATCTTATTTCTCCAGACTTTTGCTTGTGCTCAGAACACTGCTTTTCAAAGTCTGCCTGTTTCGACACGACCAACCACGTCAGATTCCCGCAAGGAGGTCCTCCTTTGGGCAGCTGCTTCTCAGAGGCGCTACCTTACTATGGTAGTTGGCAGTCCCAATAATAATGATGTAGAGTCATGTGCTGGTGCTTGCAAGCTGACATATAAGCCTAAATCCATTGATTATCATGCACTCAGAAACATAGTAAAAGATGAGGGAGATGGTGAAGGAAAAAAGAGAGTATAATGTTGTAAAAGGGTGATATTTTGGTGCCATCTCCATCAGTGGCTGTGCAACACAGATGAACAGACTAACAAAGTAATTTAAAGTAAGAGTCTCCTATAATGCTCATGCCAGAAGAATGTTCATGAGATGTGACTGAGGCTACTGCTGCAAGAAATTAAAATCTAAGTTATGTTCTGATACCAGGGGCCATATTATGGAAAGTGCCCTAGGGGCGCAACGGGCATATGAGCCACCTTTGGCATGAGAAAAATGGCCACAGATGTTTGTGCGGCCCTTTCTGTAAAATAGATAGCGTTGGAGTACATTTAGTGCCAGCGCTATAACCAGTGAGGGCTCCCTCATTTGCATGGTGGTGTGGAGACGTGGGCGCAGCGGCAAAGAAGCTGCCAGGAGGCCCTCTGATGGCAGCCCTCTGAAGGGTGTGAATGGGGTCCTATTGACACCCCGAGACATCCCATTGCAGGTGGGTGCAATCACTCACTGCACCGGCATGCAAGAGGATCTCTCACCCCTCTTAAAAGTGCAGGCCGATTGCCGCTTGCACAGTGAAACACGGAGCAGATGCTTTAAAGTCACTCTGTATTTCACTTGAATGCGCTGCCCCACGGGGCAGCATGACTTCGCGGCCGTCCTGGGGGCAGCACATTCAATGTAATTGGGAGTACCGTCCCTGTTTGCGCCGGACACACCTGTTTTAAGGTGCGCCGTGGCGCAAACAGGCAAAGTGTGTCCTATGTGTAATAGGGCCCAGAATGTAAAGCCACAACTTTCAAATGCACTAGACTAAATAGTAAATAAAAAGGCAAGCTCTATCTCCAGAAATTCTAGTTCTCTTTCAGGGAAATCGCCATTGAAATCACAAGCACTGAATAGTCCCTCCCACCTATGGAGACTGCGGAGCAGTTCTTTCAAAGTCACATTTTTTACAGTACCTGCATCTTAACTTTAGAAAGACCAGGAGGTACATGTGACAATAATGTAAAATAAGCAGCCTTAAAACAGGCTATAATGCCAATCACATTAACTTACTTTAAATAATGGAAGAAAAAACGGCATACAGCCTTTAAAAGAGACTAAGAATAATGAAAAGTGACCTTTTAAAAATGTCCTTCATAAACTCTTTTTACTTCTTATAAAGAAAATGATAGGGAAAGAAAGATAGGTAATGTAACGGTGTAGACTGAAACAATGAGAATAGCACACTGCACCTTTAAAGGGCACCCTGACCTCAAGTGACCCATCATGTCATGTAGGTGAACATTCATTTACCTAGTTCCTTTTCATGATTTCTGCAAAAAGGGTCCTGGGGCACAGCTCAGCGTTTTTAAGGCATTTTCACTTAATTTGTTTCTTCAGACACCTTTCAAAAGTGGTTCACTCAACGCCCATTAGGGTGAAGAGAATTTTTTGATATTTTCTTGACAGGAAATAAATCGATTTTTTTGCAAAATGCCTTCTCTTTTTGGGAAATGCCCAGAATGTGGCAGAAAAATGCCCACAACAGACCCGCACAGGATCTGTATCCTCTGTTTTTCAGATTCTCATGTTCCTCAGACATCTACAGGATCCTCTCCAGATGTACTTGAGGGAGAGAGAGAAGATTCAGCTGCATGGTCAGGTGGAACACCGGAGAAAGCAAGATTCCCTGGCTGGAGAGATATCAGAGGGGCGAGGAGAGACTGTTCCCTCTA
This sequence comes from Calotriton arnoldi, assembly GCA_963921515.1. Taxonomy (NCBI): domain Eukaryota; kingdom Metazoa; phylum Chordata; class Amphibia; order Caudata; family Salamandridae; genus Calotriton; species Calotriton arnoldi. The sequence continues at coordinate 740,984 of CAWUFW010007796.1, read as the reverse complement.
CCAGTGCCCCATCTCATCCTGCGAGGACTCCTGCAGGAGGGGACACAAATGGAGACAGTCTGGGAGAAACTACATCCCCATTCCAGGACATCAATGTCGAGAAGCAGCACAGCACCTACCTGGGCGGGACTATTCAGTGCTTATGATTTCAATGGCGATCCCCTGAGAGAGAAGTACAGTAACACACACACACTTCTATCTTCTTAGGACATTTTGTTGTGCCTTGCTTTCTCCGCTGCGTTTTGAGGACTGATAACAAGCACTGGCAACATCTGTGTAGATTACAGACCAACGTGGTTTGTACAAGCCACATTGGACCTTGGTAATGGTAGGGTCGATGTGTGCTCCAATGATGTGCTCGGCATGTACCTTATTGACATGCTGAGTTGTGTCAGAGCACACCAGCTCAATTGCATAGTGGAACACAACAGCAAAAGGCTTGAGATAGAGTGTGGTTACTGTGTGCAAACAGACTTCTGCAGTGAGTGGCCTGCCCTCTGAATAAGTCTATTTATTGCACAACACAATCAGTAACACATTGGTATATCTCCTAGCCAGAGATATCAATAGTACATATGAAAATACTTGCAAAAAATCAGGTAAGTAGCACAAATATACACTGGTCTCCAGGGGGAGACTAAACCATATGCTAAGAAAGTGGAATGCGAACTGCAAGGAAGAACGGGACTTGGACAAGGAGATTCAGAGGAGCTGGGAGAACAAGGAACCACCCAAAGTAAGTACCTGGGAACCCCACAGAGGCTGAGTGCAGCGTGGAAACACAGTCATGTGCCCAGTGGAAATCTTTGGAGAAGTCGCGGTTGCAGTTTTAAAGAAAAAGGACCCTTCACAGAGAACCCCAAAGAAACCCTTTGGAGGACAGAAGGTTGGTGAGCCACCGCACCCATGGATGCCCCAGGAACCCGGTTAACTGCACCAGGGAAGCCGGGTGCATAGGGGTGAAGTGACGTCAGAACCTGCCGTAGACAACAATGGAAGACTTTGGAAGAAAGGCCTCTGGAGAAGTTTGTGAAGATGTCCGGTGGAATCCAAGGGTGGATTCTTCAAGAGGAGAATCTGCAAGCAGAGGAGACAGAGTCTGTGCCACTCGGAGGTGACCAAGAGGCACGGAAGCACCATGCCAACCCTTGGCAGGTGCTTAGGAGAGCTGCCGAGGACCTTGCCGCTGCAGCTGTGGGAACCAGGCAATGATGAGGAAGACCAGGAGCCGTGCACAAGATGTCCGATGTCGGATATCGGTGTCTAGGTGGTCGGTGTCTGGCGGGAGCACCAACAAGCCTTGGTAGCCGCAACTAACGTGGAGAACGAAAAAATGCAATTGTTGGGACCAGCAAAGTCCACCGGACTCACCAAGTGTAGGAGATTCAGAACAGGCCACAAGCAAGCAGGGGAGCCCACCAAAGCAGAAGAAACTCGAGATGGCCCACAGGCCAAAGGCACAGGAGTCGCAAGAGGGCCTCAGGCAGCTCACCCATGGTGGAGGCCCAGGGTGCAAAGGATGCAGTGAGGATGCTGATCTTCAAGGGATGAGGTGCTGGAGGCTGGAGCTTCTTGTAGCCCAAAGGTCTCTGGAGTGCAGAGCAAACAAGCTTTGGGAGCGGCAAGTCAACACAGTGCACATGGGTTTGGTTCCAGCCGCTCCGACAAGGGATACTGTCCTCCAAATTGCAGGGAAGACAGGTCGGGAGAGCCACAGAACCACCACCTGTGTTGCTGAACCTCGGGAAGTCCGTAGGACGACAGGAGCAGCACAACAGTCAGCTTCGCTGCAGTGCCTGCAGATGCAGGGGAGTGACTTCTTCACTCCAACGGAGATTTATTTGGATGTCCTCGATGCCCAGAGGTCTTCTGGAGAACCTAAGCAAAGCACAGACACAGACGAGGCAGAAGACTTGAAGAACAGCGAGACCAGGAGCAGCAGGAGTCTTCCTTGATGCAGTCTCGGTTCCAGTTGAAGTCCAAGTGTCCAGACGGTCGAAGAGTGTCTTGGTTTCAGAGGTGAGTTGTGTTCCATGACAAATCTAAGGACCCACCCACAGTGGGGCCCTTAAGTAGCCCAGGAAAGGGATGGAACAACTCGGGGGTCCCTCTCAGAGAAGGGGCTGGACAGAGGGAAGGATACTCCTCTGTCCTTTGTCCAGTTTTGCACCAGAGCAGGAACCAAGGGTTCCTGAACTGGCTCAAACCAGTGTGTGCCAGGAGGGCACCAAATGTGCTCTTCAATGCAGTCTGGATGTGCTGGAAAGCGCCCCCACACCAGCCCAATACACTAAGGCCTATCTGGGAGGTGGGCACACCTCCCTGTGACAGGAAACCCATTGTTCTACCTTTCCCTGCTCCTTAGGGTCACTTCACCCCTATGCATCTGGCTTCCCTGGTGCAGGTAACCTGATTCCTGGGGCATCCACGGGTGGGGTGGATCTCCAGCCTTCCATCCTCCAAAGGGTTTCTTCGGGGTCCTCTGGGAAAAGGCCTTTTACTATAAAACTGCAAGTATGACTTCTCCATAGACTTCCATTAGGAACACAGCTGTGTTTCCACTCTGCACACAGCATCAGTGGGGTTCCTGGGTATTTACCGTTGGTGGTTCATTGTTCTACCAGCTCCTCTGAGTCCTTTGGTCCTAGTCACGTTCTTCTTTGCAGTCGCATTCCTTTTCCTTAGTATATGGTTTGGTCCCTTCTGGAGACCAGTGTAAATTTGTGGTACTTACCTGATTTCTCTCAAGTACTTTCATGTCTATTGTTGATATCACCGGCTCTGAGATATACCAATGTGTTAGTGATTGTGTTGTGTAATAAATAGACTTATTTTTCATACACACTGTGTGGTTCTTTTTCATCTAATCTACACTACTGATTAAATGTGGTAAAACAATCTGCTTTACACTCCTTCAAGATAAGCCTGAAGGCTGCTCTCCACAGCTATCACTTTAAGAGCTTTCAAAGGATATCAAAGACCACTACAATCACAATAAGGGTTGCCTGGATTACTGCAAGGTGCATCACTTCTTTAAGTGTGCACCATATACTAAGCCAGCCTCCTACATTGGTGGCAGCGGTGGGGTTAAAGCCTGCACTGTTTTACCACTTTATCAAGTGAAAGTTACGTGAAAAACCATCACTGGCTAGGCACATATAACATACTTTATCAAGGAGGTTCTACTGGGTAGGTAGGTGCTCTACACCACACTACACCTAGCACCATGTCTCAGGTTGGTGAGTCCAGTGGGGCTCAGTACTCTAGATTCAGTGGCCTAAGGTTCCAGAAACTTAGGACCCTGTGTGCAGTTACAAAACTTAAGACTGGTAGCAACCCTACCAAAGAGCATCTCTTAGAGATGCTCCTGCAGGATGACCTCCAAAATCCTAATACGCTAGGAGGGCAGGATAACTCCGGTATGGGTGGTGATGCTCCAGAGGAGGAGTCAGGGGTGTCCAATCTCCTTGACCCCACTTCTGAGCACAACCAGGAGGAGTCTGAAGACCCCTCACTGGTGAACATTAGTCCCCCAGGTAATACTAATGATGGTACAGAGGAAGGGCCTAGAGGTAGGTCTCCTTTTATTCCTCCTGGAAGGGTACAAATAGTTCAGGGGAGGTCCAAGTCCTCCTCAGTTAATTCAACCTCCTCTTCCACTTCAGTAGGGACCTATATCTCTAGCAAGAGGGAGGGAGGACTCCTTTGAAAGGGAATACCACCTATTCAAACTTGAGTGAGCCAAGCTCAGGCTCAAGAAAGAGCAATTGGCCCTAGATAAGGAAATCCAGGAAGTTCATAGAGCTAGGAAAAATGTGGGATTAGAATCCCATGGTGGCAGCACTTTTAAACCTAGGGGCGGGTAAACTCTTTTGGCACTAGAAACATGAGCAGGATAGTCCCTCCTTATCAGGAAGGTGATGATATCTATAAGTGGATCACTGCTTGAGAGAGGGCCTGTAAGGTACAAGAAAGTCACTCGGGGGCAGTGGGCAGCTATCCTGTGGCTCCCATTTACAAATAAAGCTAGAGACACACTCTTAACTGTGAGGGAAGAAGATACAGATAATTTCACGGTCTTGAAGAGTGCACTCATAGATGGGTTTGGGTTAACCACTGAGCAATACAGGTTAAGTTTAGAGACACACAGAAGGCACACACTCAAGACTGGGTAGATTTTATTGATAGTGCTATTAAGGCTCTGGAAGGCTGGCTTCATGGGAGTAAGGTACATGATTATGAAGGACTGTACAATTTACTGACGAGATAGCACATCCTTAATAACTGTCAGAATCAACAATTGCACCAGTACCTGGTGGTCTCTGATTGACCTCTCCGCAAGAATTGGGAAAGAAGGCAGACAAATGGGTTTGCCCCAAAGTGAAACCAAAGTCTCATGGTGGTGGTTACCAGTAGAAGCAAGATTCTTCTAAGTCCAAAGAGAAAGATGGGGAGAAATCTAGAAAAGAAAGTCTTCTAAAGGTCCCAAAAATCTTCCTCTGGAGGTGGGTCCCAATCCTCTTCATCCTCTGGTAAGAAACCTTGGTGCTATTTATGTAAGTAAAAATGCCATAGGGAAAAGGATTCCAGCTGCCCTAAGACTAGTCCCACTGCTACTACTACTACTCCTAAACCCCCTAGTGCCCCTAGCAGTAGCGCTGGCAGTACTAGTACACCCAAGAATATAGCTGGGCTCACCTTGGGTACTGAAGTGGGTTCTGGCTTAATCAGAACACCCACTCAGGATGTGTTAGTGTGTGATGGTGGTGGTATGGACCATGCATGTCACTTTTGTTGTAAGTCCCACTAATTTGGGCAAATACCGACAACAGCCTCTTATCAATGATCAGGAAGCTGAAGCTTGGACACACCTGCCGGTATCACTATGGTGACCGAGAAACGTGTGTCCCCTGAACAGATTCTACTTTGTCAGATTTACCAAGTGACCATTTTTAACAATGTCAGGACAGATCATCCCATGGCAGTTGTTAATCTTAGCTGGGTAGGGGTAACTGGCCGGAAAAGAGTTATAGTATCCTCCAACCTACCTTTAGAATGTCTCCTGGGCAATGATTTGGAAACTTCAGCCTGGTCAGAAGTGGAGTTTAGGGCCCATGTAGAAATGCTGGAAATTTCAGCCAGTGTCTTTGCTGTTACTAAGGCTCAGTACAAGAAGGTAGACACTGAAGGAGCCCTGGATCCTGAAAAAATGGACCAGCCAGCTCCTAAGAGAAGGAGCAGGAACGGTAAAGAAATATCCTCCTCCCAGACTTCTAGTGAGAATCAGTCTCCTGAGGGAGATGATCTCAGTACCTGTGAAGGAACTGCCCCAGAGGAGCTTGGGCCTGACGCGGCAGAGCTACTGGGGGCAGGGGGGCTTGCCAGGTAAGAGTTGGGTCTGGAGCAGAAGGGCTGCCCCTCTCTTGAACAATTCAGACAGCAAGCTGATGCTGAGGAATCAGGAAATGTCAGTGGGTCCCATATGACTTATTGGGTAGATGGGTTTCTGTATTCTGAAAGTAGAGACCCCAAACCTGGTGCCACCAGGAGGTTGGTCATACCTCAGACGTTCAGGGGATTCCTATTAACCCTAGCACACAACATTCCCCTTGCAGGACATCTTGGGCAAAGTAAGACTTGGGACAGACTTGTTCCTCACTTTCCCTGGCCCCACATGTCTGAAGATACCAAAGAGTTTTGTTGCTCCTGTGTCACCTGCCAAGCCAGTGGTAAGTCAGGTAGCACTACAAAGGCCCCCTTAGTCCCCATACTGTAGTTAGGGTTCCCTTTGAGAGGGTAGGTATAGACATTGTAGGTCCCTTAAGCCCTCCAACAGCACCTGGACATAGTTTTATCCTAGTGGTGGTGGACATGCCACTAGATATCCAGGGGCAATTCCCCTTAGGACCACTACAGCTCCTGCAGTGTCTTAGGCCCTCCTGAGAATCTTTTCCAGAGTTGGGTTCCCTAAGGAGATCTTGTCAGACAGAGGTAATAACTTCATGTCTGGCTACATCAGAGCTATGTGGAAAGAGTTTGATGTTAACTACAAGTTCACCACACCCTACCATCCATAGGGCAATGGGCTTGTTGAAAGGTTCAACAAGACCCTCAAAGGTATGATCATGGGACTCCCAGAAAAACTGAGAAGAAAATGTGATGTCTTATTACCTTGCCTTCTCTTTGCCTACAGAGAAGTTCCTCAGAAGGGAGTGGGCTACAGCCCATTTGAACTTCTGTTTGGACATCCAGTTAGGGGTTCATTATGTCTAGTTAAAGAAGGATGGGAGCAACCTCTCAAACCTCCTAAACAGGACATAGTATACTATGTACTGGGCCTGCGTTCTCGCATGGCTGAGTTCATGAAGAAGGCCAGCAAAAACCTTGAGGCCAGCCAGGAGCTTTAGAAAGCTTGGCATGACCCAAAGTCTGTACTGACTGTTTACCAGCCATTACAGGAAGTGTGGGTGTTGGAGCCTGTGGGCCCCAGCAGCTCTCCAGGACAAGTGGATTGCCCCCCACACCATATGTGAAAAGAAAGGTGAGTACTCCAAGGAGTCCCCACGGGTACTTCATGTGAACAACCTGAAACCTTTTGTTGCCAGGGCTGACATGAGCTTGCTTATGGCCACTGATGAGGAACAGGAGAAAGAGAGTGACCCTCTCCCTGATCTCCTCTCACACAACTCTGTTGATGGATCAGTTGAAGGAGAAGGCTTGGCAGACCACCATACTGATCAATAGAAGCTGATTGCAGACAAGTTCTAGGTCAGTTTTCTGGAATCTTCTCTTTGACAACCAGCCAGACCACCCATGAAGTGGACATAGGTGACAACCTGCCTATGAAGAGCAAAATGTACAAACAGCCTGACCATGCCAGAGATTGCATCAGGACTGAGGTCTAAGAGATGCTGGAGTTCGGGGTCATTGAGCCTTCAGATAGCCCTTGGGCTAGTCCTGTAGTCCTTGTGCCAAAATCTCACACCCAAGATGGTAAGAGAGAGATGAGGTTTTGTGTTGACTACCGAGGCCTCAATGCAAGGGCAGATGAATTTACTGATACTCTGGCCTTTGCCAAGTATCTCAGTACATTTGACCTGACTGCTGATTATTGGCAGATCAGACTCTCTGAGGATGCCAAGCCAAAGACAGCATTTACAACCCCCAGTGGGCATTATCAATTTATTGCGATGCCTTTTGGTTTGAAAAATGCACTTACCACATTTCAGAGGCTGGTGAACAAAGTCCTAACAAGTCAGGAAACCTATAGTGCAGCATATCTAGATGATATAGCTGTCTTTAGCTCCACCTGGGAGGATCACCTGGTCCACCTCAGAAATGTACGTGCGCCCTGCAGAAGACAGGCCTCACTATCAAGGCCAGTAAATGCCAGATAGGTCAGAGTAAGGTTGTGTACTTTGGCCACCTTTTAAGTGGAGGCTAAGTTCAACCACTGGAAAGCAGAATTCAGGCAATCGTGGACTGGCTTGCTCACACTACCCAGACTCAGGTCAGAGCTTTCTTGGGCCTGACTGGGTACTACAGAAGATTTGTTTAAAGTTATGGGTTCAAAGTACACCCCTTAATGATCTCACCTCCAAGAAAATGCCTAAGAAAGTTCAGTGGACAGTTAGCCATCAGAAGTCATTTGATGACCTGAAGCAAGCCATATGCTCTGTACCAATTCTGCAAAGTCCTGACTACTCCAAACCATTCATTGTCCAGACAGATTCTTATGATAAGGATAGATGCAGTATTGTCACAACTTAATGCAGAGGGCCAGGATCAACCAGTAGCTTTTATCAGCAGAAGGTTGACCCCATGGAGAAACGTTGGTCAGCTACTGAGAGGGAGGCGTCTGCTTTGGTCTGGGCCCTGAAAAAGTTGAGGCCATTCCTGTTTGGCACTCACTTCATTGTTCATACAGTACCCAGTACATGGGATCATACCTCCTACACAGGAATCGGTGTTGGGGTATGATTCCAAGATGTTTGATACCAAACTTGACCAGGTTCAGCGAGGCCATTATATAGTTAGACATCTCTTAATGACTGATGCTCACTATATATAGCTTAAAATAGCTGCCCGAACTTACAAAGCCTGGAGAATCGACTCCGGGATTTGGAGGGGTGTCCTGCTCATGCAGGGGCACCCTCATGCTTATAACCAAGCACCCTGCCCTCAGAACTGAAGGGCCTTCCATAGGGGTGACTTGTAGGTTTTAAGTGTAGTGACCTCAGATATAAAGAAACTTATCTGTTGTGAGAGGTGCAAGCACCACCTCACACAGGCTGCAATGGCAGGCCTGTAGCCTGAGTTTAAGTAGACTCCCAGGGGTGGCACAATACATGCTGCAGCCTATGGGAGACCCCTGGTGTACCTGTGCCCTGGGTACCCGAGCACCATATACTAGGGACTTATAAGGGTAGGCACACCGAGTGATTAGCACCAAATTTATTGTGCAAAACAACGCGTTTCAGCTATAGAGCCTTTGTCAAGTTTACACAATGTGCTCTACTCACCCAAGAAATACGCAGTAAACTAATGGCCATAGAAAAAAGACTTCCTTTACATAAACAACATGGTTTTTGAAAATGTTTTGTTTGTTACTCATATTTAGTAACAACAATATTCAATTCATATGAACACAAACACCATATCAAAAGTTCATTATAAAATAAATAATTCTATTGCTAGTGCACATTTATAATAAGCCATTGTACAGCGTATAACACAGTGCTTAATACAATCGTGATATGATGTGTATGTACAAATGATGACACCAAGACATGGGAATGCAGCAAAATGCATGCGCATATAAATAAAACACCAAATAAAGTGTTAAACGGCCAGATAGGCAACGGTCATGCTCGCTCGAGATTACTAGGAATCTAGACTCGAACAGAGAAGGGGAACTTAAATCAAAATGCCAGATGGTAGACAAAAGTCCACTTATGGCAGACCCATTGATTGCATAAATATGCAATCTGACCCTGCCTAGCGATGGCTCGCCTAAATATCGGAGAACTACTGCTGCCTTGCAAAATAATTTAATAATCTTCAAAATATCGGGCAAGTGCCCAAATTCCGATGCACGCATAATGCTGCTGATTTAAAAAGTGCCAGTCAGTGCAATAAATTGTGAGTGAACATTGTAAGTTACAGGAAAAAAGGCACATCAGGGATAGAGAATGATCTGAGGTCAACCAATGTGAGTTGTTAACTCTTCGCTGCTATTCATTCCATACGGTGTTTTGGTATCCAAATCAATTATGTAACGAGATTCGAGGGTGCGCAACATTTTTTCTCTGTCACCCCCTCTGATATGTTTGGCAATACAGTCAATTCCAAAAACTTACAGATACGTGTTGTTACTGTTATGTGATGTTTGAAAGTGACAAGCTACTGGGTAGTTAAAATCATTGTTAGTAATAGCTCGCATGTGTTGTAAAATCCTCATCTTAAGTGGGAGTTTGGTACTTCCCACGTATCTCAGCCCATATGGGCATTCCAAGATATATATGGCAAATTCCGTGGTACAGGTAATATGTTTGCGAATAAGTCTTGTTCTCCCATTCTTCATAGTATAGTTTCTACAGACCTGACTATTTTTACATGCTTTGCATGAATTACAAGGAAAGAAACCTCCCCGTTGTGTACCCAACCAGCTAGTCATTGTTGTGGGCTCCTGGAAGCTATGTACCAGAAGATCCCTCAATGATCGTGGTCGCTTATAGGTAATCTGGGGGGCATTCCCTAGCAAGCTACCAATCACCGGATCGGCTGCTAGAAGACTCCAGTGTTATTTTAGAGTTTTCTTGAGATTGAAAGATCTTCTATTGTAGGTGGTAATTAGTCTAGGTTTATTGTCACTCATTCTCTCCCTACATGTATCTTTGTTTTTGAAGAGGACATCTGTCTGCTTTACTCCCTCCAGTTTTTTGCTGGCTTGTGTTAGTATCTTTTGAGAGTAACCTCGTTTCATAAAACGTTGTTTCATATTCTCCTGTTCTTTTTTGAAAATATCGTCCCTGCTACAATTACGGCATGCCCTAAGGAACTCCCCATAGGGTATGCTGTGAACAAGGGGGGCAGGATGGTAACTGGATGCATGCAAGGTACTGTTGCCAGCCGTGTCTTTTCTAAAGAGAGATGTTGTTAATTCATCATTTTCAATACGTATTGCTACGTCTAGGAATTCACAGTAAGTTCTGCTCATAGTATACGTGAATCTAAGATTCAAATCATTACTTTCCAATACACCAATGAATTCCCTGGCCAGACTCTCCTCCCCATCCCAGATCAAGAACAAATCGTCGATGTATCTAATCCAACATAGTACATGCTCGATGTATTTCTCATTGTGATCTGTCCAGACCACCTGATCCTCCCACCAGCCTAGGAAAAGATTTGCCAGGCTGGGGGCGAAGCAGGTGCCCATAGCTGTGCCTGACTTCTGTCTGTACAAAGTTTTTTCAAACAAAAAAATGTTTTGCTCAAGACAGTAGAGCATTATCATCTTTAACATGTCTGTATGTTCCAACATGGACAAAGGTCTATTCTGGAGGAAGTGCATACAGACTTCCACACCCTTCCTTTGCTCAATACAAGTATACAATGAACATACATCGAGTGATACCATTAGATATGTGCTTTGCCATTCGATATCATGAATTCTTTTTAGAAAGTCAGTACTGTCACAACAGTATGAACGTAAATTGACAACCAATGGTGACAGGAAAAAATCTAAGAAAGTGGATGTGGTTTCTAGAAGACCCCCATTAGATGATACAATGGGTATCCCTGGTGGTCTAGTAGGATGCTTGTGGATTTTCGGAAGCAAATACAGACAGGGTGTGCGTGGGTGTCCCGTTCTCAAAAACATATATTCATCCTGGTCCAATAAACCTATAACCCACCACTCTTTCAGCATCTCATGATACTTGCAGATGGATTGTTTGTAGGTTTCCCAGTTGATCTCCTCGTAAAAGTTGATATCACTTAGCTGTCTACAAACTTCCGTTCTATAATCCTCCATGTTCATCAAGACAATATTGCCCCCCTTATCGGATGGTTTAATTATTATTGAAAAATCATCAATTAATCGTTTGAGGGCAGTCCTTTGTTCCTTGGTTAAATTGTCTCGCCACTTAATGTCATTGCTGTCACGCATCTTGATGATTTCATGCGTCATGACTGAATTGAAAGCCTCGATGTTATCGTAGGGTACATTTGGATTATATCCTGATTTCGGTTTGAAACCACTTTTACATGATCTGTCGATGGTAAAGCCCATAGATCTCAGTGTCTCATTGGTGTTTTGTTCTTGTGTATCATCAGCTAGATTCTCATCCAAAGCATGTGCTGCTAGTATAGAATTAATGCCACTCAATGTGAAGATAGAAGGTACATCCGCTACCGATCCATTGCCAGCTCTTCTTTGTTTATTTGTTATCATTTTATGCAATTTCATTAATTTCAATTTTCTGACATAAAGGAACAAATCTATTCTTAAGTCCACATAATTCATATCATTCGTGGGACAATAAGATAAACCCAATTTGAGCAGTGATTCTTCCTCTTCTGTCAATATTCTCGATGACAGATTTACAATGGTCTTTTCCTCATTAATGTCAGATTGTCTGAATAAGCACATCTTAAATTTGCCGATGCGGCCACCCCTTCTTTTGGTTATTCTTTGGTTTTGTCGGATCCCTTTGCTTTTCCTTTGCCTCTTCCTCTTCCCTTCTTCTCGATAGATAGATAACCAGCGTTAAGGATGCACGCCAGCAATACCGCAAACCAGGATTTGTAATAGCTGGCGAGCCCCCAAACTCAAAGACTGATAGGAGTTGAGAAGGGAGCTGTGACGGAGGCGCAGGTTCGGCGCTGGGAGTTGAAGCACTCCCTTGGTGGGGGCCTTGTCCCAGTTCAGCAAGCCTTCAAACTCAACGAGGATTAACAGTGAGTTTGGAGTTGGGCACTGCAAAGGCACAAGCCTAGCGGTGGGGGCAGGGGAGCTGAATTGAAGTATCAGATTTCACCGGACACTGCAACATGTGAATATTTTACTGCACTGTCGTATTTTATCAAGAGAGACTCCGAGGTGTGTTTAAGTACATTGAATCAAGTTCCTAAAGTGAATTTGCAAACTGAATTACTGAGCAAGACTTTTGGAGTTTCCTCATGGTTTATTAAGGCCAGATGGCCCGAGATTGAACGTCAGCACAGTTTAAGAAACATTTGCAAGCAAGCCCTGTTTATATTCAGACATAAGACTATTGATTGCAAGAAACTCTTCCTTTGTGGGTAAAGACTTGAATGGAATTCCAGTTCATGTTTTTACAAAGACTATCTTGGTGTGTGATGGTTGCTTGTGCAAAACTACAATGTTTACTGCATAGGTGAAAACGTCTCAGTCACACTGGCTGAATAACTGTTTTAGTTGCACATTCTTGAGTGCTTTACAAGTTAATATTTTAAGCTGAGAGGTTTGTTTTAATGCGATGCCTCTAGGTTGAAATGGACTTTATTTTTCACACACGATCATTTATGTGCCACAATAGCGTAGTGCATTTTCTATGTTTGAAGTTTTTATATTTAAATAGATCACCAATATGGCGCTGAGTAGGATTGACAAAGGCAGTTGAAACTGCCGAAACGCGTTTCCTTTTAAATGTTGTGGAGTCCGGAGAGACCAGATTAATTAAAACTGAATTCTCCTGCCTTCGAGTGCTATGTCTCTGACTATCCTGTTTGAGCAGTTTTTTGTTGAAGTATAGAGACACCAGCGGTGGGGTCTCATGCGAAGCACCACCAGCGTTAAGGATGCACGCCAGCAATACCGCAAACCAGGATATATTTATATATATATCTATATATATCCTAAAAAGAGGGAGGGCCAGGCATTGAATTGAAATACCTTTAAAATACTAAAGACTACAGGTAGACCATAAATTGAAATACCTTTAAAAGACTTCAGGCAAATCCTCTTTGGATTTACCTGCATGAAGCTGCTGTATCTAAAAAAAAGGAGTTGTTGGAATATACTTGGAGAAGCATTCAGAAGTAAAGTGGAAGGTAAACTCCTTCCCATTACTAACCATGAGTGGGTGCATTATTTAACAAATCTTTATGAATCTAATACCCCTGATAATTCTTAGATCATTCTGTCCAATACTTTTAAAACTATTGACGAATATGGGGCACTTCCCCAAAACATTTTGAGGTCTTTATTTTGAGACTCAGATCTTCTGGGGATATGGGGCCTCATGAAACTCCTATAACAGTAATAAAAAAGGAAGAAATCCTTTGGTTTCAATGTATTTTCCATTATACTCCATTATACTCCTATTGCCATCATTCTGGAGAAATTACGGACCAAGGACTGGCAGCATTATAGCATTATATAGCATTATAGTACAGCTAACTAAAAAGGGATCACTTGTCCCCCCAGCAATTATAGCTAAATAGGGATCACTTGTCCCCCCCAGCAATTATAGCTAAATAGCACTTCTAGATGCAGAAGGGAAAAATATTTGCAAAAAGCATTCCAGAACATCTTGAATGTTGGGCAATGGAGAATAGCATACTATCAATAAAGCAAGCAGGTTTTAAAGTTAACAGTTCCACATTAGACAATATTGTTCAATAACAATCAATCAAATGTAATTACTAGAGGTCAACTGATTTATTCAGCCTTTATAGATTTCACTACTGCATTTCATCATGTAGAGAGATCCATTTTATGGAGAAAATTAATAAATCTGGGAATTCCTCAAAACCTGCGGTGATCAGTGATTGCCCTTCATACTTCAACCTGGTGTCAAGTGTCATTGGGAGGGTATCAGGGCTTTTCCTCCTCAAAACTCTTAACAAAAAATGGCTTAAAGAAAATGTTGTTATCAACATACTAGAGGCAATGACGTTGATGGAGGTTTGGAAAAGAAATACAGGGTGTGCCATATACAAAAGAGCGGCTCACAGCTACGCAATTGCTTCCTCATTTGTCAAGAACATTAAAGCTCTATCAAAACTGTCTAGATGAAATCTGTTATTAGTGACATTATTCACACCTGTGCCACAGTCGTACTTGACCACACAACAAAAAACCAAGAGACTGACTTATAGAAGATTGTGATTCTTTCTTATTCAGCTCCATGACTTTAATTAGGAAGCCAATCAGATAAAGTATCATTGTGCAAATGTTGCAGAGGCTGCAGATATAGATTGTAATCACTGTTGGGACTATGTAGGAAGCTCTTAAACCACATTTTATCAGAATAGGAGTAAACCAGCCGATCAAGCTATATTGGCTTGTCTACAAGGGATGGGTCGATAATTGATCTGTAGGCTGGTGAATTATATAGATCAGGTATAAAAATTTTAAAAAAAGAACTGAACTATGGCAAGGGGGATGCACCACTCGTCACTCTGCATGGCTCTCCGGCAATTCCACTAGAGTTATTGTCCTTTTACATTATCCTAAGAGTAATTATTGCACGGGACAACAATCTAGTAGAGCGCAAGAGAGGTGAAGTGTCAATAATTTTTTTTTTTTTTTAAATGTAAATCCGTATTTGTAAAGTGCGAACTACTCACCCTTACGGGTCTCAAGGCGCTGGGGGCCGTTGTGGAAATTAAGTGAGCTATTGCCCAGAGTCACATGGTGCTGAGCTGAGCTGCCGCCGGAGCCGGGGATCAAACTGTGAGCCCTGTGCTCCGAAGTCAGCTGCCCTGGCCGCTGCACCACACCTCTCCAATAATGCATTATCAAGAATTTCCAGACTGTCTGGGACTTGGGGCTGTCCCATAAATTAATGAAGGATAAATGTAACATGTTAGCATAATTTATGTAACACACTGAATTGACAGAATAAGAGTCAGAAGGCTAGTTAACTTGGTTGCATATTCCAATCTTTTGCCTTTTAGCTCCCATTGTACAATATCAAAAGGGAGACCATTTTTTACTTGTTAGCTGGCATCGGCTGAGAATTAAATCATGGATAGATCAATATGGGAGAATGATGAAATAGCTGAACGAGACCCCAATGTATGGACAGTAAGAGTATGCACAGCATGAGTATAGTACAGTATTTTCATCACGGACAATTTCTAGACAACGAGATCATAATTTTAGCATGTAATGGCATGAATTAGAAATTTTATCACCGGATATTGTTTAACTTTTAATTTAAGATTGTTGAAATCAATATGTTTTTGAAATGACTTTTATTAATCAACAAACATCTTTTATTTATTCATTCATTCAGGGTTGTTTACCCGCACCTCTCTTGTTTTCTCCCTCTATATATGAATAACCTTCTGTTTGTTCTGGTTCTGTTGGTGATACCCCACATTTAGGTGACCGAAATGTACACTGCTTATAGCATCAGATGACATAATAATGCTTGATCTTACCCGAAGAGTTTACAAAATGCCTAGTTAGCCTGCACATGCACGCCTAAGAGCATTTTTTTCACGAATAAATACACCTAAGAGTAAAAGTCTTATATTTAAAGCAGAGATGGAGCAGAAGAGATTAAGATTTAGTTGGTCCTTAGGAAATTAACCTCTGGAAATTTTCACATCTTATGGAATTAAAAACCATCACATATTCCACTTGGCTAGAAAAGCAATGTCACATGCAAATGGACTATGAACTATTTATAATGCACTTGGACATAGACATAGACACTTGATACATCTGCTCACATTGCAAAGTTTGAAAATTCCTCCTAGCCTGAATATGCTTTGGAAACTATTAGTATTACCAGTTGGTCTTTCTTGAATTTGACTGAAGGGAAAGCTTTGCACAAATTGTGCTCACTGGATTCCTTGACGGCTACACAGGCAATTCATTTGGAACTTGGGCAGAACAGAGCTTACGTAGCAGGTTTGGCAACAGTTATAAAGTGGGGTTTTCAGCTGATCAATTGTCAGATAAACCGAAAGAGGTAACTGTTACATACTGAAATTTATGAGCAGAAGCAAACAGATAGCATATTTGCAAAACACGTTTCACGTGCTCTACAGCTATTCGGTATATCACAGGCCCGCCTTGGGTCTCTGACATTGGCACAGCTAAAGTCCCAACAAAAGATACCCTCTTAAATGGTCAGTTTCAAATTAGATACTAAATTGTGTTCACAAATGGATAAATACATATTTATTACCTCTAAAAAAAAACACTGGCATATCTCACTTTGAATTTAGATCATAGGGACTGGTGTATGTTTTGATTGCTAAGAACGAATGCTATTACGGGTGTATGGAAGAAATGCCCATTAAAGGTTTAACATGTGAGCTCTGTAAAAATGGTTTCTAAGATCTTGATAATGGTTTTTTTATTTGTCTTGTCTTGTAATTTATATGTCGACAACTTCTGAAACTGCTCTTTCTAAAAACTGATATATATTCCATGGAAAAGGCTCAATTATTTATTTTGCCCCTCAAAATAAAATTGTAACTTTCACTATTTTTATTTTTGTTTTTATCAATCTTTATATTGAATTTGTACTTGTGATCATAATGATGTACGTATGCTCTATATTAAGTATTTGTGTGGACCTCTGTGGAGCTCCAAATCAAATAAACTTTTACTTTTGTGTACACTCATAAATGCTTAACCTGGACTATTACTTTAAATGAATGTGTACCAGATAACACACAGTACTTAATGTAATTTTCTGCTATACCAGTAGTCTACCTTCTATGACCAACATAAACTCATGAAATAAACTTACATGCTTTAGATATATGCTCATATTGGTCCACAGTAGATTTTTCTCTTGAACTGGCAAGTTCCTCAAATCGACTGAAGGATGTTTGCAGCTGCAAATCCGAATGAATACATTAATGTTCAACCATTTGTTTTACATATCCATAGTTCTATGTTTTCGTCAATTGAGATTGGTAAACTTAAATCAGTGTCTACATAGACACAAATGCAAATAGACAAATGTATACATTAATATCAAATTACAACCCTTATAACCCTTCATTTCTTAGTCACTGTCCATACTGCAACAGTACTGAATAAAGCATATAGTGCCACATATACAACAAGCATTGGCAAAGCCTATAGGCCTCACCTTAAACAGGTGAGAGCTGACTGGTTTTGCCAATTCTTCTCATTTTACTATTCCAACATGTTCGACTGGCAAAACAAACAAAAATGAATAAAAAGTCATAAGTATGGGAGTACAAAAAGAGAAAGGGAGTGGGCAGAAAGCACTAAACAGCTGCCATACCATCCTAAACACAACAAATAAAATAAAATTTAAAAAAGAACAAGGGGGTATAGCAGCACCATTGAACAATGGATGAGTGTGTGGGGAGAGTAAATTTGGCACACCAACAGAGTGCCAGCCGACAGGGGCCCTCTGCATCAAAAATAAATACAAAAAACATTTTTAAAAAGCATTCACGAATCCAATAGCTCAAGTAGCATTTTCATTCACAAGGCAGACCTAAATATTAATGGGAAAATCTTAGAATATATGTGATTCCTTACACAACTCAAACTTGCTGCAACGACAGTCTCTTCAAACGTAGGGATATGCAGAGGATGGGGACAGAATGGGAAGAGAAGATCAAACAATAAATAAGCATTGACCATCATTTAAAAAAAGGCTAGATTGAAGTTGGAACCACTATAGGTAAATAAAAGAACAAGGTGAGTAGTCGCACATTTTGGAATTTTACACAGAAGGAAATGCACCTTGTGAATGACGCTCAGCACCCAGTGTAAGTAAGCCCATCTTCTCTAGTAAAAAAGCTGTTACAGAGTCCAGCAGACCAATGGGTGCACAGCACAGGCACAATGGACTTTGGAGACAGTGTGAATATCTGTACCAGTGTGTATGTAGGTGAGTCTGTTCATGTGTCTGTGTTTTTGTTGCCTGTGGGTGTCAGCCGCTGTGTGTGTGTGTGTGTGTGTATATATCTATATATATACACACTTGTATGCGTTGGCGCAGCTATGATGTTGTGTGTGTATGTGTGTGCATGCCTGCCCCTAGACCAGCATGCATCTCTAGGAGTCTGACTGTCTGTGTGTACATTTCATTGGATGAGTGTGACAAGTCTGTGTATGTGTGTGTTTCCTTGTGTGTGAATTTGAGAATGTGGGTTAATGTATCTGCCTCCATCGCTTGCATTGCCTATGTTTATGTGCGTCCATGTGTGTGTCTTTTTTGTGCTTGTTTAGATATAGGCCTCTGGTGCATAGCTCTCTGGTATGGTAGGGTGCCTGTTTGTCTGATTGCAAGGTGAGCAATTTAATCCTTAAATTTCATTTGATTGGGGATCGCATGCATGGGTCTTTATAAGTATGCGTTTGGGTGGGTGTTTGGCCCTGGAAAGAGGGCTGCTTTTAAGGTGTTTGTGTGTCTATACAGTGTATGTCCATCTGTTGCTGTGTTTGTGCGTCTATATCGTGTCGGTCTGTATGTTAATGTATAGACCCTGGAATCAATACAGGCTAAAAGGCATGCCAAAACCCATGAGAGTCCAGTGTACTACAAATGTAGGCTGAAGCCA
This sequence comes from Calotriton arnoldi, assembly GCA_963921515.1. Classification (NCBI taxonomy): domain Eukaryota; kingdom Metazoa; phylum Chordata; class Amphibia; order Caudata; family Salamandridae; genus Calotriton; species Calotriton arnoldi. The sequence continues at coordinate 722,441 of CAWUFW010007796.1, read as the reverse complement.
AAAACTCCCTCAACCCGGCACTTAACCACTAAGCTTTTAACTGCTGTTTCCAAGCCCTTTCAATGAGTGCTATGGCGCTCCCTCCTCAACAGGAGTGAGGCACCACACATACCCAATGATGGAACCCTCTCCACCCTGCACTTCCATGTGCCATGGAGTTAGAAAGCATCTCATTCACAAGACTAGCCCTCAGAGCACTGTAATAACCAGCAGCCCCACAACACACAATACACACCACCCATACCTTTCAAATTACTTACCATATTCTTTTATCAAGCCGAATGCAGCCAGATTTTCAATAAAACTGTGTAATGTGCACAGAATCAGCCACCTAGCGCCCTAAAAAAGTCAAAGCCATGAACCAGGAGTCAGTGCGCACCGTGAAACAGCCCTTTGTGCGTGAATCTCCCCAAATCTTTGCACTATAGCGTTTCAATACTGAAACAAACCTTTAAAATACCCGCTATGCAGACAAAAATGTAGGAGTGCTCAAGACTCCTCTTGAGGCTACTAATATCTAGCAAAAATAAATGAAGATGTTCAATGTTCGAATAAGTTGCGTGTTTGTTTGCCTACCTACAACCGAGGCCAGCTCCGCAGTATCTCAGCTGTAGAGGCGCAACCCACTAAGGTGTGGTGGAAACAAAACATTTCTATGCTACCGAAGTAACCCAAACAGGGTTGATGTTTATATCAGTTCTATTGCATATTTTTTCAACAATATTGATGTTTCCTTTCTTGAAAAACAAGTTAGCTGAGAATAATAGGGTGGAAGGTTCTAAAGGGATTACCAGTGTAGAAAAGCCTACCAGTGCTAATATGCCTGTTGAGGGTGTTATTTCAAATTTAGGACGCACCCTCTCACACCTTGCTCAGGAGTCATGCTTCATCACAAGGGTCGTTTCATCCGCCCGACAATTTGTAAGGGGGGGCAGATGGACTCATCGAAGGGTTTCAAGGGCACTTTGAGGGTCATGTTGAACTCACTCCTGATGAGGTCTGAGATCTCCATAGGGCCTGTAGTATTGCCAAGGTTTGGGCAAGTCCCCTTTTCCTGATTGCACAGGGGGAAGAGGCCGCGAACCCCATGTGCATGATGTAGATGTGGTAACTGGCGTACGCCAGGAGAACGTAAGGAAGTAATAAAAAGCCCGGGGCTCCAGGCGTGGCTCAGTTATCTGGCCACTACCAGACAGGCGACTACGTGTGGTCATTGATGTGCATAGGGCAAGGCCCGACCACCAACACAACATTGGCGACGAGGTGGCCACGGTCCCCACAGCGTGCCCATCCACTTTCACGTCACACAGCACCAGTGTGGCCCCACTCACGCCACCACCGCTGTGCCTCCGTTGCTTCGCCCTCACTCTCTGGCCGCTGCGCAGGAAAGCGCAGCCCACAGCCAGCATGTCCCCGGAACCCCGAGTACGGGACCGCCGGAATTAGGAATCCTCGGCTACAGGTACCGCCAGCCAGCAGCGCCCCTGCTCGTTCAGTCTACCTCAAGGGGCGGAGCCCTTCTCACTGGCCGCAGCGCACCCTGCCGGAGCCGCACCGACACCGCAACACGTGGCGCGACTCTCCGACGTCCCCTGCCACCAAGCGGAGCCTCTGTCTCCCCCGCAGGCCCAGACCTCACAAGCCACCACCGCTGCATGTCAAGGGAAAGACAGACTGTCCCACTTCGCAGAGACACCATCAGATAGGCAATTCACCAGGCCTGTGGGACTCAAGGTGAGCTGCCTGCCCTAAACAGCTCCGCCTGCCTCAGCTACAGCCCACATCCCACAGTGTCCAGCCAGAATACCATCAGGGGTATGCACAGCCGCTGCTGCCCCTATTGCACATCCAGGTCTGTGTCCCGGCCCCTGCCAGCCACATCTACATTAAAAGCCTCGACAGCACTGAGCTCTACTCGGACACCTACCGCTACAACCCATTGTTCTCGCCCTCATGGCGTCAATACCACCACTGGTGCCCTTCACCATCACGGGTCCCTCACCCACCCAAGCGGGGCGATGGAAGGCGTGGGTCGAACGCCTAGAGACCTACTTCGAGGCTGCTGAAATTCCAACTGCACGCAGACGCCCCATGCTTCTTCACTTGGGAGGGGCCGACATCCACAAGCTTTCAAAGACCGTACAGGAAGCAGGTCCCCCGCGAAATTACACCACCATGCGAGATGCCATCACGGCGCACTTTGAGCCATACACCAACCCCGACTATGAACGGTCTCTCCTCCGCCAAGCACGGCAGCTGCCGGATGAGTCGGTAGACGTCTTCAATGGGCGACTGAGAGAGCTAGCCAGCACTTGTACTCTCCCAGACGAAGATGACGAAGTCCGGCCCAGTTCATTCAAGGGTGCGCCTCTTCCAAATTGCGCGAGTGCATCCTGCAAGAACACAACATGCCCATGAGAGACATCTTGACGTTGGGGCGTTCCAAAGAGTTGTCCAAGGCCCGGGCAGCCCACATGGACCCCCACTCCTCAGCCCCCATCAAAGAAGAGACAGTCCGAGAGTCCTTGGATAAGGGTAGCTGTGCAATGCTAGTGCTGCTTGACCTGTCTGCGGCCTTTGATACGGTGTCACATAAGATCCTTCTAGACAGACTCAGGCAGCTGGGAGTGATGGGGACCACCTTAGCTTGGTTCGGCTCCTTTCTTGAGGGCCGGTCCCAGAAAATACTGCTGCATCCCCATATCTCAACTCCTCGCCCCTTGGTTTGCGGAGTACCTCAGGGATCGGCCCTAAGCCCGACTCTTTTTAATATCTACCTTGCTCCCCTAGTAGAGCAGCACGGTGTCAGTGTTATCTCACACGCTGATGATACCCAGCTTGTGTTTTCATTCAGGGATCACACTGAGGCAGCATTTACCAACTTCAAACAGTGTCTGATTTACATATCAGCTTGGATGACTGACAACTGTTTGAGGCTGAACACCGATAAAATGGAGGTCTTGTTTTTCAATCAGCCATCCCCTCCACAATCCGACCTTTGGTGGCCATCAGAGCTTAATCCTCCCCTTCTTCCTGTCTCCTCTGCTAGGAACTTAGGGTTCAAATTTGACTCCACCCGTTCATGCAAGACCCAGATAAGTCATGTCTCCTCATCGTGTTTTTGAAAAATGAAGTCCCTACGGAGGTTTCTTCATTTCCTACCCATGGACTGTAGGAAAACGGTGGTCCATGCGCTGATCACGTCTCAGCTGGACTACGCAAACAGTTTGTACTTGGGTCTGTCAGCCTACCTGAACAGGAAATTACAAACTATACAGAACGCAGCCGCCAGGCTCATCAGAAATGTTCCACTAAGACACCACATATCCCCCCATCTGCGCAGCCTACACTGGCTGCCTGTTAAGAGGAGGATAGAATTCAAGGCACTGACTCTCGCTTACAGAGCAGTAAGAGACACTGGCCCTCATTATCTAATGAAGAGACTCCGTAAATACCATCAGACGAGGGCCCTGAGGTCCAATCATCAAGAACTCCTAGTCACTCCCCGCTTTGCAAAAGCTAGGTTGGGTGGCCGCTCATTTCCCGTTAGAACAGCTTCTCTTTGGAACTCCATGCCTGAATATATTAGGAAGGCCAACTCAGAATCTGTATTCCGGAAATCCCTAAAGACCTGGCTCTTTAACCTTCCTTAGCATTAGGTAGCACCTGGCAATCTGCCCATACCTCGCTGTATTCGCTGCTAGCGCCGGGACACCTCCGTTGGAGGTAGCCGCGCGCTCTACAAGATACAAATAAATAATGCCATCCAGACTGAGACGCGGGGAGACAAGCCGAAGTCCACCAAACCATCTCCAAGGAACAACAAGCAAGGCCCACAGAGCCGCACGTGCGGGTGGTGCGGAGGCCCGTACCCCCCCAACGGAACCTGCGAATGGCAAAACGTGCCGTGCCTGTGGTAAACAGAATCATTTCTGCAAGGTGTGCCGCTCTTTGCAAAGATGACGGTCCAGGGGCCCACAGAAGCTGGTGCGCACAGTGGAACCGCACCCAGACGAGACGTCAAGCAGCGACATGGACGAAGACGAAACAGCCACCGTCCACGTGGTGAGAACACTTGATACGCTCAAGGCTGCCCGGCAGACCGCACCAATGTGCATGATCGGAGTGCAAGACCATCCAATCACCGCGCTCATAGATACAGGAGCCACCATCAACCTCATGGCTGCAAACGTCTACCATAGCCTGCCTAACCTGCCAGCACTTCGCAGCACCAGCGTGCAAATATATGCGTTTGGCAACCGCTCACCGCTGAGACTTTGTGGCGTGTTTCAAGCAGACCTCTCTAATGACGCCACCCATCAACTTGCAAAAAAGTCTACGTGTCACAAGAAGGGTCAGGGTTCCTACTCAGCTGCCGCACCACTCAGGACCTCAACCTAATACAATTCGCATTTGATGTGCACGCCCATGACCTTGACCACCTACTACAGGACTTTACACCGTTGTTCAATGGAATTGGGTGCTTAAAAGGACTAGCCGTCCAGATGCATATTGACAAGTCAGTTGCCCTGATAGCCCTCAGGCATAGAAGGATCGCTTTTCATATCCAGCCTAAGGTGGAAGTCGAACTTCGACTCCTTGAGAAAGCTGGCATCATCGAACTGGTACGGGGACGGACACCATGGGTGTCCCCCATCGTGGTGGCGAAGAAGCCCAAACAATCCGACGCTGTGCGCATCTGTGTGGATATGATAGTCCCGAATTTGGCGATCAAGCGGGAACACCACCTCACACCGACTGTAGACGACATCATCGGCGAGTTGGCAGGCTCCAAATGGTTCTCCAAAATGGATCTCCGGTCTGGCTACCATCAGATACCATTACACCCTGACTCCTGTCCCATTACCACCTTTTTGACCCACGCCGGGCTCTGGAGGTACACAGGGCTCAACTTCGGCATCTCCAGCACAGCCGAAGTCTGCCAGAACATTGTCAAAGGCGTCCTCTATGGCCTGCAAGGGGTACTCAACGTGAGCGACGACATCTTGGTCCATGCTCCCACGCTAGAAGAACATCTAACTCGCCTCCAGACCGTTTTCTCACGTCTCAAGGAGAGAGCACTCACATTACACCAGGAGAAGTGTGACTTCCTACGAACAGACATCAGTTTCTTTGGTTACCGCTTCTCCGACAAGGGCATCGGCCATGACCCCGACAAAGTGAAGGACATTCAAGAAGCACCTGCCCCAGGGTCAGTGTCCGGAGTCTGCAGCTTCCTGGGCATGGTAACCTACTGCGGACGGTTTATCAAGAACCTGGCAGACCTCACCGGCCCGCTCAGGGACATGACCAAGACAACCAGCCCGTGGGTGTGGGGACCCAAGCAAGAAGAATCGTTCCAACGAACCAAGGCTGCCCTATCTGCAGATACCACCCTGGTATACTTTGACCCCCGGAGAGAATCACAACTTGTGGTAGATGCCAGCCCCACCGGCCTGGGCGCAGTCCTAGCCCAGCGACAGGAATGCGGAGAATGGGCTCCGGTGGCTTACGCTAGCCGTACGCTCACACCAACGGAGCAGCGGTACTCACAAATAGAGCGTGAAGCGATCGCAATTCTGTGGGGCTGTCGGCACTACTACATTTACTTAAACAGACACCCATTCGTTGTCATCACAGACCAAAAGCCTTTACTCCCTCTGTTTCACTGCTCCTCATCACTACCCCCTCCAAGAAGTGGATCTTGCAACTGCAGGAATTCCAATTCACCCTCCCAGCACCCAAAACCCTGCTGACTTCCTGTCCAGGCATGCCCGGCCGGTCATGCCTCCCGAAGCCGCAGAAGCTGCAGCCACTGAGGACTATGTGAGGATGATCGTGGAGAGATCCAGGCCCCTTCCGATCTCCCTGGAAGATGTCATAGCAGCCACGCAGCGCAACGACTGCTTACAGATCGCCATTCGAGCTGTCACCTCTGGAGACTGGCGGAGCTACAAAGTCCAACACCAATCCGCATGGGGACGGCCCAGTTGATCCTGAAAGCCCTGTATCAAGTTTGTCAAGAGCTGTCTGTGACCACCGATGGCTGTCTCCTTAGAGGCCCGCGACTCGTGCTGCCTGAAGACCTTGCACAGAAAGCTGCACTCCTAGCGCATGGAGCTCCCCAAGGAGTCGTCAAGTTTAAAAAACGGACTCCGGAGCAAAGTCTGGTTCCCGGGCCTGGACCAGAAAGTAGAGGCGATTGTGCGGCACTGTCCTGTCTGCCTTGCCACCGGCCCATCGGATCGGCCAGCGCCAGTCATCACCGAGGCAGCCCCCAGTGTCCCGTGGAAGAGAGTGAGCTCTGATTTTGGTAGCCTCCCGGGAGGAAGACATATGCTAGTCCTGGTGGACGACTACTCGCGCCACCCAGAGTTGGAGATAGTAACAACAACATCTGCAACGGAGGTGATCCCAAAGCTAGAGAAGCTCAAAGGAACTCATGGGTTATTCAGGGAGATTCGTACCGACAATGGACCTCCGTTCAACAGCTCCGAACTGACGGACTACCTGGAATCCCACAACATCAAGCACCGCCGGATAACCCCTTGATGGCCTCAAGCCAATGGAGAGGTAGAGCGCCTGATGAGGACCCTCAACAAAACAATCCATATCGCAATGGCGGAGAGTCTCAACCTGGAACAGGCATCGTACCAGTTCTTAAGATAATATTGGCTCATGCCTTTACTGCACCACCGGCATCTCCACGAGCAAGCTGTGTTTTGGCAGATCTGTGACTGATACCATCCTGCATCACCCGGTGTGGGAAGAAGCACCCAACCCTCCAAATCAATCAGACTCACGGAGGGCCCGTACCAATGAAGACGCCTCTCGGACAAGACGCACTCGAGATAGTCTTATCCTAGTGGGTGACCGAGTACTAGTACAAGACCGCCATTCCGGACGGGGAGTTCCGACTGCTGTTTGAATTGGACCCTTGGGTGGTCGTGGAGGTCAAGGGCACAAAAGTAACAGCCCAAAGAGGCAAGAAAGACTGACACGGAACATCTCTCAGTTCAAGAAAATCCCAGAGGACATCATCGACGAATTTTCCGCTGCAGGCCTGTTGGAAGGTGCCGCTGCGACTAGCCCCCAAAGTACCAACAGGGAATGTGACCTACCGCCAGATCCAGACACCCTCTCAGAGAACCTAGGTGCAACACCCCCTCTTAGCACCACCCAAGACTCAGAGCCTGGGCTCTCAGCTGCCAGCTGTGAGAGTTCAGGAGCCAAGGAAGTAGAGCTACAGAGAGTGCCATCGCCAACACCCCCAGTGAGGGGTAGCAAAGGACGCTATGGACTGCGGTCACACTCGAAGCCGTCCCAGAAATATAAAGACTTTGTGTCCGGCTGATCAGAGGTGACGGACAAGCCCGCGGCAGCGAACAGGTACCGGAGTATCCTGAGATCAAGTAAGAGTATGCTATAACAATTGTGTCCGAACTGCGACTGCCATGTGAACTCCAAGTTTGTTAAGTTTTCTGTTTTCCCTGTTGGGTTTTTAGGTCTCACCTAGCGAACGCAGCGCATGCGCTGCTTCGACTTGGCGAGACTATTGTTGTCGGTTTGGTGCACGAAGGGAGACAAAACATGTGCGCGCCCGGACAGGCGATGTGCACGCGCACGGCGTCTCCTCTTTAGCGATGTTAGCTTTCACGCGCTCCCACCGCGCTGTCACTTTCGCGCGCTTCATTTAGCTTTCAGTTTCACTGCGGCGCTGCACTTGCCTGGACAGGCAATGTGCACGCGCACGGCGTCTCCTCTCACGGCGACAGCTTGTACTGGAGTTGTGCACGCGTACGCACATCTCCTGCCCCGCGCTTTCACAGCGAGCTTGTTTTCTCTGTATACAAACAAAGGTGACTGAAGAATATGGATGGGGAGGGCTGCCTTTGAACCCCGCAATCCCCCTTATCTGCGAATCGCTGTAGAAAAGACCAACATTAAGCACGCTTCGTGTTTATTTGCTGGATGGCGGCCCTTCGATCTGTGGCACTGTAGTAGTCTGTGACTGGAAAGCTACCTTGACAAAAGATTAACGACAGCTGAAGGGTTAAACCACTTCCCTGTAGAAGTTTACTATTAACATGCAAATCCGGAAGTGACAAATGTTTGGAGTTGAAGACCATTATCGCTTGCATGCTGAGTGTTTGTTTTCAATGTCCTTTTCCTTCCCTCGAGTTACTTTCCTTCTTATGTGAAACCGAGAATAACTGGAGTGGTATCTAAGAAAAAATGAAGAGCGACTAATGCTACTGAAACCGTAAAGTGTGCCGTTTTACTATTGCCAGTAAACTATCATTGCGGTGTAGCCTCGTGTACTTAAGTGGGTTGTTATACAGCCACGTCCATCCATCAGGAGGCTTTCATTTCCGTAGCCCCTGTTGCCATTAGTCAGTGTTCGAAAATGTTGAATCCAAAGCCATGCTTCTTCCCAAGATTATTATTTTAAAAACACGCACCTTTTTTCAGAAGGGTTAAGCCAAAAACAAATTCACATACAGTGCTTCCAAGTTTTAAAATGTAAATATGTTCCCTCAAAATGATTTAATGTGCCTCACAGTTAAAACCAACGTCGTTTACTCAGTCTGCTTATGGTTTGTTGCGCTTTTACATAGATATTTTGGAAAAGCTGGAATAATGTTCTGGAAAGGTGAGGAGGGACCTGTATTACGCCAAGTTCCGTTGGGCAATAGAAACGCTTAATTCTAGTGCTTAACTTATAAACCATCACCTTTTTTGGACCCCACGATGAATGTGGCACAGGGGGCACACAATGTTTGCCCGGGGTCACACAGTTTAAGAAGGCGAGGGTGCCAAAATTAGAGTTGACTTTATGTGGTTCTGCAACCGACAGCTCAGCTGGAAGCCAAGCCTACGCCTCTTCATAATTCTCCCACTATGTGAACCGAGGTTTATTTTGATTTAGGAAAAACGTCCCGTCGCAGCGTAGGGAGTCATGCAGCCAGTAAATGAAAGGAGCCCTTGACTCAATACCGAATTTAGTGCTGACCGTTCAGCCGTCTGCACAGAGCCGCCCGCGTTTACTGAATATGACATTGTTAACAGACGTGGTATTTGTAGGAGTAAAATAATAAACAGTGGCGTCTTACTGTGCTACGCGTGGAAACACGCCTCTCCCTTCATGGGGCGATCGCTTTAATCTTCGTCATATTAAGAGAAGGCTGCTTTTCATTTTTTTTATTTTTATCATGCGTTTTCCTTTGCTCCTATCTTGAACATCTGTAACATAACCGGAAATGTTATGATTATGATTACTTGGAGTTCTTCTTTTTTAATCCTCTGATTGTGTTGTCCCAGTTCACCAATTAGATCATAATTGGCCAGTTGTCATGTAACTGAACCTTTGCTGTAAAGAAAGGAACCCCAGGAGATGCCTGTCTTCCACTCTTAGGAAAAATAGCCTCTGCGCCTTTCAAAGAGAACAAGCATTTGCAATGCAATAGGTCTCGCATTCACGCGAGTTTAAGCTATTGGCATTGTAATTGACAATGCCTTTTATTTATGTTTTAAAAACGAAAACAAAAGTAAAAGGCATTATTTGCAATGTCAATAGCTGAAACTCGCCTAAATGCGAGACCTATTGCATTGCAAATGCTTGTTGTTTTTGACATTTCCTGGTAAAGGAGAAATGTAGTGTTGCCAAGGTTTGGGCAAGTCCACTATTCCTGATTGCACAGGGGGAAGCGGCCGCGACCCCCATGTGCGTGATGTAGATGGTGGGAACTGGCGTACGCCAGGAGAACTTAAGGAAGTAATAAAAAGCCCGTGGCTCAGTTATCTGGCCAGTGGCCACTACCAGACAGGCGACTACGTGTGGGCATTGATGTGCATAGGGCAAGGCCCGACCACCAATACGACAGGGCCCTTGGATTACGCTTTCTAACAGCGGAGTCAGCGCGGGCACTGACTTTGGAAAACTGATGGTCTCCCCGACTCAAAATGGAGTGACGGAGGACTCTTCCTGCCAGACTCTAAATCAGGCGCATTGTCTATAAGCGTGGATTCCGAGACGAGACCAGATTGATACCAATGTTATGTTGCATCCAAAAATTCGATTGATTTCCAACATAACCCCAGAATCGAATCATCCTGCATTTAGTCATTACATGAATAAGGGAACCTTTCCCACCCTGCACACACACAACAAAGCTGCAAAACATTTCAAAAACATGGGCAGAAATTACAATGCATTTCAAAGGCGCAGAGTCACGTTCTCTCATCGCCATCTAGTGGACATTTATCAAAATGAAATTAGTATTTCCTATGATACTATTTCAAGAGGTCAAAATCATACACTTCATTGTGAAATGCATCCTTAAATACTGTAACAAATCTATGTCCCCCCTCTAATATTGATTCCGCTCATTAATATAAGTTCTTATGGATGAAAAGTTCACATTGTCTACTTTTAGACGATTCATGGTCAATTGTAAAAAAAATCAAAACCATCTATTTTAACTCCTTAATCCTTACAAAAAACGTCGGGCAGTGGTGACTTTTGAATCGCTGTTAACAACTGTTCAGATATTTGGATTTTCAAGATGCGAATTGCACTGCCAACACAGCATTTTATTACATTGCCATCTAGTTAGAAAAAACAAGAATATGGCTAGACAATTTAAAAATCTGATTTTAAATTTACCAGCTGCTTCACCAAACATTTATACGTTTTGACAGCATTATGTGCTAATTTACACATTTTACACTGGCCTCAAGAAAAACAATCAACGTAGCAAGTGTTGTAGCAATGTCCATTCTACAAGTTTTACAAATGAACATGTTATCTGAATTACAAAGTTTTCTATATGTTATAGAGGGATAGTTAGACAAATTTAGGTCTTTACCAGATATCAAAAGATGAAAATGATGCTTTATGAATCTACAAATTGGTCTATGGACCGAGCAACACCTAAGATCAACAGTATTTTATTGTTATTTACCTGATACTAATTAAATGTGGGATGGTGGGAACAGGAATTTGCAGGGCAGAGAGGAAACTAGGGTTACGTGGAACACAGAAGGGGGAAAAGGTGCTATTGCTCGAGTTTCTTGAGTACTTGAAAACAAACTCCCAAACCTTTCGACTTACTGTGAATTTGAGACAAATCAACACAGTTTTTCTATATTTACTTATGGAAACAGATAACTGTAAAATTGTTATATTTTTACATAGAAAATAAACTTCTGCCAAATGACACATTTCATACTTCATCATGTCATCTGATCCCTTTGGAATAAGTAGTCCTTATGGGCAATATAAATTAGCCTTGTTTTACAATAAGAGCCTGATGTAGGCTCTGGTGGACAGTAGCCTGCCTGCCAAATTTAGATATGACTGCCAGCACAGCGGTCATCTATGTACCTTGAAAGAAACTGTCGCTATGGCGGTTCCTTTCAAGGTACAAATGTTTGGTGGACGGCTGCAGTTGGTTTTGACCACAGCTGGAGTATGATCATGAAAACCAAAACAGCTAATGACCCCCACACCGTGGGAGTTTTCTGCCAGGGCGTGGGGGTCATTAATTGTTTTTTTTTAATGATCCTCATCGCTGTTATACCTGGCGGGGAGGGACTGAAAAATGAGGAAATAACGCCACACACCCTAAACAGGGCAGGTGGTGCAATGCCCATCCTCTGATAGCCACTAATCCCTTAGGCTGTCGGAGGAAGCTTTCTGTTAAGGGAGCCAACGGGGGCTACCAACGGAAACCTTATGGTCTGCACATCTATAAATAAGGCTGGCAGATCGAGCGTTTGGCAGACATAGGACTCTGTGGCGTAAGCAGTGGATTACACTGTCTGTCAAACTCTAAATCAGGCCCCAAGTTAAATGCTGTAAAAATTTTGAATTGGGATCTCCATTTTAGACCTAAGACTGAGCTCAACACTAATAAAGACCATAACAATCAAATAAGTTTGATTTTAAAGTACACTTCTGACCATTAAAATCAAGTACAGAATTAGAAAACCACACTGGTATCTTCTAGGATTTTTTTTGTGGACTTTGTAAAATTAGCAAATTTGAACAGAATGCAGTCAAAACATTTGGAACATTGGGTGAAAGAACTGTTTAACTTAGAATATGATATATTCTAAACCATTAAATCCCTTTATCGCAGCAGACGTGATGTTCATGTTCTCCACACTAAGGGCCTAATTACGAGTTTGGCAGTGTGGGAGCGGACCACCATGCTGGCGGTCTGCTAATGCACCACCAAACCCGTAGTTGAAGCGCCCACCAGATTACAAGTTTCATCGTGTCTGGCGGGCTATTTTTGGTGGTCCCACGGCGGTGCCTCTGAAAATGGGTACTGCAACTGACATGCATGCACACAGGGGGGCACAAAGGGGGGCACATGTTGTGCCCCCCTGCATGCAGCCCATTGCACATGGGCAACAGGGGGGCCTGTACGGCCCCCTTTGTTTCAGGACTGCCAGCCTTTTCATGAAGGAAAGACATCCATGACACCGCTGGAGGTCCTGAAACAAGTAATATGCATGGAGGTGCTGCAGCAGCACCACCAGCATATCACTGAGCCCCTGACCGCAGCACCACCACCATGAAATGGCGGTTCCCTGGTGGCTGCGGTGTTGCAATGGCGGTCCGACTGTCCAACTCGTAATGTGGCGGACGGACCGCCGGTGCGGCGGTAGCTGGAACGCCTCCACTGCGTGAATCTGGCGGCCCTCGGACCACCAGACTGGTAATTAGGCCCTAACTCAGTAAATCAGAGAATGAAAAGTTACTCGCCTGTGATCCTAGTTCTCATCCAGGGGAATCTTCATCAAAGTCATAAGCACTGAATAGTCCCACCCATGTGTGGGGATCCCACAGCACTTTTAAAAATATACATATATGTATAACAAATTTTGTACCATAGTACCTTATATATATGTTTGCAGCTTAAAGAAAGGCAAAAAATAGCCAGATTTCAATGAATTTTCATTTGGAAAAAGAAGCCAATTACACAGAAATGCATCACTAATAAAAGGTGACAGTACAAAACCTTTTCACAAACCTTTTTAAAAGGAAAAAGAATGGCAAATACGAGTCATTTTTGGCGAATAACCTACAATGTAAAGCAAATCTGGCACTGTGCCTTTAAGAACCTACTGCTACACCCTGTATCCCATCATGCCTCACAGATGACAGCTCATGTCATTTTTATGGAAATTAGGAATACTGGATGAAATAATTGATGAGAGCTGTAATAGTTACTGTCCGGGGAGATGGGAGGGTTGCTTATAACTTTATTGCCCTGGAAGAGAACTTGGATTACAGGTAAGTAACTTTCCCTTCTCTTCCAGGGGATCCTCATCAGCAGTCATAAAAACTGAAAAGAATAGTTAGCCATCCCACGAATAGGCAGGCAAGAAACAAAAACAGCTCCAACAATCACCCAAAAAGGCTGCTCAAAGAAGCTTTGCCTACTTGAGTATCTTCTCTGGAGTCTGAATCTAGACAGTAGTGTCTAGTAAATGTATGAACACATCTCCAAAAAGCAGCTTTACATATTTCTGAGAAGGGAACATTTCTAAAAAGAGAAGTATTTGTAGCTTTTCCCCATGTGTAATGTACTTTAGATCTGCCAGGTAGTGGCTTTTTAACTAGTTGGTATGAAAGAAATATACGGGAGACTATCCATCTAGAAATGGTTTGTTTTGTTGATGGTAAGCCTTAACGAAAAGACGGTCTGATTTTCTTACATCTTTAGTTTCGTCTAGGTAGAATTTTAAGACCCTTTTACATCAACAGAACGTAGAGATCTCTGGAGTCGATGGATTAGGAAAAAATGTAGGTAATGAAATGGTTTGATAAATATGGAATCCTGAAACCACCTTAGGAAGAAAATTGGGATGAGTTCTCATTAGAACTTCATTATCATGGAATAATGTGTATGGTTCACTAGCACATGTTGCCTGAATTTCACTCACTCTGCGTGCAGATGTAATAGCTACTAAGAAAAGCCGCTTTCTATGCAAGGTGTTCTAAAGAGGCTTTATGAATTAGTTCAAGGGGATGGGTCCCATTAATTTGGATAGGACAATGTTAAGTTCCCAAGAAGGGGATGATGACTTAATTAGAGGAAATACCTTCTTAATCTCCTCTAGGAAGTCTTTAATTACAGGTTTTCTAAAGAAAGAGGTTTGAGATGGAGATTTTTCTATAGGCAGTTATAGCCACAAGATGTACTTTGATAGAAGAAAATTGCAAAGCAGACCTTGCCAGGTGAAGTAGATAAGGCATAATCACTTCTTCTTGACACAAGAATGGATTGTGGCTTTTCTGGATGCACCATAAGCAAAATCTCTTCCACATAAAGGCATACAACATTCTTGTGGAAGCTCTTTTAGCCTCTCCTAGAATGTCCATGCAGTCTTGTGGAAGACATAGATGACCATATTACAGTAATTTAGGAGCCAAGGAGTCAAGTTCAATGATAGAAGGTTGGGGTGCTGGATCGGACCCCTGAACTTGTACAGGAGATCCTGTCAGCATAGCATTCTCTTGTGTAGTGGCCGTGACAGGTTAAGAAAGTCTGCGTACCAGCACTGACGAGGCCATTCCGGTGCTATCATTATGTTTTTGGACTTCTAGAATTTGATGAGAACTGTGGATGAGAGGAATTGAGGGAAATGCATAAAGATATTTCCATGACCAGTCTATTAAAAGGGCATTCCCTTTCGACTCTGGTTGGTAGAATCATGATTGGTAACCTTGGCATTTTTTGTTATTTGCATCCGCAAACAGATCTATTAGTGGATAACCCCAGTCTTGAAAAATGTCTTGCAAGACCTCGTCGTGTAGAACCCAGTCATGTTTTTCTTGAAATACTCGGTTGAGTGAATCTGCTTGTACATTCCAAACACCTGGGAAGGGACAGATGTTACCTTAAATTCCTGGCTGCTAACCATTTCCTTATGGTTTGCGCTTCGAAATAGAGGTCTCAAGTGAGTTCCTCCCTTCTTGTTCAGATAATACATTGCTGTTGTATTGTCGGTCTGAACATAAAGGGCATTTGTTTCTATTGAATAAAAGACGTCAAAGACAGATAAACAACTCTCAATTCTAGAAGATTGATATGAAAGGTCTTTTGTTTGTGAGACCATACCCTGAGAGTTTATAAGTGTCCCATATGCACTCCCCAACCCTGGAGAGATTTGTCTATGATCAATGTTTGAACTGGGAGATCCAGATGGAACAGTATTCCTATCAAGAGATTCTTTGTTTCCACCATGGAAGAGATTGAATAGCATTTTGTGATGGGGTCAGTTTCTTTTCCCAGTGGTCCGAGAACCGATTCCACTGGTCCTCCAGACATTGTTGCAAGGGCGTCATGTGAAGTCTTAAATGGCCGACCAGATAAATGCAAGACGCCCTCGAACCTAGTAGGGATGAGATTTGTCTTGCGTTGGATGAAGAGTGTGTAAAAGATTGTGACACTTCAGATGGATTGAGCATAAATTCTCCTACGAAGGATACACTTTTGCGGACTGAGTATCCAGTATTGCTCCAAGGTATTGTATTTTGTGTACTGGGTAAACAATAGAGTTTCTGAGATTTACTCAAAGATCCAAATTGGTTAGTGTTTTGAGGAAAGTTTTGAAGTGCTCACATATCTCCATTGCTGATATGCCTTTTATTAGCCAATCGTCTAACTATGAATAGATGAAGACTGTTTGCTCTCTAAGATGGTCTGCTTCGACTGCCATATATTTCACAAATATTCAAGGAGCTGATTTTAGTCTGAAAGGTAGGACTTTGTATTGGTAATGTTTTGAGCCTACCATGAACCAAAGAAACTTTTGATGTTTTCCTATTATCGGAATGTGAAAGTAGGCCTCTTGGCGGACTGTTGAACACATTCAGTCTCCATGGTGTAGTAGAGGATAGATCTGGTGTAATGCCAACATTCTGAATTTTTCTTTATGTACTTGTTTAGTACTTGAAGATCGAGAATGGGTCTGAACTATTCTTTTGATCCTTTTGTGCGCACCGAAAATCACAGGAAATATATTCCCAATCCTCCCTGGCGGTGGGAAACCTGCTCCACAGCATGTTTCTGCAATTGATTGTCGACTTCCTTCTGCAGTAGGTCTTTCTGATATGACAATGCTTTGGCTGGTGGAACGAAGGAGGAGGGGACATGAAGCAAAGAGAATATCCATTCTGAATAATTTTCAAGATCCATTTGTCTGTTGTTATTAACTGTCACTCTTCCAGATGTTTGACAATACTTCCCCCACTGTAGTAACTGTCGGAGAAGGAGGAAGTAACAACTTATTTTTTGGCTGGAGGTTTTCCTGCAGACACTGTGGGTTCCTCTACCTCTGGACGACTTACAAGAATGGTAGGGTTGTTTCTGCTGTTGGTGACACCTGTGAGGGGTTTGAAATATCTCCTACATTAGGGTCTGTACCTCCTACAGTATTCCTTTCGCTTCCTAGACCAACAGACTTTAAGGTGTCCCTCTCTGTCTTCATTCAGGACATCTCGCCCTCTGCATGCGACTCCAAGAGTGTGTTTCCAGAAAATGACAAATTCCGAATGCGATGATGTGCTTCTGCCTTGAGTACAGTTAGTCTGAGCCAAGACGTTCGATGTGCACAGATCCCATGACAATATCCATGACCAGCCCGATCTGAAACACATGCTGCTGCACCTATTATCTGGTTTGATACCAGGCCACCTTCATTTAAAATCTCCTAAAAGTCTTGCTTGTCTTTTTATGGGAGATTTTCGGTAAATATTTTAGTGAATCCCACAGAGAGATATCGTATCTTCCCAACAAAGCGGAAGCACAGGCAACTTCATCGAAGATGCTGATGTGTCACACATCTTTTTTACCCAACACATCTACTTGTTTGCCTTCTTTGGGCCAGATGTACGACCTTTCAGTATAGCAAGTCTCAAACTGCGCAGAATTGCGACTCGCAATTTGTGACTCGCTAAACTAAATGTACAACAGTGTCTCAGACACTGTCTGCGATTCCCAATGGGGTCGCAAATTGCATGCCTCATCAATATTCATGAGGCAAGCGCAATATGTGACCCCATTGGGAATGGCTAGCACTCACAGGTATGGTGGCCTGCTGGGGTCAGCAGACCACTAGGTCTGTGACTGCTTTTTCAATAAAGCAGTATTTTTTTTTTTAAATGCAGCCTGTTTTCCTTAAAGGAAAACGGGATGCATTTAAAAAAGAAATATGAAACTTTTCAGTTTCATTTTTTAAGGGCAGGCAGTGGTCCCCATTCACAAAGGGGAAGGGGTCCCTTGGGGACCCCTTCCCGTTTGCGAATGGTTTACCACCTACTTGAAGTAGGTGGTAAACTGCGAGTGTTTTGCGACCGCAAATGCGGTCGCAAAACATTAGTACATTGCAGTCAGACTCGCTATTAGGACGGGACACCCTTGGCACGCCCCTTCCTGATAGGGAGTCGCAAACCATATTTTGCCAGTCGCTAATATGTTAGCGACTCGCAAAATATGGTTTGTACATGGGGCTGACCAATTTTGCGGTTGCAAACGGGCCGAATTACCATTTGCGACCACAAAAAACGGTTGTGCATCTGCCCCTTTATCCGGTGGTACGGAAGGTGAAGGAGAAACAGTGTGAGACTTTTTGCTGCTGCAACAACAACCGAAACTGGAAAATGGTACCTGGTAAGGTGGCCGATATTTTTTAAGAAGTCTAGATGGAGCAGACTTCACTGATCCAGGCGTGAAAAATAATTGCATCACAGGTTCCAATAGGCCGGGTACCTGAGGTAGTAATGGCCTTGTTGCTGCTCTGTGATATAACTTCTCAAAAATAACAGATGATGACCCCTGAGAAACCCACAACATCTCTGCAAAGATCTAGTGGTCCAAGATGTCAGTTCCAGATCTAGCACCAGGTGTAGGAGAACATAAAAAACCAGATCAACGCCCTTGTGCTGTAAAAGATCAAGCAGGAGCCTCGGCACAGAAGATCTCCATCTTGGACAACTACTGCTTGCTCATCAGTCAGAAATTATTCACCTAATCTGACAGATACACCTCCAGCAAGAGTTTCTCCCAAAGATAATGTTCTCACCTTTAACAAGGTTTTAAAGAGGAGCAGCAAAATGAAATATTGATATACCTACCCCTTCTACTACAAGAGTAGTAGGGGATTCTGTGATGCAGATGGTGTGCCTGGAGAAAAATGAGCCGACGTTGATCTCCTGGGAGATCTGAACCTCAAGTGTGACCCCGGGATGCGGGAGTACTAAGAGTCAGATGTATGTGGCACACTCCTATGTCGTAAGCTCTGAAGGACGATAATTTATTAATTATGAAATTGCTGAAATTAATATTTTTAGTTGCTTTAATGTTTAAAATATTGGATAGATAATTTATTTTCAGGAGCGGGACATTTGGCTTTTAGGGGATAAAAGTGGGGAGATTATTAAAAAGTGGATAATTTAATTTAAATTTACTGTTCATTATTTTAAACATATGCAAATGTACATGGTGCAATTTTTTTAATTATTTTGTCACGTTAATACATTGAATAAATTGTTTATAAAAACTATGAATGAATATATATATATATATATTCACTGAAAAAACCATAGGTTTCAGGCACGTTATAGTTAGAAATTAGTAATGTCATCAGTGATGTCACTGACCATGTCATGAGTGATGTAATATGTGACGTCCTCAGCAGTGCATTGCGGGGGCGCGAGTTATAGTTAGCTGAACTAAAAATAACGGGGAATTTCACGGGTTTTGTACGAGTGCAATGTCCAACTAACTATAACTGTCCCTAAAACCTATGGTTTTTTCAGTGAATTTCTAAGGTTTTTTAAATGCTAATTTCTAACTATAACGTGCCTGAAACCTATGGTTTTTTCAGTGAATTTCAAAGGTTTTTAAATGCTAATTCCTAACTATAACGTGCCTGAAACCTATGGTTTTTTCTGTGAATTTCAAAGGTTTTTTAAATGCTAATTCCTAACTATAACATGTCTGAAACCTATGGTTTTTTTCAGTGAATTTCAAATGTTTTGTAAATGACAATTTTTAAATGTATTAATTGTTATATTTATTTTTTTGATACTGATTTACTACATTTTTTTAAACTATTAATTTTTAGATATTTTATTTTTAAATTACATTGTAATTACATTATACATTACATTACAAAATATACTTTCTCAGAATGAATTACTTTAGTTTAAATACTTTGCAAATAGGCAATAGACTTTTAAGTACAGTAGTTACAGTTGTTGCAATGGGCAACACAATTTCAAACACAATGCAACATTGAGCTCAATGTGAATTTCTAGTTAAATGCAATTAGTTACTTTATGGATTACGTTTCTAACCACAGGACTGGATCCTAGATTCAGTCCTGGGACATCTCCTGTAAACAGTTGAGTAAAAGCGTTTTGGTTACAGTAGTGATTTTTAAAGAATATTATTGTATTTTAAAAGTTGACAGAAACTTTTTCACATAGAATCACCAATGTTATCCTATGGGAGGAAATTCACTTGGCAGGTAAGTAGTGTTATCGTTACTTTTTCTTACTCAGTAGTGGATCCTGGATCCAGCACTGGTGCATCTCCTGTAAACAGTAGAAGGAATGCATTTAAGTCATACAGGCGATTTTTAAGGAATATTTGTAGTTTGTGAAAATCGACACTTTGAAACTTTTCTGCTGAAAACCAGACAATGGATTCCTATGGAAGGAAATACAAGTTACTGGTAAGTACGGTTAGAATTACTTTTCAGGGTCAGTGCTGGGCTAAAAGATGCAGCACTGGGTTCTCTCCTGATAACAGGTGAGTAAATTGGAATTCGTAGTTTGGCTGATTTTAGAGGAATATTATAAAATTCCAAAACTCCACACTTAGAAGAATTTCCAAGTGAAACTAGTTAGCCTATGGAAGGAAATTCAAGTTACTGGTAAGTACGGTTAAAATTACTTTTCAGGATCAGTACTGGGCTCAAAGATGCAGCACTGAGGTCTCTCCTGATAACAGGTGAGTAAATCGGAATTCATAGTTCGGCTGATTTTAGAGGAATATTTGCACAATGGTGAAGGAAGGGGGTGGGGCCTGAGGTGACATGTCTGCAAACACGTCCTGTGGCGCGTTTTAAGTTGGAGAATTAATTCCTCCTCAATCCCGAGGGTCCCTAGGGGCCAACTAGCCCACCAGATACCTCCAGTATGCGCCAGAGAGCTGCTTTGCAGAGAGGTGTTCAGAGGCCACGCCCCTTTTTACAACACTTTGCAACGCAGCTCTGTGGCGCTCACTGGAGGTACCTGGTGGGCTAGTTGGCCCCCAGGGACCCTCAGAATTGAAGGGGATTTAATTCCCCATCTTAAAACGCGCCACGGGGCCTGTTTGCACACATGTCACCTGAAGCCCCGCCCCCTCCCTTCACCACTGTGCAAACGCGCCCCGTGGCGCGTTTTAAGTTGGGGGATTAAGTCCCCTTGAATCCTGAGGGTCCCTGGAGTCCAACTAGCGCACCATGTAGCTCCAAAAAGCGCCACAGAGCTGCGATGCACAGAGGTGTAAAAAGGGGCGTGGCCTCTGTACACCTCTCTGCAACGCAGCCCCCTGGCGCATACTGGAGGTTCCTGGTGGGCTAGTTGGCCCCCAGGGACCCCCAGTATTCAAGGGGAATTACTTCCCCTTCTTACAACGCGCCCCCAGAGTGCTGCAGGGAGGGGGCGGGGCCTCCGGCACGATGCCGTTTTTTTTTTTTGCTTCCTTTTTTTTTTATGGGAGGGGGGCTGCGTGGCCCCCCTTCCCTCGTCCACTTTTGTCCCCGGGGACCCCATCCCCCGGGGCCTGAGGCTGTTCTTTTATTTATTTTTTATTTTTTTTTAAAACGGGAAGGTGGCCGCGTGGGCCCCCTTCCCTGGGCCTGTATTTGCCCCGGGGACCCCATCCCCCGGGGCATGCCCTCTTTTAAAAAAAAAAAAAAAAATCTTTGGAGGGGGGCTGCGTGGCCCCCCTCCTCAGGCCATTAAAGGCCCCGGGGACCCCATCCCCCGGGGCCGGCCTTTGCTTCCTTTTTTTTTTTTTTTAATTCCTTTTTTTTGGGAGGGGGGCTGCGTGGCCCCCCTCCGGGCCACTAATGGCCCTGGGGACCCCATCCCCCGGGGCCTGGCCACACGTTGGGGACCGTAGGGGGGTCCCCAATCCCCGCACGGTCCCGCCGGCTCCCCGCGTCCTGCGGGAGCCGGCATTGCTTTTCCATAAGGGGAGCTGCTGACATGCAGCTCCCCTTCTGGAAAAGCAATCTGCTTTGCTTCATTGAAGCGAGAACAGGTTTCCCTGCTCTCGCTTCAATGAAGCAAAGCAAGTTTGCAATGACAGGACGGGAGCCGCGAGGCTCCCTTCCTGCCATTGCAAACAGCAGTGTCCCGGGGGTAGGCACCCCGGGACACTGCAGGAGCCGGCCCTGGGGGTGGCGGTCCCCAGGGCCACCACAGGCTCCAGGAGGGGGCCACGCGGCCCCCTCCCCACTTCTGCAAAGCCCCGGGAGGTGGTGGTCCCCGGGCTGAGGTCGAAACGGACCCCCATTTTAACATTTTTAGTACCCCGGGAGGTGGCGGTCCCGGGCGTGTGGGGGCTGGAGCCCCCACACAGGTATTTAAAATTTAAAAAAGAAGCCCCGGGGGTGGCGGTCCCCGGGGCTGCGGGAGGGCACAGTGCCCTCCCGCACCATTTTTATTAGAAAGCCCCGGGGGTGGCGGTCCCCGGGGCTTGGGGGCCTTAGAGGCCCCCATTAACTATAAACCCACTCCCCGCATGCCCCCGGGACTTGGCCCACCCGGGGCAGAATAGCATCGAGCGCGGAGACCACGCTCGATTTGTCTACGGCGGGATCCGCGCACCCTATGCGCATCCCGCCGATTTAAAAAAAAAATGCTTTTTTGCCCAGGGGGTCCTTGTGGGACCCCTGAGCAGACCTAGGGGTCAGGGTGTTTCTACCTGCCCCCTTTGTGCGTTTTGCGCACTTGTTTCTCTGCCTCGGTTCTACCGAGGGATAAATGGCTGCCAACACTTCCTGATTTGGAGTGTTGACAGCCAATTAGCATGCAGCTCGTGATCGGGAGGGTACGCGGACCCTACGCGGTCATAGATATATATGTGATTTTACTTTTGATTTTCTCAGCAACTACTGAACGGATTTACACCATTTAACAAAAGGGTTCTTTCTGAACCAAGAACTACCTCTTTGCCAAATTTGGTGTAATTCCGTTCAGCAGTTCGGGCTGTAGCCGTGGCTTAAGTTTCCTAAGGGAAAATGAATGGGGAAAACACGTTTTGGGACCCCCCCTTTTTTCTCGGCCCCCGCTTGATGAATCACCCCGAAACTTTAAGGGTAGGACCGGAGCGGGCCATAAAGTTTGAAAATTTCGCGAAGATTCGTCAACCGACGCAAGAGTTATTTCAAATAGAATGTTGCGGATTTCCTATGGAAAATAGGTCCTAACTATAACTATCTACTGGCGACCGCCAGTAGATAATATATATATATATATATATATATATTCACTGAAAAAACCATAGGTTTTAGGGACAGTTATAGTTAGTTGGACATTTCACTCGTACAAAACCCGTGAAATTCCCCGTTATAGTTAGTTCAGCTAACTATAACTCGCGCCCCGCAATGCACTGCTGATGACGTCACATATTACATCACTCATGACATGGTCAGTGACATCACTGATGACATCACTGATGACATCTCAAATGACATCACTGAAAAGTGGAGAAGTGTGGCTCAATGGTTAGAGCGGCAGACCCTGATGCAGAGATCTGGCCCGGGACCAGGGTTCAATTCCCGCCTCGGCGGGTCTTGGGCTCAATTTCCTCGGACCTGATAATTCTCGCCTCGGTGCCTATTCTAATCATGGGTCCCACTCTGCAACTCTGGGCAATAGCTTGCTTAATCTCCACAACGGCCCCAACAGCGCTGGGATGCCTGGCTTCACCCTGGGGGTGCCCAGGAGTGGACATTTCACAGGGAAAAGCCAGGAAGGGTTCCACAGCGGTATGCGTACAGCGCCTGGACACCCCTTTGGGGGTATGGGTGCGCTTTACAAGTACAAATTTCATTCATTTCATGACATCATCCACGTGATAATCTGATGCAGCTCCTCACACCCTAATATAACCTTTGATACACCCAATCTAAATTACAGACTGCCATTCGCAAAACTATAGACACTCCAACACCAATAACTACATACCCACTCACTGATTCTTAGGTCTACACACACACATCCACTCACTCACCCGTACAGTCACTCATACTTATGGTCACTCAGTACAGGACTATCATATGCACTCTTACTCCTATATAGACACTCAAACAACGCCACTCATCCATAGAGGTACTCACACACCTAGTCAGTCATGCAAATAATTAAACACACTGCCATTTACTCACCTATACAGTTATACACACACCAGCTCACTTAATCATACAAATACTAGCACATTGTTACGCTCTTATACAATCACTGATACAAGCACACACTCATCCATACAGCCACTATCACAATCACTCACTCTCGCTTATAGCTATTTATATACTCCAACACACATATATACTGGCTTTCACATATGTAGTTACTCACACATGTACCACTGGGACATACATTCACTCACTAACACACTCTTACACACACTTACCCACCCATACAGTCTATCACAGATGCACTCTTGAAACCATCCACCCAGTGAATCACCCACTCACACATCTATGCACAGAGTCGCACACACCCCTCCCACACAAACACTCAGGCACCCATACAGATACTCAGACAACCATTCAATAACTCATATAGACACTCATGTAGCTATTCACAAACACATGCAGCCACTTACACAGCAACAGACAGACGGATACAGACATTCACCCAGTTTAGTCACTAACCCATGCATTCAGTAAGATACCTTAAATCACTCACTTATACAGTCAGTCACGCACCTACTAAATCATCCATACAGACACTTACACACCCATTCATTCTTCAATACGTCTTTTCCTATATATATTAAAAATATTTAAACTTTACAGAAACACACAGTCACTGGATGATGTCATCAGTGATGTCATCAGTGATGTCATTTGAGATGTCATCAGTGATGTCATCAGTGATGTCACTGACCATGTCATGAGTGATGTAATATGTGACGTCATCAGCAGTGCATTGCGGGGCGCGAGTTATAGTTAGCTGAACTAACTATAACGGGGAATTTCACGGGTTTTGTACGAGTGAAATGTCCAACTAACTATAACTGTCCCTAAAACCTATGGTTTTTTCAGTGAATTTCAAAGGTTTTTAAATGCTAATTTGTAACTATAACATATCAGAAACCTATGGTTTTTTCAGTGAATTTCAAAGGTTTTTTAAATGCTAATTTGTAACTATAACTGTCCCTAAAACCTATGGTTTTTTCAGTGAATTTCAAAGGTTTTTTAAATGCTAATTTCTAACTATAACGTGTCTGAAACCTATGGTTTTTTCAGTGAATTTCAAAGGTTTTTTAAATGCTAATTTGTAACTATAACGTGCCTGAAACCTACGGTTTTTTCAGTGAATTTCAAAGGTTTTTTAAATGACATTTTTAAATGTATTAATTTTTATATTAATTTTTTTCATACTGATTTACTACATTTTTAGAAACAATTTCTTTTACATATTTTATTTTTTAAATTACATTGTAATTACATTATACATTACATTACAAAAAATACTTTCTCAGAATGAATTACTTTAGTTTAAATACTTAGCACATAGGCAATAGACTTTTAAGTACAGTAGTTACAGTTGTTGCAATGGGCAACACATTTTCAAACACAATGCAACATTCAGCTCAATGTGAATTTCTAGTTAAATGCAATTAGTTACTTTATGGATTACTTTTCTAACCACAGGACTGGATCCTAGATTCAGTCCTGGGACATCTCCTGTAAACAGTTGAGTAAAAGCGTTTTGGTTAGAGTCGTGATTTTTAAGGAATATTATTGTATTTTAAAAGTTGACACTTAGAAACTTTTCCTCATAGAATCACCAATGTTATCCTATGGAAGGAAATTCACTTAGCAGGTAAAAACTGTTATCGTTACTTTTTCTTACTCAGTGTTGGATCCTGGATCCAGCACTGGTGCATCTCCTGTAAACAGTTGAAAAAATGCGTTTAAGTCATACAGGCGATTTTTAAGGAATATTTGTAGTTTGTGAAAATCGACACTTTGAAACTTTTCTGCTGAAAACCAGACAATGGATTCCTATGGAAGAAAAGATAAGTTACTGGTAAGTACGGTTAAAATTACTTTTCAGGGTCAGTGCTGGGCTAAAAGATGCAGCACTGGGTTCTCTCCTGATAACAGGTGAGTAAATCGGAATTCGTATTTCGGCTGATTTTAGAAGAATAATTTAAAGTTCCAAAACTCCACACTTAGAAGAATTTTCAAGTGAAACCAGTCAATGTTAGCCTATGGAAGGAAATTCAAGTTACTGGTAAGTACGGTTAAAATTACTTTTCAGGACCAGTACTGGGCTGAAAGATGCAGCACTGAGGTCTCTCCTGATAACAGGTGAGTAAATCAGAATTCGGATTTCGGCTGATTTTAGAGGAATATTTGTATGTTTCAAAAATCAACACTTAGAAACTTTTTCAGCAAAAAGCAGGCAATGATATCCTATGGAAGGAAATTCAAGTTACTGGTAAGTACGGTTAAAATTACTTTTCAGGACCAGTACTGGATTGAAAGATACAGCACTGAGGTCTCTCCTTATAACAGGTGAGTAAATCGGAATTCGTGATTGTGGATGATTTTAGAAGAATATTTGCACAATGGTGAAGGGAGGGGCGGGGCCTGAGGTGACATCTGTGCAAGCGCGCCCCGTGGCGCGTTTTAAGTTGGGGGATTAAGTCCCTTGAATCCTGAGGGTCCCTAGGGGCCAACTAGCCCACCAGGAACCTCCAATATGCGCCAGGGGGCTGCGTTGCAGAGACGTGTAGAGAGGCCACACCCCTTTACACCTCTCTGCAACGCAGCTCTGTGGCGCTTTCTGGATGTACCTGTTGGGCTAGTTGGCCCCCAGGGACCCTCAGGATTGAAGGGGATTTAATCCCAACTTAAAACGCGCCACGG
This sequence comes from Calotriton arnoldi, assembly GCA_963921515.1. Lineage (NCBI taxonomy): Eukaryota > Metazoa > Chordata > Amphibia > Caudata > Salamandridae > Calotriton > Calotriton arnoldi. The sequence goes on along the minus strand of CAWUFW010007796.1, from coordinate 696,254 downwards.
GCGCGTTTGCACAGATGTCACCTGAAGCCCCGCCCTCCCTTCACCACTGTGCAAACGCGCCCGTGGCGCGTTTTAAGTCGGGGATTAACTCCCTTGAATCCTGAGGGTCCCTGGGGGCCAACTAGCCCAACAGGTATATCCAAAAGCGCCACAGAGCTGCGTTGCAGAGAGGTGTAAAAGGGGCGTGGCCTCTGTACACCTCTCTGCAACGCAGCCTCTGGCGCATACTGGAGGTTCCTGGTGGGCTAGTTGGCCCCAGGGACCCCAGTATTCAAGGGGAATTCGCCCTCTCTGCAAACGCGCCAGGGCGCCTTTGCAGAGTGGTGAAGGAAGGGGGTGGGGCCTGCGGGCCCGATCATTTTTTTTTTTCTTCTCCCTGAAGGGGGCTGTGTAGCCCCCTTCCTTTTTCCTATTTTCAGGCCCTGGGGACCCCATCCCCAGGGCCTTACCCCTTTTTTTTTTTAAATTAAAAAAACGGGAAGGGGGCCGCGTGGCCCCCTTCCCTGGGCCTGTATTGGCCCCGGGACCCCATCCCCCGGGCATGGCCTCTTTTTTTTTATTTGGAGGGTGGCTGCGTGGCCCCCCTCCTCAGGCCATTTAAGGCCCCAGGGACCCCATCCCCCGGGGCCGGCCTTGCACTTTTTTTTTAAACTTTTTTATTTTTGGGAGGGGGGCTGCGTGGCCCCCTCCGTGGCCACTTATGGCCCCGGGGACCCCATCCCCGGGGCCTGGCCTCTCGTTGGGGACTGTGGGGGTCCCCAAACCCCCACAGTCCCGCCGGCTCCCGTGTCCTACGGGAGCCGGCATTGCTTTACACATGGGGAGCAGCTAACATGCTGCTCCCCATGTGAAAGCAATCAGCTTTGGATATTGGAAGAGAGAGCAGGTTTCCTGCTCTCTCTTCCAATATCCAAGCAGTTTGCAATGACAGGACGGGAGCCGCGAGGCTCCCGTCCTGTCATTGCAAACAGCAGTGTCCCGGGGTAGGCACCCGGGACACTGCAGGAGCCGGTCCTGGGGGTGGCGGTCCCCAGGGCCACCACAGGCTCCAGGAGGGCCGCGCGGCCCCCTCCTTACATTTTGAAAGCCCCGGGAGGTGGTGGTCGCCAGGGCTTGGGGTCCAAAACGGACCCCCATTGTAATTTTTCTTAGTGCCCCGGGAGGTGGCGGTCCCGGGCGGTGGGGGCTGGAGCCCCCCACACAGGTTTTCAAAAATAAAAAAGAAGCCCCGGGAGGTGGCGGTCCCGGAGGCTGCGGGAGGGCTCAGAGCCCTCCCGCACCATTATACATAAAGCCCCGGGGGTGGTGGTCCCCGGGCTTGGGGGGCCTTAGAGGCCCCCACACATAAAATTAACCCCCCAGCATGCCCCCGGGACTTGGCCCACCCGGGGGCCAATTAACATCGAAGCGCGGAGATCACGCTTCGATTTTTTTTCGGCAGGATTCGCGCACCCTGAGCGCATCCTGCCGATTTTTAAAAAAAAAATATTATTTTTGCCCAGGGGTCCTTGTGGGACCCCTGAGCAAACCTAGGGGTCAGGGTGTTTCTACCCTGCCTCCCTTTGTGCGCTTTGCGCACTTGTTTCTGTCCCTCGGTTCTACCGAGGGACAAATGGCTGCCAACATTTCTTGAATCGGAATGTTGACAGCCAGCTGACAGCCAATTAACATGCAGCTCGTGATCGGGACGGTGCGCGCAGGGTGCGCTGAGGGTACGCGGACCCTACTCGGCCATAGATATCACTATCTTTTTACTTTTGATTTTCTCAGCAACTACTGAACGGATTTACACCATTTAACAAAAAGGGTTCTTTCTGAACCAAGAACTACCTCTTTGCCAAATTTGGTGTAATTCCGTTCAGCAGTTCAGGCTGTAGCCGTGTCTAAAGTTTCCTATGGAAAATTGCATGGGGAAAACGCGTTTTGGGACCCCCTTTTTTCTCGGCCCCCGCTTGACGAATCCCCCCCGAGACTTTCAGGGTAGGAGCGGACCGGAGCGCCCCACAAAGTTTGAAAATTTTGCGAAGATACGTCAACCGGCAAGAGAGTTATTTCAAATAGAATGTCGCGGATTTCCTATGGATAATAGGTTGTAACTATAACTATCTACTGGCGACCGCCAGTAGATAATATATATAATTTTATTAAATTTGAACATAATTATAATTTTTAAAATAAATAATTAAATTATAACAGAAAAATAAAGCTATATCAAAACAATTTAATAATTTGAAATAATTTTAATTCTTTTAAATACATTTTTAAATTCAAGTTTTTTCAAAAATATACATTTTATCGCAACTAAAATATTTTAATTCTTTTATGTTGAAAATTATGATGTAAATGTAAAAACGTTTTGGGACAAATTTTATTTTATTTCCCCTTATTTGAAAAGTTTTTGAAATGTTGTTTAGTTATAATATGAAATAATATAAATATGTATTAATTATGATATATACATGTATCTTTTGTTGTATATTTATACACAAGATCCAGACAATACTGGGCTGGGTAGCTCCAACAACCCAGACCCAAATCAGGGCATTCCTTGGCTTGACTGGGTACTAGGGATGTTTGTGAAGGACTAAGGGTCCATAGTGACTCCCCTCACAGAACTTACCTCCAAATGGATACCAAAGAAAGTAAACAGGACAGTGAGCTGTCAAAAGGCTTTTAACACTCTGAAGGATGCAATGTGCTCTGCCCCAGTCCTAAAAGCTCCAGAATATACCAAGCATTTCATTGTGCAGACAGATGCCTCTGAGCATGGGATAGGTGCAGTCCTAGCCCAAACCCATGAAGAGGGACATGACTAACCCTGGGCGGTGAACTCCGCACTCCGCGTTACGCGGAGTTCCGAAAAACTCCGCTTCGCGCAGCGGAGCGGAGTTTTATTCCTCGCTCGCGTTGACCAACGTCAAGTTGGCGAGCGAGGAAAATCCACCTCCTGGCGAGATTTTTCCTCGTTCGAGATCGTCAACATCAAGTTGGCGAGCGCGAGCGTGGAAAATAAATATCCCAGCGAGATTTCTCAATGCGGGGGGGGGGGCGGCGGGTTTCTCATTGCGAGTGGTCGCGTATGCTCGTGACCGCACGCGTTGAGAAACTGCCCGTTCGCGTTGAGAAAGCTGCTGCTCGAGTAAAAATCTACTCGAGCGGCAGAAAGGAAAGCAGCGCTCGCTTGCGCTGTGCATGGTGCCGTTCGCGATGATTGCAGTGCGGACAAGCATCCGGCACTGAAAATCACCGCGAACGGCATTTTTCTATCGCACTCCACCGCTTGCGGAGCTCCGCGTAGCGCAGCAGAGTTTTTTTTCCACTTCGCAGAGTTTCGCATAGCGCAACTCCGCAAATTCCGCACAGGGTTAGATACCAACCTGTTGTTTTTATAAGCAGAAGACTGCTCCCTAGAGAACAGCATTGGAGTGCCCTAGAGAGTGAAGCCTTTGCTGTGGTCTGGGCCCTGAAGAAGTTGAGGCCATACCTGTTTGGCACTCATTTCCTAGTTCAGACAGACCACAGGCCTCTCGGGTGGTTACAACAGATGAAAGGTGCAAATCCCAAACTGCTAAGATGGTCCAGCTCCCTACAGGGAATGAACTTTACAGTGGAACACAGACTTGGGACTGCCCATGCCAAAGCAGATGTCCTTTCCAGGTTCTTCCACTTAGAAGATGAAGACTCTCGAGGGGAAGGTTAGTTTCATCCTCTTTCGTTTGGGGGGGAGGGGGGGATCATGTGAAAATGTGCCTCCTTTTGCATGGTTAGCCCCAACTTTTTGCCGGTTTTGATGTGGTTTCAGTTGTAATGCACAGAGTCCCTGCCATCCAGGTCCCCTTTGCCAGTGCTTCGTCCCTAAAAATATATTCCCAATTGGTACTTCTACCCCTGTAAGTATCTAGTAAGTGGTACCCTAGGTACCTAGAGACTGGGAGCTGAAAAGGGTCCCTTGGGACCCCCTCACTGGGACCATGCCACTGCCCTTGCATGCCCCTGTGAGGGAGAAAACAACAAAGTCGACATGCACCCTGCCTTGGTGCCATGCCAGCCAACACTGCCTGGAGGTATAGGTAAGTCATCCCTCTAGCAGCCCTCACAGCCCTAAGGCAGGGTGCACAATGCCACAGGTGCAGGCATATCTGCATGTGCAGATATGCCCCTACAATATTGGGGTCCATTCCTTAATATTCTAAGTGCCAGTGAAGCCATAGAGAGTACATTGGCTGGAAACTCGACAACTCAAGTTCCACAGCATCATGATGGCTTCACTGAACACATGAGTGTTTGGTACCAAACTACTCCTCTCAATAAATCCACACTGATGCCAGTGTGTGATTTACTGTACCATATACCCAGAGGGCACCCCAGAGGTGCCCCCTGAAAACCTACCAACCCTGGTGTAGACTCTGACCGGCTGTAGGCAGCAATCCACCACTAGACATGCTTCTGGATCCCTGGGTAGAGAGCCCCTGCTCTCTGGGACCAGAAACAATGCACATCCTGGGCAGAGGTGTCATACCTCCACCACCAGGATGGGCCAGATTATGTCCAGCATTGGTTGACCTCTCCTGATCTCCATGGCAGCGCCTGCAGTGTGAATCCAGAGGCTCCCCCGACCACGACCGGCTGGTAAGAAGACCCCGACGTCAAAAGGCACCACTACAACCGAAGCCCTTGGGCCTTGGTGAGCTGAACCGATGGTGCCCCTACGACCCCGCACATCTCTACTTACCTCTGCTGTCATTGATCTCCCTCCTGCAACCTCTGGTGCCACACCTGCAGCCTGTTTGCCAAAAGAAGGATCCCCATTGAAAAGCATTGGGCGCCCGACATCAAAATTGCACCCGGCCACCTCTGTGGTGGTGTATGTTTGGTGATGCTTTGTGGTATCCCCTGTGCTTTACCTAACCACCAAAGCTTGGCCCCTGCAACCGATCTACTTACCTTGAAGAAGTGCGGCTCCAGGCACCCCCAGTCTCAATTAGAAAGCATTGGGCCGAACTCCGATTTTGACCTCTGCACCCGGCCGCCCCTGTGCCGCTGGTGGTGCAGTTTTGGTACTCATCTGACCCTTGCCCCTTACTGTGGATTTCTCAAAGTGAAAAGTATTTTTATTTAAAAACATACTTACCTTATTGCAAAGATCTTGGTCTTGAAGTAAAATACAATGTATCATTTTCTAAAATTGGTCTGGATCTCCTTCTTGAGTCATGTGTCCACTTTGTGTCTGCATTGGTTACCGGTTGCCAGAAGATCCACATTCAAGCTGCTTTGTATCACCCACAAAGCGATACATGGAACAGGACTGCTCTTCATCAAGAATAAAATCACCAAATACAGCATATACCTCTGTATATAAGCATTTATTTGGGCTATACATGTGTACCTACATATGTGTATTGGTTTGTATAAACGTCTATAATAATTATGTTTATAAATATATAGATATTTGTTAGTTCTGCTTAACAAATGTACATATTACTTATGGTTATATTATTCTATGTTTAACATGTATATAGGTGACTACATAAATAAGTAAATATTTTAACAACTATTTATCTACAATTTTTCACTATTGAATTACACAAAATAGATAAAAAACAAAACAAAAACAAATAAATTAACTTAAAGTACAGCAACACTTGAAAGTCTAAGTTTATTGAATACAACTTAAATCTACATATATTACCTTCCTTATACATATATACCTCCCATGTACTTATGTATTTTTATATTTATTACTTTACTTCTAATTCAGCATCTCCAATGCACTACCCTATATCTAACCCTATACCTCTCTCAATATATCCTCTACTTCCACTCTCTGACTCATCTCAAACCTCATTCTACTACTTTCGCCAATGCACTACCCTATTTCTTACCCTATTACTCTTTCTATAAATAACCCTTTCTAGACTCTTCCCTCCTCTACCCCCCTTGCATCATCTCATAACTCTTTTACTATTCAGATCCCCCCAAAAAGCCTTTCTAAACCCTTCTCTCTGACTCTTCCACCCTCCAACTCTCCTTTACTCATCCCAAACATCCTCCTACTGCTATGAGCTCCAAAAAAACAAACACTTTCTAAACACTTTCTAGACCCTTCCTTCTTCTATCCCTCCACTATCCTTTTTCAATCCGAATAACAAACTCACAGATCAACAGCTCAAATTAGTTTCATATCTCCATATACTATTTCACCTCTAATCCTTTTTGGGTTCCGGAGTAGCCTGCTACTCGACGAAAAAACGCTTAAACGCCTCGTCTGGGGTAGTAAGCACTATATAAATGCAATTACAATCATAATTACTATTGGTTAATTTATGAAGAATGTTAACAAAAAGTCAAAAACCATATTTTTATTATGTTTCATACCTGAATAAGTTCTGTTGGGAATATATTTTCTAACATGTATTACGTTGTTTTTATTTTTTATTAAACTTAAACAATTTTTTTCTTCATTTTAATGATTAATTTTAGAGTATGATATTTTTTTAATGTTAACATTTTAGGAATGTAGTAAACATTTTTAAAAAAATATTAATTATTAATTGTGATAAGAATAATCAATTATTTGTAAATGTATCATTATGAATAAATAGGTTTGTAATTTGGGTTAGTGTGTTTTTGAAGTAATTTTTAATTTACTTTATAATTAAAAAATGATGTGTCAGTATGGAGTACTGATTGTGCATATTAAATTTTAGCGTGTAGCGACTCGCATAAAATGTTTTAGATTGGAGTGCAAATAGTAAATGTCACCCCTTTAGTGTCCAACACCTTCCCCAAACTGGTTTAGGCTCCATTACAAGCCTGGTAGAATGGGACCGCTGCCGCTTTTTCGGCGGTCTTGTCACCCGCTGCCTTGGCGGTCTGGCCGCCCAATTATGATCCTTGGTGGAACTGGGCTACAAGACTGCTGCTGGAGCGCCGTCACTGCCGAGACTCCAGCGTCGATAGTGGGAGAGCCAGAGGTGGGTCTTGGAGGGCGTTCTGCTAAGCTTCCCGCTGTCCAGATTACAATCAACGTTTCCGCCGGGCTGTTCATAGGGGGGACACCGCCATTCGCAACTCGGTGGAATGGTAGTAAAAGAGGTGAAAACTCACCTTTGTTCGGGGCCCCACTTCGGAATCTGTGTAATTAACATGCCACATAACAGATAGTACACATAACCTGCATATACTTACAACACATACAGAACATATATAAATATTTTGTGATAGTCACACGTAGAACCTACCTATCTTTACAGCAGTGAAATGTCACTCCATCAGGACTTCGCAACCAGGAGATCACCAGTCCATCTGGAACATTGAAATCGGCTCGGCGGTATACCCCTTAGCTTTGAGTGGGAATAGCAAATTAATGTCCAACATCTTCCCCAAATTGGAACATAATGGAGTGCTAATTCTAAATGGCACCCCTTCAGTGTCCAACCCCTAACCAAAATTGGTTAAGATTGGAGTGGAAATAGTAAATGTCACCTGTTTAGTGTGCAACACTTTCTGAAAAATGGTTTATGTTGGAGTGTGTTTATTTAATTTTATATAATTGTATTGTGAAATACTTTGTTTAAATTGTATTTGCATGTAGTAGAAATAGTTATTTAATTAGTATTGATGGAGTTTAGAAATATAATAAAACAATTGTTAGTTGTATGTTTGTAATAATTAATACTATTAATTACATATTTGTAAAGAATAAACATATTTTTCTTATTTTATTTATGTTTTCAAAGTTCACTTAATATATTTTATATTTTTAAACATACATTTGAAATTAAAAATAAACGTTTACATATAGATAAATAAAACATTTTTAATATATTTTAATTATTACATATAAAACGTAGATCAAATATAAATAGAATTATTTAACATTTCTTAAATTCTTTTATATACATATTTTCAACATCAATTTAACTTACGCTTTTCAGTATATATTAAATAAGTTTAAACCACACTCCCCGAGCACACACTCAATCCAGTTATACAAGTCAAATTATATGACACATATTTCTTGTGTTCCTCTTGATCTTTAATTTTCTTTCTTTTTTTACCCAGCCAGCCAACACATGTTTTGTCGTTTAGGGTGTTCCCTACGACTTCATCAGGGCTGTATTCCTGGAAATTCTTTTGTTTGTATCTCTAAGCCGGTTCTACTTCTGTCCCGGAAAACAGTCACACGTATGGTTCATTTACTGTACATCAGAATTTCGTGTAATCCTCAAAATCTTTTGATCAACATAAATACGATCTCCTAAACAAGTGTCTTGACAAATGTATCCGGTCCCAGTTCCATCATACATCCAATATTGCGTGGCCCGAGTGATTGTCACCTTCGAAGAGCATGCCACTAATCGTCCTGTTTCATCCGTAAATCACGCCGAGTATGGCAAGATTTTGAGGATTACACGGAATTCTGATGTACAGTAAATTAACCATTGTTGCAGGGATTCGGCACATACACAGAACTGTGGGATCGATTACGATGGCGGAAGGACCGCCACCACCAGCCATGCGGTGGCGGTCCTTCCGTATGTCGACCGCGAGTTTCCCCCCGCCAAATTAGGATGGCGGGGGGAATCTCACCGTGGCAGTCGCAAAGATCGTTTGCCACGGAACCGCCACAGGCAATCCTCTGGATTGCCTGGCGGAGCGGTCTTCACCAGTAAAATGGCGGCAGTGCCTAGCAGGCACCGTCCGCCAAATTACGTTGAAGGCGGGAAAGGCTGGCGGGGATTGGGTTTGGGGGCCCGTTGCGGGCCCGCCTTGTGTTGGGGAGGCCAGGGTGCACTTGGGGGGGTACCCATGGTACCCCCCTACATTTCACAGCACTATGTGGCAGGCACCGTGTGGTGCCTGCCACGTAGTGCTGTGAAATGCACAACATGGCATTTTTGCATCGCGGCGGGTGCTGCTGTCAGCAGCAACCGCACAATGTTAAGATGCAGGATCCGACCGACACGGTGGCGGTCGCATCCTGATCCGGTGTGCGGGACCGCCGCATGTATGGCGGACGGTCCCGGTTTACACCAGGATGGCGGACGGACTCAAGTCCGTCCGCCATCCTAATGAGCCCCTATGCGCAGGAAAACATAACCTCGGTGTATAGGGGCTGAACCTTCCTACCAACTTTTTACCCAAACTCCCAAAACCGACTAGCTATAGTGTCTCATTCGTTCTCCTACATAATCATGAAGATACAAATGATTAGACAACCCAGAACACAACACTCCCGACTCTCTCAGGAATCACGGTAGCAAGACGTACCCTTTCGCTCACTCACTTGTACTTGTCCACAATAAGAATTGTCAGAGTCACTGTTATAGTTCAAAATGTTTATTTTAACTATCGTGCTCTATAATGCAGTATACGAGCCACTACCAGCAGCGAAATGCATAAACCTAAAACAGTTAGCATGGTTACAATTCCATAGGATATAAAGGGGGATGTCATCATATACAGACAGTGGAAAAAGGACTATAAGGCCTAACCACCCTAACCTTGATAAGGTGAAGTTTATTATATAAAGGAAGATCTCTGGGCTTTGTCAGCAGACCCCATACCTTAGTGCCTAGATGGAAGTTTTACATCATAGGAACAGCATAGCTCTTCTCCCTGGAAAGTTCCCTTTCCAAGTGTCTCTAGAACAACATGCATCCCCGTAATATCAAAGCACAAGTTTCCAGCAGCGCAGCTGCGTTAGCATGTTTTGTCTAGGTGCAAGGGACTGACCAGAACAGAATAACAAGGGGCATTGTTTTAGCGATCTTGCACATCTTGTTCAGACTAAACTTGAGGAACAGGCAGAGAATGCAGAAAGCAGACAGTTCTCATGTGAAAGGCTCAAACAGAGTCTTGCAAAATAAAGTCATGTAGTAACGTGCGCACAAGCAGCATCATGGCAGCAGAGCTCATGCTAACTTAGCAATGTCGACAATGACCCTATCAGCCATATAACACCCTCCCCTTGGTAAGGTCAAATTATATAGACAAAACATATTTCAAGGGTAAGCAGAGTTCAAATACGCATAAAAAAACAAATTGGAAAAATTAAAAAAAATAATAATTTATGTAGTTTAAAATTTTGGCGTTTCACAGAAAACGTGATTAATATGGAGGTGGCAAATCCATCAAAGTACGTGAACTTAAGAATGCAATTCGTTCCAAAAGGCCATCCCTATCGTTAGTAGAAAAAAGGGATGCCATCCAATCAAGTAGGCCGAAGGAACAGACGTGCTCCTCATAATCCGATGCTTCCAAGAGCATATCCGGGCAACTTGCGTGATAATTGACGAAGCTCCGTCGCAGTAGGTTCTACGCAGCCGCACAGATATTCCACTCAGCCAAGACTCCAAGTGCAGCTGCACGCGCCATACACCCATCCCTGGAACAGGCCTGCTCATGGGCCACTAAGGGACCCATTAACTGGTCATAATCCGGGTCTGATCATAACGTATTAGAGACGCAGAAATCCAAAGCCCAGTAAAAGGGGCACCGCTGACAGCAGAACACAGGTTGCACACAAGTGAAGTAGGCAAAGCGAAAAGTTAGTCCATAACTTACGCTAAGCGTTGCTTATTGCAAGCATCCAAAAGGTTGTTGCATTCGGTCACGGTACAGTTGCAATTGGCCTGGTCTGTGCATTACCACAAGATGAGCAGCCATTGCGTAATAGGAGCAGAAGGATCAGGATTCCACCAGTTAGCGCCGGTAATAATGGGAACCCACCGAAGACGCAGGAAAAAATAGAATGGATAAAGGCCGATATTACTCCAAATATCGTCTGAAAAGAAGTCACAAGGCCGGATCCCACAAGTTTAAAAAAATGAGCAAGGCCTTCTGTGTCAGACGCATTAAATATTTGATGTATAAGCTCCCCAAAGTGAAGTGGGAGGTTTGTGTTCAGAAGTGACTGAATCTCGCTAGATGTTCTAGCCACCTGCAATTCGAAGGTCTCTTGAGCCGAAGTGAGAGGCACTTCTTGTTGAAACAATAGCGCGTTGAGTCTGCTTAATATGTTGAAATCTGTTTTCAAAGTCGGAATGGAAGGCCAAATGGAACTATCTACTTTCTCATGCGGGGCGGAAAAAGCACATTGCTACAACAAGTAACACATTGTGAAACAGTTACTATATACGGGATTCCTGCCCGTAAACCACAGCAGTCGTGGTTATTCAAAATAGGATAACTGCTGTTAGTAAACAATGTAAAAGCAGAAATTATTGCTGGGACGGGAGGTCCTTTAAAAAAAGAAGCAAGATTAGGCGCGGAGACATTACAAGCGCTGTGCAACTTGAAGTGTTTGTAAACTAGGGAATGTCCTACTGTGGAATCGCAGTTCTCCCCTGTTAGGAAAACTTCGTTATCTTCCCATTGACATCTGTAAGTGAAAAGGTAGGGACCATAATTCATGGAGAAATGCATTTCCCAGGGGTTCAAAGCGGCCAACTGCGAAATGTTTCATGCAAGATTTAAAATGAAATCGGGAAAATGGGAGAGAGATAACCCCATGAATTAACCATACAGCTGAATCTGTCTCTGCTACAGAGAATGCTAAGTCTTCTAATTGTTCAATGTGTAATAGAGTGTATGTAGCGCCTTTCATGGACATAAATCTCTGTTTATCAGTTAGATTGAATGGTAAAAACAAAGCAGAAGCATTCAAATAATCCCAAGGTACTTTTCCCATTTTGAGAGTCTGTAACGTCCATGCAAACTGCATTACTGATCGTAATTGATTTTGACCATGATATAACACAGATACATCATTCTGAACAATATCAATAACAGAAGAAACAATATTATCTAAGGTATAAATGCATGAAGACAGTGTATTGATACTATTGTCCACTACTGCAAGAACTTTTTCTAAACTTGCTTTGTCAATTTGGCGCAGACGATGCGCCGCTTCAATTTGAGAAAGTTTCCATACTTCATTGTAAGCTGCATAGATAAACCTCTTTGATCTAGGAATCCTAGGACCTAAGATAAAATCAGCCCAATTGATGTCGCTCGACAAGAGTGACAAGTGTTTTACTGACGATAAAGTGGAGTGTTCCAACCATTGTTGGCACAATTTACCCACCGAATATGTGGTGACCGAATGTGAATGTGGAAAACGAGGATCTGGTCTAGTCTGTGTGAAACCAAGCGTTACATTATAAAAACGCAGATGGCATGCATTTGAACTGGTTTGCCACAACAACCAACCGGACAGGTCAACATCAGAGACATTGAAAGTGTCATTTCGAAACAGAGTTTGCAATACCTCGATAGAATAATTCATGTGTGTGCGCCAATTACCATATTCCGCCAATGACAGAATGACGGTATATTTAAATTTTTCGCAGTTGCCAAGCCAAAACAAGTAGTCTCGTGCACTGTATTATTTAAAAATAACATTTGTGTCGGAATTAGGCAGGCACGATGTAAAGCTTCAGTTCCCTGAACCTGCCAAGCCTTAGTGCCCCAAATCGATTTCAAATCAATGGTATCTCTCCAGTGATCAGAAGCCTGTACGGCCAATTCAGTTCTAAAGGAATTGGAATAGATTAATTTTGTGTTGGTCAGAATAAATTTGGATTGAGACAACAACTGCAATTTAAAGAAATAGGATTCTGAATTGGACGTGTTATAATCTGTGAAATAGGTGAACTTATCCCTAAGGGTTTTAGAACTCCCCTGTAAGGGGGTTGGACAATGTTCCCATTGTGTGTAATTAAAAGCAGGTCTTAATGTGTTGGTTTTGTGTAAGAAATGATGCCTATAGTGTTAACAGAATAAATCAGCATAATTAGCAGAATTTAAATATAAATCTTCAGCATCAAAAGCAGCATAATACTTTAAATCAGAAAATAATGAATGTACTGCTTGTACATCCCAATCATTGGGATGAACTCAAGGAATCCAAGAAGAACTGCCGCACTCTCGAGAAAGCCTGGCGACTCGACCAGACCACAGACAACAGGACCGCCCTCAAGCACGCCACCCGCAAACACCACCAGATGATCCGTGCCACCAAGAAGTCGGCACTCAAAGAACGACTGGACAACAACGCCCACGACAGCAAGGAACTTTTCAGCATCGTCAAAGAGTTCTCCAACCCCAGCGCCGGAAACAACGACATCACCCCCTCGCAAGACCTCTGCAACTCACTCGCCGCGTTCTTCCACCGCAAGATCACCGACATACATAACAGCTTCGACGCACAGACCACGCACCCTACCGCCGAACCAACGCCCGCCACCACCACCCTCTGCAACTGGACCCCGATCAGCACCGAAGACACCACCCGCACGATGAACTCCATCCACTCCGGATCACCAACCGACCCCTGCCCACACCACGTCTTCAACAAAGCCGACGCCACCATCGCACCCCATCTCCGGGACATCATCAACTCCTCCTTCCACACCGCCACCTTCCCGGAGAGCTGGAAGCACGCCGAGCTTACCGCCCTCCTGAAGAAACCAACGGCGGACCCCACCGACCTCAAGAACTACCGTCCCATCTCGCTCCTTCCGTTTCCGGCCAAAGTCATCGAAGACCGTCAACAGACAGCTTGCCGCCTTCCTCGAGACGAATGGATCCCTCGACCCCTCGCAGTCCGGGTTTCGGGCCAACCACAGCACCGAGACCGCCCTTATCGCAGCCACCGACGACATCAGAACCCTTACCGACAACGGGGAAACAGCAGCCCTCATCCTCTTGGACCTCTCCGCGGCGTTCAACACCGTCTGCCACCGCACCCTAGTGAAGCGCCTCAGCAACATCGGAATCCGAGAGAAAGCACTGGAATGGATCATCTCGTTCCTCGCCGGAAGAACCCAGAGAGTCCGCCTCCCCCCGTTCAGATCCGAGGCCACCGAAGTCATCTGCGGCGTTCCACAAGGATCTTCACTCAGTCCAACCCTCTTCAACGTCTACATGAGCCCCCTCGCAGCCATCGCACGCCAACACAACCTCAACATCATCTCCTACGCCGACGACACCCAGCTGATCCCTCTCCCTCACCAACGACCCCACCACCGCCAGAGCCAACCTACACGACGGGATGAGAGACGTCGCCGACTGGATGAGGAACAGCCGCCTTAAACTGAACTCAGACAAGACGGAAGTCCTCATCCTGGGCTCATCACCCTCCGCCTGGGACGACTCTTGGTGGCCCCCGGCCTTGGGCACCGCGCCCAAGCCAACGGACCACGCACGCAACCTGGGCTTCATCCTGGACTCCTCCCTGTCGATGACCAGACAAGTCAACGCCGTCTCATCTTCGTGCTTCAACACCCTGCGCATGCTCCGCAAGATCTTCAGATGGATCCCCACTGAAACCAGGAAGACCGTCACCCAGGCACTCGTCACCAGCCGACTGGACTATGGGAACACCCTCTACGCCGGAACTACAGCCAAACTTCAAAAAAGACTCCAGCGCATCCAGAACGCCTCCGCACGACTCATCCTGGACATCCCCCGGCACAGCCACATCACCGGACACCTGAAAGACCTGCACTGGCTCCCCGTCAGCAAGAGAATCACGTTCAGACTCCTCACCCACGCACACAAGGCCCTCCACGACCTGGGCCCCAAGTACCTCAACGACCGCATGACCTTCTACACGCCCACCCGCCAGCTACGATCAACCAGCCACGCCTCGCCACCGTACCACGCATCCGCAGAGCCACCGCCGGAGGAAGATCCTTCTCCTACCTGGCAGCCAAGACCTGGAACTCCCTCCCCACTCACCTTCGGCGAACCCAGGACCATCTCTCCTTCAGGAAGCAGCTCAAGACCTGGCTGTTCGAGCAGTAACTTACCCCCTCCCCCAGCGCCTTGAGACCCTCCCGGGTGAGTAGCGCGCTCTATAAATGCCGTGATTGATTGATTGATTGAATGTATGTCCAGTGTTACCATCTCCTAATGAAACGCGAAACACGTATGGTATCTTGAGGACTTCCGTCGGGCCATGAATTTCGAATGCTACATTATCCCAAACGATGTCATCTGCAACCGGGAAAGCTGAAATGTTGACAAGAGTTTGATCACGTTTCATTATATGGGATGATGTATGAGGGGCCAGAATTCCATCAACCAATTTTACAGCAGAGCGTTCTGGCAAATAATGACCATTGATGAGCAAGAAAAATACTGTCAAAAATCCAATCGACATGAAGAGGAAAATCAGGATAAATGCCAACCAAATGTAGGTCCAGGGCGGGACCAGTTAAGTCTTTTTCAACCAAGAGATGAAAATACTTGTTTTTGTCGGTGGAAGTGCCAAAGTGGAAGACGAGGAGGAAGAGTCTTAAGAGAGGCTCGTTCGGTCCCCAAAATAAACGCTTGCTCCCATATTCATCAGCGGTAGGGCGGAATCAGCTTGATGTTGTCGAGGACTGTTCGGCACTTCACTGTGGGACTCATCCGCAGGGTAAGTATACTCGACTTCGGCGTTGGAAGAGGATGGAAGCAGGACAGGCAAAAGATCAATAGTAGTTTCCATCTCACCCTCAGCAATACGGGGATTAGTCGAAGAGCTTGAATGCACCGGATTCAAAGAGATAGCGTTGCTTGGAACTGCAGGAGTTACACTATTCAGAATCGGCCAGACGGTGTAGCTTGACATTGTCGACTGAAATGTATCTGTTGTCTTTGCGACCAGGGAAAGGTGGTAGTATTACTGTACGAGTACCCTTCAATCCAAGTACTGGGACCGGTGCACGATAAGAGGGTCCAAATTCTTTTTTGTTCCACAACTTTTCTCGTACCAGATCTCCAATCTTAGGAAGCCAGCCGGCGACTGGAATCAGCATTGCTGTGTCATTGGAAGAGGGCAAATGTTCAGTTGCGTAGCTCTCACGGGTCTTTTGTAGATCCTGTAACATAGTAGAATGATTATCTACGTCAAAGGTTGCGGCAGCCGCCACAACGTCTAGACCATCAAGGTCTGGCACAAACATTTTAATGCCAAAGAGCATTTTGTATGGGGTCTGCCCACCCAGAGATCTTCTAGGGAGATTATTCAGTGCACGTTGAACTCCATACAAATGGGCCAGCCAGTTCCTGCCAGTACCTAAGACCCTAGCTGTCAAAGAATGCTTTAAGTCACGGTTCATCCACTCCACTATAGAATTGCCCTCAGGACTGTATGGAGACGAAAACTGCACCAGCACCCCCATCGACTTCATAGCGACCTTGTATGCCTTAGAGGCGAATGCTGGACCTTGGTCAGAATGGAAGGTGCCACAGCCAAACATCCTGACAAAGACACGCAAATCTCTAATGACATTTCGAGCGTCAGCACTGCGTTGTGGCCAAACACATAGGAATCTAGTGCATGAATCAACTGCAACAAAAATATATTTATATGCAGTATCAGAAGACAATGGACCACAGTAATCAAGATATACACAGCCAAATGGCTGATTGGAAATACATAGCTGTGTTTGTGGTGGGCATGAGACCGTAGACGGTTTGATTTGCTGACAAATGTCACACGAAAGTACATAATTACGGGTTTGATTATATAAACCATGCCACCAATAACGTTCCTGTAAAATAGAGACAGTCGGAGACACTCCGGCATGTGCAGAAGCCATGCCTTCGTGTGCGGCTATGATCAAAGCAAGTCTGCGGTCCATGTTGGGAATCAGCCAATCCCCAACTGATGGAATTTTAGCATAAGGAAATTGTTCGGGAGATACATGATAAGAATACTTCGAAGGGAAGCCCTGCGGATAAGCAGTTTCATCCCTCGTAGCAGCTACAGCTGACAGAATGTCATTATCTATCTTAGTCATGGACCTTGTAACTGCTGCAATGGAACACATGGCTACTGCAGATTTGGCCGCCTCGTCAGCCAAAGAATTACCAAGAGCATGTGCTCCCACACGCTGATGGCCAAGAGTATGTATGTGAGTGGCAGACGTTCTTTAAGTTCTGCCACTCGAACCCAAAGTGTTTTATGCTTTATTGCGCTGCCTTTAGAGTCTCGATAGTCATTTTGAGACCAAAAGAATAAGTTGTCATTAAAAGACTGAACACAGTAGTAAGAATCGCATACAATAAGAGTATTCACATTAGGATCAGCAAACACGAGAGCTAGAACAAGAGCACGCAGCTCCGCCAATTGCGCTGTACAGTCTCCAAGTGCCTGAATATGCACTATAGAAGACTTAAATTCTCCATTAACCATTGAACCAGCCACAATAGCGCAAGCCGCTGAATAAGCGTGTTTGGAACCGGTGGCCGGTTGAGCTGAGCCATCGGTATAAATGACACATTTGTACTCATCCAAAGGAAGCAACGACAACGGAGGAGGATGAACATGTTCATACTGTAAAAACTCCTGTGTCTGAAGAGCAGGATCAAAGATAAAAGTGACATCAGCCGATGTCAAAGAAGTAGCCCATTGTATCCAATGGGAATGTAGTGCCTTAGAGTGGGGTACACTTGCCTTAGTCACTGCTTCTAAAGCAGGGAGAGGCGTGACCATAAGAATGCGTTTTCCCTGCGCCAGCGAGCGTTCTTTCAGAATCGCCATTTGGACCGCCGTCAAAACTTTTTCCACATTCGAAAAACACATTTCAGCTGATGTGTACAAATGTGATTTGTATGCAATAGGTACTGTGTCTCCCTCATTGAACGTCGAGTAAGTAAAACCCACCGTCCCCAGTACTATACGTATCACCAGGTTCGTGGTATTATCACGCGTCAACAAGTAGTTAGTCGCAAGCAGATCTGATTGCAAAGATTGCAGAATAGTGGTATGTTCCGGAAGCCAGCTGGCAGAAGAATATGTCGGTTGTATCAACGCATAAAGCGGTTTGATATGCTGGGCATATTCGGGGATGCAAGTCCTTCCGAAATTCAAGAATCCCAGCAAAGACTGAAGTTTCTTCAGCGTAGACGGAGGTTGCAATTGTGCACATTTCTCCAGAAAGTGGGGGGCTAACCCCCAACCTTCATTATTGAGCTCATAGCCCAAAAAGAGCACCGCATAATGTGCAATGTGTGATTTTGCAAAATTGAATTTGTATCCATAGTGGGCAAACGATAAAATGATGCGGTCGACTCGGACAAGATGCGGCATTAGTTCGTTGTCCGTCAGTTAAATATCATATACGTACGAGAACGCATCCAGATCTATGTTGTGCAATAAAGACACAACACGTGCAGCAAAAGCCCCGGGGCGGTTCTTATACCCCATAGGCAAGCGCGTAAATTTTTTCTGATTTCCGACGGCAGTGAATGCCGTCAAGTCACGGCTCTCACGAGCCAAGTTATGACTGTAGAAACCATGGGATATATCCAGGGTAGTTATGTATTTTTTACAAACAAGGCTGTTCACTAGTGCAGAGCTGTGTGTGTTCTGTACTGCAAATGTACGACAATGACTATTCAAATTTCGATAATCTAATACAATGCAATATGAACCGTCAGGTTTCGATACCGTAAAAAGAGGATTATTCATCGGTGATACGCAGGATTCAATCACTCCTTGATACTCCAACTGAGTTAGAATGTCACAAACGGGAGCGTTAGCCTCTCGTCTGATTGGATATTGCGGTTGTGGCTGTGGCATAGACCGTAATGGTATTTCATGTGCTGGTGAATCACTATCCCAGCCCACCTGATTACGGTACACCGCCGGGGCAAGGGCCAAAGCCCACTCAGATGCGTAAGCTTTTGCATGTTCTTCAGGGACGTAATGCGAAAAACTCGGAAGTATCACGTCCTCCCCTCTAGAAGCGGCAAGCACAAATGGTGGAGGCCAATCTGCCTCCGCCAATAAAATGTCCTTAAATCCTATGTAGGGAGCACTCAAGTGAGTGCATTTTTGGTTTAAGGATTCGTTATTTACCACCAACTACAAGTTGGTGGTAAATACCGAATACCTTTTAAAAAGCAATTTTGTGCTTTTTTAAAAGTGCCATGTGGCTGACATACATGCCCTTAGGGCATGTATGTGCGCCACATGTGCACACATGCACGATTCAGGGGTGCAACAGGGTGTCAATTTGACACCCTGCCACCCTTGAATATGCTCCCCCTATTACCGATTCGGTATTTACCGAATCGGTAATAGTGAATGGCTTCCCATTCATTCCTATGGTAAATTTACCGAATGTTTACCTACATTCTATTTACCGATTCTTAAATACCGAATCGGTAAAATTCGGTATTTAGGAATCGGTAAATAGAAATTACCTACATATGGCCCTATATCTTTTAGGATTTTGGTTGTGGGTTCCTGGGAGCTAGTGCTTGCCTCTCTTATATCCTGCAAAATACTTCTAATTCTGTCACATTTGGGGACTGGTTGAGTTTCCTTACATTAAGGACAACATCATCTTTTGTAGTGGCCCTCCCATAGCATGTTTTAGAACAATATTTGGTACATTTTCAGTTCACATTTTCTGTCGATGTACTTTCTTGTTTGTAGGTGTAGCCCATGTGACTTAGAGCATTATTAAGAGTTTGGCGGTCCGTGAACCGCTGTACCCACGGTCGCGGTCCAACTGCCGTGCGATCGGCCGTCCGACCGCTGTATTACAAAATGGGCAGATTGCTATTGGAAAGACTGCGCCTGAACCGCAGACACCACCAGCACACCGCAGACCGCTGGGATCGCGGTCGGAGAAAAGCAGCTGCCATAGGGCAGTACAAAGGAGTTTCATTCAGTCTGTATTACGAGTTGGCTTTCCGAGGAGCCAACAGCGGCGGTGGGACTGCCAGCTTCAGGTCGGCAAAAACAAAGGATTTGGGGTGCGTACTCACCCCCTTCCGGTTCTTTCTGTCAGAGTTTGACGTGGATCCCTTTCTTCAGGTCCCCCTTCCCCACAGGAACTTCATCCTGAGGATTACGACCCTGTTTGCGGCGATATACAGGTGAGTTCTTTTTGCACCATATACCCATTGAATGGACTGCCCACATATGGGTCAGATTCCGGCAATGGGTAGGTGGTATTTTTTCACATGTATCGCGTATGTGCGCATTTGACACATATGCAGTTGAAATGTTCACACAGGAATCGATACATATGGAAAATTAATCACCACCACCGCAGGATCTCCGCAGACACACCGCAAGCAGCGTGGTAAACTCGTAATACGGCGGTCTGAAGGCCGCCATCGCTGTGGTCTTCTGCCTGCCGCGGACTCTGTGTTCGGACCACCAAACTCGTAATCAGGCCCTTAGCAACTGCTTTCCTTTCTGGGATGTAATCTATTTAGCTTTCTTTGTCATTGTATCTGAATAGTGTAATAGTACAAATACATTTTTTAAAAGTACGTTTATACGTTAGTTATCTATATATAAAATTCTACAATTTCTTCTATTATTTATACTTGCATGTATTTTTTTTAGATGTTTCACCCTGTTTTACAGCTTTTCTGTTGGGGGTGTTGTAATATGGAGCAGGTGCTTTCATTTCTGTTGAAAGAAAAAAAAAGTGTCAGTTTCATTTTAAATGTTTATTTGTTTGTAGTTTGTAGTCCTTAAGGTCATTTGGTTTATTTTTACTGTCTTTTGCGGTTAATTTAAATTTTCTAATAATTTATGTACACTTACTTTGTTATATCTTGTTGCTGGTTTGTGATAGGTGTTTTTTTTCTGGCAGGTAATTATTTTTCAAAGTTGTGGTGTTTCCTGTTGGGAAGTACATGTAAAGAGATAGTTGACGAGTGTCTTGTTAATTATTTGCTATTTTACATTTTGTATTTTATTTACAAGTTAGTTTTAGTTTAAATATAAGTTTTACTTACTTAGATAGTTGTTGAGATGTATATATTTCTTTTTTTAAGGGTCTGGAAAGAGAATCTATCAGAGTTTCCCCGTCTTTCAGCATTTGTAGTTTTTGATAAATTTTGTTGATAAAATTAGTGTGCCTTTTATATTGTTGATTTAATTGTTTGTCTGTTTTTATTGGTTAAGGTTGTTTATAGCTTTAGTTTATTGGTTAGTTTAGTTTTTTTTTTTTTTATCAGTTATGTCCTTCTATGGTAAACACTAATTTAGGTTTGTAATGTTTGAAATATTTGCTGTGGTTATATTATTATGAATTTAGTTATATATTTTATGGGGTGAATTATAAATATTTTTGTGATGTAATATATTTTAATTAAAACGTGTATTCAATTGTTTTTCGCAAAAAGTGTTTTTTAATACTTAGTAATGATAATGTAATTACTTTGGTGATATTATGGTAGTTGATACAGTGTGAATTGATATTTTTGACATATGTTTATTCAAAGGTGACAATATTTTTGTTTCCGATGTGTGTTTTCGATCTAAGTAAAAATAGATATTTTTAACAACAATATATGTGTTCTTGATATTTGTGGTTATGTTATTTAAGTACAGGAAGGCAATATGTTTGTTAAGGATATTTATTTTCTGATATTTTTATGTTTCGATATTGTATGCATAGATACTATGTCAGTGATCCAATGTCTCATACTTCCCTTTCTTTTTATTTATAAAAAGGTTTGTCAAAGATTTTCTATGATCACCTTTTATTAGTGACTCATTTCTATATAATTTGCTTTTTTTTTTTTATAATTCTTTTTATTGAACAAAGAGTCGATAGTTGTTAAACACAAATAGAGAGAAAAGTCGCTATAATTTGTTTTTCTAAAATGGAAATTCAACGACATCTGGCAGTTTTTAGCCTTTCTGTAGGATGCAAACATATATGTAAGGTACTATGGTACAAAGTTTGTTATACATATATGTGAATGAATAAAACAAATTTGTAGAGCGCACAGCTACTCAACAAGAGTGTCCCGGCACTGATCGACTCACGCTAACAGGGTCTAACAAGCACGCCTAGCCCTGGAAAAGCCAGGTTTTGAGATGTTTCTTAAAAACTGTCAGTTCAGCTGTGGATCTGAGAGCAGCCGGTAGTTGATTCCACGCTTGAGCTCCCAAAAACCCGAAAGATCTGCCCCCTATTCGGGCCAGGCGTACTCTGGGGATGCAAGCAAAGCCCAAGGAGGAGGACCTCAGGGATCTGGCAGGCATGTAGTGACTGACTCTTGCTCTGAGACAGCCGGTACCCTTACCGTGGAGGGCTTTGAAGAACGTACCCAGGGCCTTACGCTTGACCCTTTTATTCATCGGAAGCCAGTGTAATGCTTTAAGATGGGGGGCCATGTGCGCCCAGGGTTTGATCCTAAGGACCAATCTGGCCACGGGATTCTGAACCACTTGAAGGCGCTGGAAGAGATAGCTTGGAAGGCCCAGGTACAAAATGTTTGCGTAGAACAGTCTGGAAGTCACCAGAGACTGGAGCACTGTTTTCCTGGTGCTGAGTGAAAGAAGAGGAAGGAACTTTCTTAGCAAGCATAGCCTGCCAAAATAAATGCCCACTAAGGACTGGACTTGGGGCCTCATGGAGACCGCACTATCAATGTGGATGCCAAGGTTTTTGACCATAGAAAGGAGAGCCAAAAAAGTCAATTTCAGATTTCTCGGATTTACATTTGAGTTGGTTTGCATTGAGCCAGTTAAACACATTGGTGAGGCATGATCTAATCTTATCTCCATCGAAGTCCTCTCCCTTGTTGCAGGTGAAGATCAGCTGCGTGTCGTCAGCGTATGAAATTATTTTGGCCCCACAAGCTTCGGTCAGAGATGCGAGGGGCAACATATACAGGTTAAAGAGAGTAGGGCTAAGGATGGAGCCCTGAGGGACTCCTACTTTCATGTTGGGCAAGGGTGAAACAAAAGGGGGCGCCCAAATTTCATGGCTTCTGTCATCAAGAAAGGAGGTTAGCCATGCGAGCGCCGAACCACCGATGCCAGTATCACCCAACCTCTCCAGGAGCCTGTAATGTGGGACAGTGTCGAAGGCCGCTGACGGGTCCAATAAAATAAGGATAGCTCTGCCCCCATGGTCAAGCTTTTCCTTTATGTGCTCGATGACTTCCAACAGAGCCGTATCCGTGCTATAATTGGCCCTGAATCCAGATTGAGTAATGTGCAGGAGATTATGACTCTCTGCGTGGTCCGACATAGCTCTGTTCACATGCTTCTCAAGTACCTTAGAGAGGGCCGGGAGAAGAGAAATGGGCCTGTAGTTAGCGGGCACTTTCGGATCCGCAGTGGGTTGTTTGAGGAGTGGGAGAAATTTCGCATGCTTCCAGATGGAAGGCACAAGGCCTGTAGAAAGAGATGAATTCATCACCTTATTAACTACAGGATTTACAGCAGAGGCCACTGAGGCCAGTAGTTTTGCTGGACAAGCATCCACAGAGGAGCCAGACTTGAGGCCCTTGAGAATCACGAGCGATGTCTCAGGCTGCAGAGAAGGAAACTGCAGTAGCGCCGGGGTTTGCCGGGTATCTCACTCCCTGGCCGGGTCAGGACGTGGAGCTAAATCCTCCACAGTCCCCTCAGGAAAGGATTGTTGAATCGTAACAATCTTATTGTGGAGAAACTAGGCCAACTGGCTAGGCCATTCTGCAGAGTGCGGAGACTCCTTAGTAGCAGCCTTGGGGGATGTAAACGATTTTACGATGTTAAAAATCTCCTTTCCCTTGTTGTCAGCGGTCTCGATCTTAATCAGCAAATAGCTCTTCTTGGCCTCCTTAACCTGCAGATAGTATGTTTTAAGAGCCACTTTATAAACCAATTTGTCCTCAGGTTTATAGGATTTCCGCCACTTCCTCTCCAAGTGTTTACATTCGCTTTTGCTAGTTCTCAAAGGCTCCTTAAACCAAGGGCCCGAAGGGCTGGTACTACTGGAAGTGCGGGAGGTCAGAGGAGCTAAATCATTGACATTAATCCTAAACCAGGATTCAAGAGCGAGTGCGTCTACTTCGGGGTTTCCGAGTATTAGGGGGGCGATGTTTTAAGAACGTCCTCCAAGACTAGAAGAGAGATCTTGTGCAGGGCTCTATACTTGTATTCCGCCCTTTCCAGTAGGGGCGGGGTATCAGTCCCTATGCTTGGCACCCTGAAATTAATGAGGCAGTGGTCCAACCAGGCATGGGGAAGCGGCAGATCCGCCTCCAATTCAGCATTACAGAAACTCTGATCAATGGTATGGCCCAGGTTATGCATGGGAAAAGAAATAAAAGGGGCAAGGCTAAACGCAGTCATTATTTCAGTCAAGGCGACGACATATGGATCCGTGGGTTTGTCCATATGTATGTTAAAATCACCTAAAATTAGAAGGTGGTTGTATCTAAGGGCAAGGGGGGCAATAGCCTCATTAAGAGACCTTATAAAGGGGCCCGGCGGACCAGGGGGCCTATAAATTAGGACCCCAGCCAGGCATTGATGGGGAGGTAGAGTACAAAGAAAACCAAGACATTCCGCACCCTCAACGAGGTCCATCGAGATGGAGGTGCAATCGAACTCCTGTTTGAACACAATGGCGACCCCTTCCCAGCCAAGCGGTCTTTCTTAAGCACTTTGTACCCGGATGGAATAGCCGAAGCAATAGTGGGGCTAGAGGAGTTAGTCAGCCATGTTTCCGTAAGAAATAGAAAATCCTGGCGGGTGTCTGACAGGAGGTCATAAATCTGATCTTCGTGTTTTTGGAGGGAACGTGTGCTGAGCAACATCGCCTTAAAGGGCCTCACCTGCCACTCTGAGCTATAACCCTCCACTCTGAGGGTTGACAACATAGAAGAGCCCCCCCATATCGTGGGGAAAGGCCCAGTCACAGAGAGCGCAGCAAAAGTTGGCCCAATCGTCGCTGCAGGCCGCTTCACCCTGGCAAGAGTAGTGTGAGCCAAGGCTGAGCAGTTGTTTTTGCCCATACTGAATACTTGGTCTCCGGTCCCAGGACAGACAGGCAGCGTGGCCGGCGCCGGTCGCCTCCGGGACGGTGACAGACACAGATGGGCCTTTGGTGTGCCAGCGGTGCGCCCGCTGCGCGGGCAAGCAGTGTCTCTGCTTTTAAGCATGGGAGACTAGAGCACACACCTCCCCAAAATGGCAGTGCTCTATGTCTCAACCGTGCGGAAAATCAAGCCTGCACGGGAAAGCACACCCCCTCCTTCCCCGGTCACAACAAATTCAAAGTGACACTAATACAAGATTAAAAATCAAATTCAAGTGACATCAACAAGTTTTAAAAGCAGTAATTTAAAAGCGGTGAGATTTTACGAACAGAGCACAATTAGTCATATGAGAGAGGCAGAAGCTCGACGCGCATGGGATGCGGTCAGCTGTAAGCGTGAGACCACAAAGTGCTCCAGGATCCCTACATGTGGGCGGGGCTATTCAGTGGTTATGACTATTGATGAGGATCCACTGGAAGAGAGCATAAACATCACCTCCACACATTGTAGTATGGGAATGCCTCTGGTACTCAAATCAGAGGCTTTTATTGTTTTATGACCCCATTGAGGGGTTGAAGCAAAAGCGCATTTGTAACAGCCTCTTGCCCCTCCCATGTCAGCAGCCTCTTGCCCCTCCCTTGCCAGAGAAACATTAGTGTGCCATGGGCACGTTAATGTCATCCTCCAAGAGGAAGACATGGCTGCTGGAGACAGGTGAGTCTTGTTGTCTAGGAGAATATGTAACAACCTCCCATGCAACTCCCAGAAGGTTAGTGGCAAAGTTAGAATTGCAAGGGTCTCCTTCCAATGGTGTCCCTCCCTGGAGGATTCCTGCTCAGAGATCCAGCCTGGAATGCCACCTGGGAATAATTTAAATAGAGGGTGATGGCCCCTCTGGCACAGGACTGGAGCCATGGCATTACTGATTAACCTTTTCCCTTTTCTGAAGGAGTCGGTCAGCTCCATTTGTCCAGGCACAATTGTACAAGGGAGAGTCTCCCAATTACAACTGTGCTGTACTTCCCCAAAGGACTTCTGCTTGAGTAAGCTACCACTGAGAATTGGCACTAGCTATTTATTTTGAATGAGGTACATGCCTGAGGATATAAATTTGCAGCCTAGGCAAAACAGTCAAACGCAGAGGTACCATTCAAAATTACACACTTAAAATTCATTAAGAATTCATCCAAATACTGTAACAAATGTATGTCCCCTTCTAATATTTATTTCACTCATAAATAAATGAGTCCACATTGTTGACTTCTGCCTAAGGATTCATTCTCTATCTCTTTGTCTAATTTTAGACACTGTTTGGTCAACTGCAAAAAAAAAAAAAAAAAAAGGAAATTAAACTTTATGAAAAATGTTGGACGGATATCCCCAAATGGTTCCTCTCCCAAATGGAGAGCCACAATCCCTAACATGAATTCTACCATTGGGCCACCTGTTTTTTTGTGAGGGGGGTGTCCCCCCCGGCAAAGTAGCCATGTAGCACAGCAAGGCAATCCTGATGTCCCGCTGCAAGCACAAGCTGTGCTGAGGATACAAATTGGTTTCAAAGACAATCCACAATGCATACAGGTGCTATAAGAGCTCAGCAGGTGTGCATTCCTTTGGAAATCACCTAATAATTCGCAGTCTGTAATTCCTCCTTTTTCTGGATGTAAAGTAAATTCTATGGCAGGACCCAGACACGAGGATTAGGCTTTACTTTCTTCGCATTTTATTCCAGCAGCCTTGTTTAAAAAAGATATAACATTGAACAAACTACATTTCCCATGGAACATAGGGAAAATCAGAGAGAAAACAGTCCAGCCAATCAGGATGCCTCTGCTGGTATAATGGTCCTCGCAGGCGCTCCTTCTTCCTCTTTCTTCGCTGCTCCAGCAGCATTCAGATAAGTTCCTCGTTTTCTCACTTTGCTGTGTGTGAATAGCGTGTCTTTTCTAGCCGAATTAGTGCTCTGTATCTCGCGGCTCGGCCGCGCCCATGTTTATCTGTTGTGTGCCTTCATGAAGGTTTCTGCCGCATGCTTAATGCGGTTTTTTCCCTACAGGTGACCGCGGGAGCCTTTTTGCTCCTACGCGGTCTTTCCTTGCCCTGCTCGCTTTTGCGGTGCCATCAGCCGACCTCTAGGGGGTCCCGCGCCGCCCTGTCAGTGCGCCCAGCGCGTCTCTACACCCCGCTCCCTGGCGCGTGTCTCTTTCACTGAGTTCAGTGAAGCGCAGCCGGCGGAGGTGACAGACACAGGGGAAGGCTAATTGTGCTATTACTCGCACTATTTATTTAGCGTTTTCATACGCTTAGCGAGTGCCTGCCACGGAGAAAAACACCCAATTTCGGGTAAGGCAAAAAAATAATTGGGACAATCTTGGGCAGGTTATTTTGACATCGTTTCCCCTAGTTATTAAAAGGGAGCAAGTCCCACAGCCATACCCCTGCACACTTACCATTGAAGGGTAATACACCCTGTTACAGGGACAGACACTCAGGTGCTCCACCTTAAAAATAATTGCCCTATATATCCCAAGGCAAAGCCCCAAGAATGGAGAGCTTTCAAGGAGAGGAATATATGGAGGAGGAGGAAATTACCTACCTCCCTATTGACGATCACTTCTGCGTGTTCATGGTTGCCGCCATCCTCAAAGCAGTGTCGCTGGTAGTGGCCCCCCTGAAGAAGAGACTCAAGGCATTACAAGCTCAATGCCTAAAACCCCGCGACCAGAGGGAAGGCGCATCGGGGTCACAAGCCCCTTTACCTCCAGGGAACCCTACCACTTCTAATCCAGAGAAACGCAAGCGCACGGAGGGTTCGGGGGTAGATCTGTACACTTTTGAACATCTAAAGAAGGCTTTTATTGATGCCCAACCTATACAGGAACCTTCGGGTCAAGGTGCTTCTGAGGAACCCCCACTAACTCCCCCCAGGGTACCCCAGGAGACGGGGATGACTCCCCAAACACCTCAGATGGGGACGGGGACCACTCCAGACCTTGGCGTTCCAACCTGTCCCCCCTGCCAGACTCAGACCCATCCGGCTTAAACCCGGTCGCAACAGCTGACCTGCTAGACCCAGATGACCTGTTGCACCCACGCTCTGCCGAATGGTACCCAGTCCCCAAGGTGGCATCTTATATGGCCAGCAGGCTTAGAAAGCCCTTGGACAAGGAGGTGAGAAACTGCCTCAAAGCAGAATGCCCTTTACAGTCTTTGGAAGGGAAGGTGGGCCTAACCCCGGAGATAGACGCGAAGATGGCCACCTTCCTCACCAAATTCGTCTGCGACCCCAAGAAGGGTATCAACAGGTTCTGGCGTTCCTGTCAAGATAAATTATTGGACGTGGAAGGACCTTTGGCCAAAATAATGGATATGGCGGAGGACGCCAAGGCCTCCGGTTCCCTAATCTGCCCAGAAGCCTTATCTAGCTGGGCCCAGCGGGCAATAGTTTTTCTGCGAAACGCCAACTGCGCAACCTCTACTGAGCGATGCAGATCCCTGCTAATTAAGACTGACCCAAAGATGGGGGATCTCTCCACATCGGAGGCAGTAGCCAAGGGCAACCTTTTTGGGGACCCGTTTATTCGGGAGCTAGGGAAATTCGTTAACACATTCAACTCCCTAGATAAAGCCCAAACATCCATCAAAAGAATTTTTAACCCCCGTGTTTTTACCAATGCCGGCCGAGGAAGGGGGCGCTCGTACGGCCGCTATCAACAGCAAGCCTCCAGAGGAGGAGAGGCTCGGTGAGGCCAGTACCAGGACTCCAGTAAATTTGGACATTTCTATCAGACCAGGACCTACGCCTGTTGCAGACGTGCCAGAGGTGGCCACAGGGGCCACAACAACTCCAACAATTCACAAAGTGAGAACTCAATGCGTAGAAGGTCTCCAGCTTGGGGGTCGTTTGCCTGCATTCTGGCAGAATTGGGAGTCCCTTTCTTCAGGCGCTTGGGTCCTTCAAACGGTTCAGGGGTTTCACGTAGAGTTCAATGAGACCCCCTCTCAGGTCCAGGGCCCCAGACCTCAGGTCTTCTCACGAGATCAACAAGCGTTGATCGATTTAGAGGTAGCGAGTCTTTTGGAAAATGGAGCTATTGTCCCCACATCCAGTCACCCCCACTGGTTCCTCAGCAACCTCTTTTTAGTGGAAAAGAGGGACGGAGGCCAACGTCCAGTGATCAACCTAAAGGAGTTCAATGAATGGTTCCTCTACCGTCATTTCAAAATGGAAGGCATTCACCTCCTCAGGGATCTTCTGAGGAGGTCGGACTGGGTGGTCCGTTTGGACTTGAAGGACGCCTATCTGACTGTGCCAGTTTTCCCACCCCACAGGCGTTTCCTGCAATTCCAAATGAAATCTCAAGTATTCGAGTTCACTTGCCTACCTTTTGGACTCTTGTCCGCTCCTTGGTGTTTCACCAAGCTGATGAGATTCGCAGCAGAATTCCTTCGGGCGCGGGGCGTGTGATTCATCGTCTATCTCGACGACATCCTTTTCATGAATCAGTGCCCACGGAGTCTATCCCTCTAACTACAGATGGCCATAGATGTACTGGAGTTGCTAGGCTTTGTAATCAACACGCACAAGTCCACACTGACCCCATCGCAATCCATTCAGTTTCTAGGGCTCCTAATCAACTCAGTAGAGGCGATCCTCAGCCTTCCTCCTCAAAAATTGTCCAAGATCAGAGACGAATTACGGAGGACCCTGGCAAAACCCCAAATCACTCTGCGCCAACTGGCCCGCATAGTGGGGCTGCTCTCGGCTTCCATTCATGCGATATTCTATGCTCCCTCCACTACCGGGCACTACAGCGCCTAAAAATAATGGACCTCCGGAAACCTCTCCTATTTCCAACTAGTCCTGCTCTCTGCAGAGGTGAACGATGAGATCAGATGGTGGATCTCCCATATGGAGACATGGAATGGCTGAGCAATCTTCAGCTCCCAACCCCATCGAGTGATCGAATCCGACGCCAGGGGCTCTGGATGGGGCACTCGCTGCGGCGAATTCTCCACCGGCGGAAAATGGTCTTCCGACTAACAAGCCCTTCATATCAACTGCCTAGAATTGATGGCAGGCTCCTTCGGCCTCAGGTGCTGGATGAAAGACAGAGTGCAATGCTCAGTCCTACTAAACATGGACAACGTAGCGGCGGTTCGTTACGTCAATCATCTCGGCGGCACTCGATCAAAAGCTCTGTTGGATCTGGCCCAGGCTCTATGGAAGTATTGCTTGACCAACCACATATTCCTGATGGCAGAACATCTCCCGGGCCAAGCCAATCACATAGCGGATTGGCACTCTCATCACTGGAGGGACGTCAGTCTGTGGAAACTGAATCCCTCGGTCTTCAATCGGCTTCAGGAACGCTGGGGCCCATTCTCAACGGACCTCTTTGCGTCCCACCTGGACTTTCAAGTGGAAAGGTTCTGCAGCTGGAGACCAGATCCCCTAGCAGTGGCGATGGACGCCATCCTTCAGGACTGGAGCCTGGAACAGGCATATGCATTTCCTCCATTCGCGATGATCACGTGATTGTCGGCACAAGTACGCAGACAGGGGGCAGATTTGGTCGTGATAACTCCAATATGGAGATCACAAGCCTGGTATCCAGTGATGATGGAACTTTCCTGGGATTTTCCAATCCCTATACCCCTTGATCCAGATCTCCTGAGAGATCCCCAGGGCAACACTCGTCCCCTGATACTGGCGGGTTCTCTCCGTCTAATGGCATGGAGGATTACCGGGAATGATAGAAAGTCCTGGGAATTTCAGCAGAGGCTGCAGAACTCCTCGCCAAGGCTTGGGCAGATAGTACCACTAGACGTTATAGATCAGCCTGTCTAGATGGGTATGCTGGTGTCTCCAATGCCAAGTGGATCCCGTGGGGGCAGAGATTGTACTTATCCTGAATTTTTTGGCGTGCATGGCCTCACTGGGCTTAGCCTAGAGATCCATCAACACCTTCAGGTCGGCAATCTCGGCAGGACATCTTCCCATAGATGGTCATCCGATAGGGGAACACCCTTTGATTTGCAAACTCCCAAGAGGTATTAGAATATCTCTACCTCCGGAACCCAGATATTAGGTGTTATGGGATGTAAATAAGGTCCTGAATCTTTTCACATCTTGGCCCGCCAATAGATACTTGTTTAGAAAACAATTGTCGGTGAAACTGGCAATGCTGCTTAGCCTCACATCCTGCCACAGGGTATCAGATGAATGGGCTTTGGACATTACAGGTAGGATTTTTACTCCAGAGGGAGTAACATTTCATGTTTCTCGTAGAACGAAATGCAACTCCAGAGTGGTGTCTTATCCAGAATTTCGGGGGTACCAAAATTGTGTGTGGTCTGGGCCCTGAAAATGTACGAAGCGGTCACAGATGAGCTTCGTCCCTAAAGACAGCTGTTGATTGCTTAACCAAACCCCACAGAGCAGTTTCCTCCCTACGATTGCCAGATGGATAAAATGGGTGATGCAGGAAGCAGGGATTAACACCTCTCATTTTGGCGCCCACTCAGTCAGAGGAGCCATGGCTTCTAATGCCTTCTCCCTGGGAGCAAGACTAGAGGATATCCTCAATGCAGCGTACTGGTCATCCGACTCCATCTTCAAAAGGTTTTACTTTAAACCTGTATCATCTCTGGCAACCGTAGTGGTGAATCAGCTTTAAACTAGCCTAATCCTCGCCTCCGCGTCCTGCCATAGAATTAAACATTTCTTAGCTATCGTAACGGAAAGTTTCAATTCTGTTAAGGACACGGAGGCGAGGATTAGCCCACCTGTTATACCTACAATCGGCACCCACCCGCATTAAGAGTTACAACTCAGGATTATGAAGGGATAAGATTGATTGAATGTAATCTTGACTTTACATATTCTGCTTGTTAACAGTTGGCATCATGTCTTCAATGGCTATTTGCACTTGCTTATGAAGTCTTGTTATTGAAATGAGAGATTGAATAGCATAGGAGAGAGTATCTCAAAATTCTCTTTATGCATCTTTCCAGGATCGGAGTCCAACAAACAGGATTAGTCTTCAAATGGAGATGCTGTGTCGCAGGAAGAAAGAGGAAGAAGGAGCGTCTGCGAGGACCGTTATACCAGCAGAGGCATCCTGATTGGTTGGACTGTTTTCTCTCTTGTTTTCCCTATGTTCCATGGGAAATGTAGTTTGTTCAATGTTATATCTTTTTTAAACAAGGCTGCTGGAATAAAATGCGAAGAAAGTAAAGCCTAATCCTCGCCTCCGTGTTCTTAAAAGAATTGAAACTTTCCGTTGCGATAGCTAGGAAATTTTTCATTTTGCCTATTGATTACTTCCAACATTTTGTGGATTCTATGAGGAAATTGTGCAACAAACCAATCTGTGTGCTGATCAGTTTTTGATGGAGCATAAAGACAGTCTGGTGTCTCAGTCCATAGCACACCTGTGGACTCCCACCTCACTTAGGCAGTTAAAACATGTTTGGGGCCTTACACTGCTCATGGGAATATTGTGCAAGACATCACTTCAGTTTTGCACGTCTTCTATCTGAATCTTGGCAACAACAAACTTCCCATCAGTCATAAAAATGGATCATTTTGATTCTGTAATGTATGCTGCATTATAGTGATAACTCTGTAGCACTGACTTGGAACTATCCGAACCAACACATGCCGTTCAAAATTCAGCCTGTCATAGTATATGTCCCTTCAAGGTTTCTTGGGGTTTATACGTAAGGGCAGAATATAGCTGTGGATGAATCTTCAATCTTGTACTAAGGGTAGTTGCTGTTCAAGAAATACATCTTGTAAGTTAGGTACAACATTAAAGAATTTTACAATGTGGTAGAGTTCTACTGTCTACACTTACACACACTTTGAATGTATACTTGAAAGGACTACAGTATAAATCCAACTGGTTACCCTTTCTCATTAGAAATGAGCAAGACAATTGTGTGGGATCTTGCTCGTTGTCTATTTCTTAAGGGTTGCAACCTTTATGTCAGCAGTTTCTCCACAGTAATACAGATGTCCAGCTAACTGTAAATGCTGGCATTGTGAAGTGTGTGACAATTCAAAGCAACCACAAAGAATTCCCTCAAGATCTTGTTTGTAAAAAGCTCTAAAAAAGCCATTGCAGTGCTGGGAATTGGGAGCTCTGAAATTATGTGGCAGGCATAAAATAAATGTCCTCGCTATGCTATAAATAAGCGTGCTACACTATGAATGAGAGCACTTCTCAATTAGCATTTGGATGTCAGTTGGCAAAGTTGCACAAGCCCAACTGTATACTTGATTATGACAAGAACATGGGTGAAGTTTATGAAACTGACCACTTGCTTCAGACAATTACTACAGCTTGTAAAACCAGCACTTGGTACAATGAGTTAGCTATCCACCATATCTTTTTGACAGCATAGAAAGCACATGTTGTGCATCACCAGACTATAACTGGAAGACTGATGTCCTTCCTCGAAAATGTATTGGTCATTGTCATCTGCCTCACTCATGGGGTCATGTAGAAGCAGCAGCCTAAACTTCATCCATTGTGGAGCATGTTGCAAGTCTGAAGGAATGACTATTTTCTGAATGGACTGCTGCAACAGAGAAAAAGAATCATCTATATCGAAAATGCAGAGTTGTACTCAGCAAGGAAAGTGGCAGGAGACTATGTACTACTGGGCAGTGCCCATGTAAACTAGGGCTGTGCATTCAGCATTTATTCACTTCATACCATTCACAGCTAAAGTTTTGTGAAACTGAATAGTCAGTTCAAGAGTTAATATCCATTCAATTGGATATGCATAGATACACAGGACATTTTACAAAAATGCTACCTATGAAATTGTTCCATCTGAATTGGAAAGGGAAAACATTTTCACTCAAAAACATTACCATAGTGTATAACAGTTTTTTTTACTATTTATATTATTATTTATAGTAAGAGCGTAGCCTAGACTTGCTAATAAAGCGTTTCTAATGTGTAGGTAGAAGGCAGTAGGCAAGGGTAGGAGTGAAAATGATTGTTACACCCAACTCTACAAACAAAAGTAATACTACAGTCACACAACTCACCATCCACACATACAGGTACATCTGTAATAACTCCACTGTAGTGGTATTTGTGCATTATACAAAAAGGAAGTTCTGTTTCATCCAATGATGAAACATGCCATCCTATGTGGGGATGAAGGTATACTTTCCTATGTAACTTTCATCTAATCAGTCCACACTAGTGGAAGTTATATGTTTACAAATGGCAGTCAACACAATTAACTGAAGTTCCACAGTTTTATATTGGATGATCCGATGATAAATCATGTCACACTATGAGGCTGAAGATGTACCTTCCGATGTTATTACTATATCATAGTCGAGACAAGAAAAAAAAAAACACAAGAAAGAAGTGGGGTATTCTGATGTGTACACACCTAGTGGAATGATACCAGACATGTATAGGCGTACTTGTTGTACGGGTGAGGAAAAGTCTGAAACTGCACCATTTGCAGTGAATGTTGACTTCACACTGGGTGTGTCCACAGGAAGTGGGCCACAAGTCAAGAGGTACCCAGGGAAGTCTATCAACCTCAGTCATTTCTAAAAACCAGACACCTAGGGGAGTCCATGACGTTGTGGAGAAAATACTTTGCTAAAGCAATGCAGAAAATATTTAACTACAAGGATTTTGAAAACTTAGGTCTGAGGTGGTATTGTCTTGTACACTAAAATAGAAGCAAGATGAACTTTAACTGAAGAAAATCCATATTTAGATACAACTAAAAGTAAAAACGTCTCGTTTCTTCCAAGCATTTAAGTATGCTGACATTACCAAGTACCGTACACAGAAACATTTAGACTTTAAGGCGAGGTAAGACCTTGTACAATTCAGACTTAGATGATCATATTGTATGAGCCCACGTTCCAAACTGTTAAGATGAGAGATGTCAACTGATGGTGCAATAATCTGTGCCTTGAGCAAAAGACCTTGTTTGTAAGGAAGCCTCTTGTGCAGTTTTTATGCCAGCTAGAGTAGATCTGTGAACCACTTTTGCAAAGACCGATTCTGCTGTTCACACCTTTCCCCTTTTTCTAAAATAATTAAATGGAATAGGAAGCACCAGGTAGTATACACTTTATGGGAGAGTATTGATTTTCAAAGTGGTGTGTGCCTTTGTTCACTTTCAGTTAATAGGATCTCCTAGTAACGGTGAAATATTATGAAACTTCGTTATTTTATTATCTTTCTAGAGGAATTTTTCTTTACAAGTTTGGTTCTGATTTCCCTTTGCTATCTGTTTTTTGGTAGATCTATATCCCTCCCTGTGAGAAGTTGGCCTGGTATATGCTGTCCACTAATTAAAGTGGGCACCTTGCACCAGTCCAAACGACCCTTATTGATGATTAGGTTAAAGACAACCTTTATTGAAAGCTATCCTAGTGGTAGCTATGGAGAGCAGCCTTCAGGCTAAGTCTCAAAGGAATGTAAAGCAGCTTGTTTTACCAGATCATAACCTCCTGAATGACCAAATGAAAGGAGAACCACACAAGGAATATATAAAATATATGTATTTATTACTAAACACTCTCTACTAACCTCTTTATGAGATTAGAGAACAAAGCACACAATATTAAATCACTAGAACAACAGTAAATAGCACAATACACAGTGGGCTCCAGGGGGAGACCAAACCATATACTAAGAAAGTGGTATAACAACCACGACTTGACTAGACACAGTGCCTAGAGCACATAGAATCGCTGGGACCCCAAGGAACCACCCAAGGTAGTGACACAGGGGACCCACGGAGGACGGGTGCAGTGTGTGAACACAGGCGCGAGCTCCGTACAACTCTATGGGAAAGCTGCGGTTGGAAATTTAAAGATTAAGGACACTTCGGAGAGGACTTTAAGCAAACCCTTTCAAACATAGAAGGTTGTAAGGCCAGCACCCTTGAGAGTACCGAGGTACCCGTGTTACCTATCCCAGAGGAGCTGGGTGCATAGGGGTCAAGTGATGTCAGAAACCTTTGTCGTTTTCAATGGCGTGATGAGGAAAAGTGCTGCTGCCGGGAAGATGAAAAGTGTCCGGTGGAATCCAAGCCTGGATCCGAGGTGAGAAGAACCTGAAAGCAGAGGAGACAGAGTCTGGGTCACTTCACAGTGACCAGGGGCACGATAGACTAATGCCCACCGATGTCGGGTACTTCAGGTGAGAAGAGGTGAAGCTTGACTCTGCAGCCACGGGGACCAGGAGACGTCGACGACAACCAAAGTCCGGAGGTGAGCTGTCCCACGAAGGATGTCGAGTGCTGGGGGGTCAGTGTCCGGATTGAACACCAACAAGCCTTGGCAACTGCAACCTACGCAGGCAGAGGAAAGATGCTTCGGTGAGGACCAGCAAGGTCCTGGGGACTCTCCAAGCTATGGAGAGTCAGGGCACGTCTGGAACAACCAGGAAAGCCCACGGAAAGTCAAAGTTACCTTCACAGGGACCCACAGGTTGACAGACCAGGGATCGCGAAGGGACCTCGAGCTGAATCACAAAGTACCAGCCCACGGAACACTCGTGGAGTGTAGGCCGGAAATCTTCAGTGGAATTACTGCTCGGGGTCAGGTCTACAAGTAGCCCAAAGCACAGCCTCAGAGATCGCCGAAAAGCATATGCTGCTGCAAATGTACACGGTGCACAGGGGTACGGGTTGCACGGTCCCCACAAGGGATACGGGCCTCAGAATTGCTGAGAGCGCAGATCAACCTCAGAGACCTCGGGAACCCACCTCCTGTGTTGCAGAAATCTTCGGAGTCCTCAGGAGCTTGGGAGATGCAAACCGGTCAGATGCGTTTAGGTGCCTGCCTTGCAGGGGAGTAACTCCTTTACTCCAAGGGAGATTTCTTCAGTCGTCCAGCGTCGTGCAGATCGTCGAAGTACTTGGTTTCTGTAGCAGAGTTTAGTCCAGGTAAAATCTAAAGTCCTGTAGTCAGGGGTCCCTACTTTATACCCAAGGAAGGGGTGGGACAACTCTGGAGACCCACCTATGGGAGGGTCAGGACAGAGGGGTGGCTACACCCATGTCCTTTGTCCAGTTTCGCGCCAGAGCAGGAGCAAATGGCTCCTGCAACCGGTTTGAGCTGGACTATGCACAGGGACACCAAATGTGCCCCCAGTGCAGACATCAAAGCACTCTCAGAGTGCACCCACCAAGCCCCAATACACTAAAGCCTGTCTGGGAGGTGGTCACACCTCCCTGTAACAGGAAACCTATTGTCCAACCTTCCCCTGCCGGAGTTTCGTCCAGCAGCGGGAGGGCAGACTCGTGTCTGTGGCTGGCAGCATCCATTTTGTGATGCCAGGGTCAAGAAAGCTGGTACCGGGTGTACCGGTGTGGTCATATTTCTCCCTCTAGGAGGGTGGAATCGTAACTGGTGTGGAGGTATGATTCCAAGGTGTTTGACACCAAACCCGACATGTTTCCATGCAGCCGTTTTAAAGTTGGCATTTACCGCGAGGTTATAATGCACTTAAGTATATATGGTTGGCTGAATCACAAACAACCCCGGAATAAAGGTTCCGAAGGCTGCAGAGGGGCTCTGCTCCTGCATGGGCACCCTCTCACATAAAACCCAGCACCCTGCCTTCAGGATTGATAAGGCCTGCTATAGGGGTGACTGATAGGTTTATATGTGCAGTGATTAGGATAGATATAGTGAACCTATATCTAAGTAAAGGGTGCATGCACCACCTTACACAGGCTGCTGTAGCAGACCTGTTGTGTCATTTTAAATGGTCTCTCAGGGGTGGCGTAATACATGCTACAGCCCCTGGGAGACCTCTGGGGTACCTAGGACCTGGGTACATAGTATACCATATACTAGGGACTTATAAGGGCACCCCAGAATCCAATCTGGAGTGTACCTAAAGTACATGCAATCAATTTTAGGGAGACAGCAGATAGACTGGGGTCCTGATTAGCAGGATCCCAGTCAGACTGGTCAAAAACCAGCAAAACACCAGGAAAAAACAGGGGGTAACCATGCAGTCAGATTCCACCTTCCTACACTCCCCATGACCACCCTTTGAAGTATAGTATTGTTGTGTGGTCCTGAAGAAGGTGGTTGGATATAATCAATGCCCACACCGAAACGTGCGTTGACCGCTCTTGGAAAAGTGATCCTAGCCCACAACACTGCAACAGATAAAAATTAATATTGCTTCTTCATTGTTGTTTGCCGAGTGTATGTGTAGAATGCTGGGTCACGGTGTGAATGTAATGTATGACAGGGAGTGACCTTGAATGAGTGCATGAATGAGTGGGGGGGGGCATTTTAATTTTCTGTAAAATATAACAAATATTTTCATTGTAAAAATAGGATCTTGTAGGAAATATTGAAATGTACATATAGACTTTTGTATAGGATGTTCTTACTAAGACCAACGAATATTACAAAAAATATGAGAGATTAATAAACATGGTCAGTAAAAACATTCTGTATGTGTAGCATAAATTTATGTGGGGAACTTAACCAATAGCATTTGTAAAATATATAAGAAGAAATACAGGTCAAGTGGGAACGTTCTATTATTTAGAGTTTCTTTTTTCCTCCTCTTCCCAGACCTAGAAGTATTAGAGTAGGGGGTTACCTTTGCATATTTTGGTTTCCAACCCACGCCCAATCACAGCAAGTCTCAAATTGGGACTATGTGAGGGGACCGCCGGCATTGGGTCTGTTGTCAACACAACTGGTGTTGATGGCTTCGTCAAGGGAACTGCAAGTTATGGAGGGGTCGTCCTCTGGATGGTCGTCAATGGGATTGTTGTTGTCAGGCTGTCGATGATGGGACCAGTGTATGTGGCTTCTTCCAAATCCGTGGATAGCAATGAGATTTGTGCAGTGCGACTCATGCACACAGAGAGACTGAGTAGCTAAATTCATTAGGCATTAAGTTAGTGAAAACAGTAAAATATACTAAAGAGGAGCAAGAGCATTTAAAACAACATTTTCCGAGGTGGTCTGATGGTCACAAGGCTTGATGAATGGCATCTGTGTGTTAGAAGGTGAGGAGGGTCTGGAGAGCAAGGAGTAACTAAAGGAAACTTTAATAGTTCCCGGGATTTAGAGATATCCTCACCTCCTGCATTAACAGATAAAAGTCATACAAGGATCTGTTAAAAGCAGAGCTCTAAAGCAGTCACAATACTAGGCAGAAATTTGTCTAGCAACAATTGATAAAATGTTGAGTTAAAAGTATCCTTCATAACAGAATTTGGGTATATGGACTGAGACCTAGACACTTTCATTACAGGCTATTGATTCTAAGAACGTTTCAGATGGGGAATATATGTTAAGCCTCTAAGTATAATCACTTTCGCAGAAAGCACAATTGTTAATGCTTTCAGCTGATTTCGAAAGCATACTGGTGATGCTGCAATAAAGGGGTCATTGCTTGGAAGTCTCTGGGAATGGTGGACCTCATCACACTCTTAAATGCCTTCCTAGTTAAAACTGAGGGTTCTAGAAAAGCTGTGGAAGCAGCGAAGGTGCCAATAGTGCAACCCAAGCCAATGCTGGGGGTAACCTCTCTCTTGCTGGGAAATCTTTCTTCCTTTCCGTTCTCAGTGCATTCAATGTGCCTTTGGAAACAACAGACGCATTGCTGTGCTTTGTCAGTATTTCACAGCTGCAAGCAGTACTGCCTTGACTGTGTGGAGTCTGTACTGTAGATTTCGATGCCACTAATTGCTGCTGTATGTCACTAATGCTTTAATTTTAGGAGGAACACAACTAGACACTCCATTGCCGTCAGTATTCCCCACTTCACTTTGAGAGGAGTGGAGTTCAGACTTTTTAGGTCTGGCATTAGCCAAGACCTTTTGATTTCACTAAAATTATATGTATTTGTAAAGTGCACTTTCATCCACAAGGTGGTCCTGGGGGCTGAGCAGGTGTGTGCCCAGCCCTACCTATGGTAGATTGGTGAATTGAAAAGCCAGCTCTTCAGCTTCTTGAGAAATTCAAGAAGAGAGGAGGAGGCTCTGACGTTGAGAGGGAGGTCGTTCCACACTAAAAAAGTGATGTAAGAGTATGCGCGTCCTCCTGATCTGGTTCTGCGTATGTGTGGGATGTTGGTGAGTAGGAGTGGAGGTGTCTGGATGGTTGGTGAAAGAAGATGTGACTGTTCAGGTAGGTGGGGCCTGAGTTGCAGAGTGCATTGAATGAGTGTGTGAGGAGTTTGAATTGAGCATGTTTGTGTATTGGAAGCCAGTGTAATTCCCTGATGTGTGGTGTAATGTGAGTGGTGTGTGGGAGGTTGAGGATGACACTTCAACACACAAAAAGGGTAAGTTAGCTCCAGAACAGTAGACTGTCTCCTAATTAGGGAGTGCAGATCGAAGTCCAAAAGCTGGACATTACAGAATTCTTGTCAAAGCCCAAGGAAAGATCATTCTTATGGAAGAGGAAGCCTCACACACATATTTTTGTCATGCTTCATCATCGGCAACCTCTTCCCACCCTGGTAGGACAATACCACCAGGGTGGACTCAACCTCCTGACGGACTCTGACATGAGGGAGTTCTTAGATAAATGCTACTGGACAGAGGAAGAAAACCAGCCTTTATTGTGTTTAATTTGAAGTACATCTAACATTTTTCTTTCTGTATTTCTTTCCTTCTATGTTTCTTTCCTTCTTTCTTGCTTTCTTTGTCTCTTGCGTTCTTTCCTTCCCTTCTTTTCATTTTTCTTTCTTCATGTCTTTCTCTTTCTTCCTTT
This sequence comes from Calotriton arnoldi, assembly GCA_963921515.1. Classification (NCBI taxonomy): domain Eukaryota; kingdom Metazoa; phylum Chordata; class Amphibia; order Caudata; family Salamandridae; genus Calotriton; species Calotriton arnoldi. The sequence continues at coordinate 655,699 of CAWUFW010007796.1, read as the reverse complement.
CCTTTTTTCCTTCCTTCTTTCCGTTCTTTTTTCGTTTTCCTTTTTTCATTACACCTTTCCTTCATTCTCTCTTTGCTGTTTTCATCTTTCCTTTCTCACTTCCTTCCATTTTTACTTTTTTCTGTCTTTCTTGCTTTTTTTCTTCTTTCTTGCTTTCTTTCCATCTTTCCTTCCTTCTATTTTTGCTTCTTTTTTAATTCCTTCCACCCTTTTTCATTCTTTTTGCTTGCTTTCTATCTTTCCTGCTCTTTCTGTCCTTGTTTTCTTTCCTTCTTCCTTTCTTTACTTCCATTCTTTTTCCTTCTTTCTTTACATCTTTCCTTCTTTTTTCTATCTTTCTTTTCTTCTTTCCTACCTGCCTTATTGTGATCTTTCATTATTTGTTTCTTTTTTCTTCCTTTCCTTTCTTTTTTATTTCTTTCCTTCCTACTTTACATCTTTTTAGCCTTTCATTCTTTCTTGCTTTCCTTTCTTTCCTGGTTTCTTTCCTCCTTGCCTTCTTTATCTTTTTTTCTTTCTTTCTTTCTCTTTCTATCTTTCTTTCTTTCTTTCATTCTTTCTTTCTCAAAGGCAAGAGGCTAGCTGTCAATAGCAGTACTAGCTTTTTAGGTTTTTGTTAGCCAAGACCTTTTGATTTTACTGAAATAGCGTGTATAACAGACTTACTTATAGGGGTTTTCAGGGACACTTTATCCATTTGTCTGTCTGTCATTTACTTTTTTCTCAACCTGCTCAAGCATGCATCAATGGGCAATGAGTCGGCCCACTTTGGCCAATAGTGCATGCTTCACTATTAGTGCTTGCTTCACTAATAGTTACAGCATGCATCCCTTTCAAAATGAGCACATCCACAAAGTAGTTCCATTCAGTGCCCCAGGAGTACTATGATAAGTTGTGTGTTTTAGGCCCAAAAATGTTTTTGCATGTTATTTTTATACTGACAAACCCCAGCAGCTTCTCAAATAAAGTTATGCATAAACCATGGCAATACAAGAATTGCCAGAAGGCTAGTGGATAACAGACTTATTGGCTTTCTTAATGCTTGTTATTTCAGGTTCCACTACGCCCACATGGTCACTACTTCTTTTCTTTTAAAGTTATGTTTGCCTATTTTCTAGTCAAACATTTTACAATTATGTACTCTCCAACAGCTTTACTGGGGCATGTACCCTGATCACAGAAGGGATATGATAAAATTATGATTCATTGTTAATTTTTTCCCTCACTCCAATTTGGGGGTAATGAACGTTAGAGCTTTTCTATTGCTTCTTTATGAGCACATGATTCCTGATTTCAACTTCATTTCTCATTTCAGAAACACTGAAACACATTTGTGTAGTCTTAGGAAATAAACAGGCTGTCTCACTCCGTGGTAGGACTATATTTTAGCCATAATGAATACTGCCTTATTGCAACTGCACTTATCTGTATCTATGCTCTTACATTTTATCTAATTTGGCTAATTGCTGCTTTAGCTGACACGAATTCTTAACCTTTTAATTCATGTTTGATGAATTCTCATCTTGAGTTTTTGCAATTGTTTAGACTCTTGCCCATTTAGCATCAGTCTCACAGATAAATCCCGAAATTATAAAGATATTAGAATATGTTTACTCTATGGGCAAGTTATCTCTGCTTCCATCAGTAGGAGAGAGGTTTCCTAGATATACACTATTTGCTGGGTAGGCTTTGCCCTTGACATACTACCAGGTGCGCGTTGAGGATGTGGTGCACACTATTATATACACATAAACAGAATTACCCACAGATCATCCTACCTAATGCAAGCACTCTCCTGCGCATCCCACCACGCTCACTTCAGTATCTGTATTACATTTTCGCTAACCAGATCAGCAGGTAGCCTAAGATCTTGACTCAGGAGGACAGCAGGCTGTTGTCTTCAGTTAAGTCACTGAATAATCATCGGATGGAATGGAGCCTTTCCCCAATCTGAAAGTGCTGAGAGGCAACTTACACACGTGCCCACCAATAATGAACTGTCCAGACCTGAACCCGGTAAACCTTCGGGTTACTTCACCCTCCAAATATCCCTGACAGCTATCCATAAACATTGCAGCAAGCTGGGCATGAGATGCTGAGGGCAGTGTCATACACGCTAGCAGTTGTAGTCCTGTATGTACTGACGTGTTATCTTTGCCAAGAGCTGCTGAGGCGAGATTCTATTGTAAGGCGGGTGCCTGCCCAATGCTGTAAATACGGTCTGCGCATCAAGTTCCGGCGCAAATTGATGCCCACTTGGGGATGCGCGACTGGCTGCGTGACTTACTGTACTGTTTTAGATATGCCGATGTCCACTGCAGGTCCATGACACAAGATGATGCGGTCACGCCACTGCAGACTGGTGACACAGGATGACGACGTCCACTGCAGACTCGTGACACAGAATGATGCGAAGATGTCCTCTGCAGGCTCGTGACTCAGGATCTGCTAGATGCCGTTATCATTAAGTCCAACGGCAACCAGAGCTGCTCTGAAGATGCGACATAGGCGTACAGATTCCCAATTTCCTAGCAACCGGTTGCGTGCAGGGTGTGCCTTTATAGTCCCTGGCCCAATTAAGATGGCCACTGAGTGGGTGACTCATTTCCTGGTTGTATAATCACCAGGCTCATACCATGGCATGTCCTGGGAGACTCATTTCCTGATTGTATAATCATTAGGCCCAGTCTGGGTAACTCATTTCCTGATTGTATAATCATCAGGCCCAGATCATAACATAATGGTGTCAACACAACAACTACACACAAACTATATGGGGTGAGAGCACATACAATCAGATGCCCACGTGGAAAGCTCACAGATACGCCACACAGATGCATATGGATTATAAATGTAGGTATATCCAGAGCGCTTCCTCCAACAGATTGCACAGCGCTTGTCCAGGGATGCACATCACGACACACGTCATATGGTGGAGTATGTCCCCATGACACAGACATGGCTTATTTTGGCCCCAAGTTAAATACTGAGATCACAGTAGATGTAAGCCCGGTGAGGTTGGGGGCTATCCTTGCTCAACATAATGGTCATCCGAATGCTCAGAGACACATTGTGGCCCATGTTAGTCGGAGCATGTCTGTAGTGCTAGAGGCACTCTTATGGTCTGACACCACGTGATGACCTTTGACTATCATCATTTTAATTGACTTTGGTGTTTTATTTTATCCTAGCCAAAATGTACGTCCTGCATATGCCTTGTTTCTCTTGAAGATGTCTTCTCGTAGCTTTGAAGTGGGAGCTGTCACAGTAGAACAGCTTGCCAAGAACAGAACGTGTGGGATGTGCATTTGAAAGCATGAGAGAGAGATGTGGAATGTACTTTTTGGTCTCGAAGTGCAGTGTTATGAGCAGTGGTGCACACATGTGCATTGTGTTGTACATTGAGAGATGAAGTATGTGATGCTATAAGCAGTGGTGCACAAATGTGCATTATGTTGTACATTGAGAGATGAAGTATGGATGCTATAAGCAGTGGTGCAGAACCCAGAGGATAAGACTCCCCCCTTTCATCTCCGAACTGACTGAGATCAACTGCGGAGTACCACAGGGATCATCGCTCAGCCCCACGCTCTTCAACATCTACATGGCCCCCCTCGCCGCTATCGTCAGACAGCATGGGCTCAACATAGTATCTTACGCCGATGACACCCAGCTCATCCTCTCCCTCACGAAGGATCCCGAAGACACCAGGCTCAGTTTCCAGGAAGGAATGAAGGACGTCACGGCCTGGATGAAGGACAGCTGCCTGAAGCTCAACACTGAGAAAACAGAGGTCATCATCCTGGGACCCTCGACCTCCGCCTGGGACGCCCTCGGGAATCCTCCCACCCCGACAGACCACGCTCAGAACCTCGGCATCATCCTCGACTCCTCCCTCACCATGACCCGCCAGATCAACGCCGTCGCCTCCACCAGCTTCAACTGCCTCCGCATCCTCCGAAAGACCTTCAAATGGATCCCCCCGAACACAGAAAAACCGTCACCCACGCACTCATAACCAGCAGACTGGACTACGGAAACGCCCTCTACGTCGGTGTCAACAGGACCCTTCTACACGTCCTCGGGACCGCTCGGCACGAACACATGACTCAACACCTTCGAGACCTACACTGGCTCCCCGTCGAGAAGAGAATAACCTTCAAGCTTCTCACCCACACCTACAAATCCCTCCACACCATCGGACCCAAATACCTCAACGAGAGAGTCTGCTTCCACGCACCCAAAAGAAAACTCCGATCCACCGACCTCGCCCTAGCAGATACCCCCCGCATCCGCAGAAGCAGAGCAGGAGGAATGGCCTTCTCCTACATCGCAGCCAAGAGCTGGAACGATCTCCCAGTCAGCATCAGACGTTCCCCGAACCTGCATGCCTTCAGGAAGGACCTCAAAGACCTTGCTCTTCGACTGAGCAGGAGCTGCCCCCCCCCACCCCCCCAGCGCCTTGAGACCCTCACGGGTGAGTAGCACGCTCTATAAACCCCCTGATTGATTGAGAGATGAAGTATGTGATGCTATAGGCAGTGGTGCACAAATGTGCATTGTGTTGCACATTAGGAAGTATTATGAAGTTCTTACTATTGGCTTTGACATGGCCTCATGTCATTCTGACTCTGCCTTGCTTGAGCTTTTCTGCGCACACAGACAGGCCCCCAGAGTGTTTGCAAGTTGCTTGGGTTAATCACGTTCAAGGTTTGTTTTGTGAGAGATTGTTTAATGTACCCTGGAAGGCTTTCGTAAGCTTCGTTAAGATAAAGGCTGGAACATGTGAGAATGTAGAGGGAATGTGGGAACTCCTTTTGCCCTGGAATGCTTGCATGGAAACTGGCCAGTTCCAGTAAGTTTCCTTGGCGCAGAGGGAAAGACTCTCGAACCTTCTAGTGTGTTTTGAGACTATAAAGCTGAGGGTTGTTGACAGCCAGCTTGGGAGTTCACTTGTGGAGTAGACGAACAAGTTACTTACCTTCGGTAACGATATATCTGTAAGAAACATTAGTTAGTTATAGATTCCTTACCTTAGAATTACCCCCAGGCGTCAGACTGGATCCGGAAAGTTTTTTCGTCAGCAGTACCTCTGCGTGTCGGAAGGTGGCGTCGGTCGGCTCCGCGTCAGTCGTCGGCGTCGTGGTCGCCGGGATGACGTCGCGGCAGCTACTGAGACGCCACCCTTGCGCGCTGACGTCAGTTCGGTACGCGCCAGAAACGCAGAGCCATGTAAGACACTGGTGCACAAAACTAGGGCCCTGAAAGGATGTCCTTAACCCTAGAAATCAGTTCGCAGAACGGGGAGGATGGGTGGGGCAATCAATCAATCAATCATGTCACTTATAAAGTGCACTACATACCCGCGAGGGTCTCAAGGCGCTGGGGGAAGATGGGGGTGGTGCTGCTACTGATCGAAGAGCCAGGTCTTGAGGAGTCTTCTGAAGGCCAGTAGGTCTTGGGTCTGCCGAAGGTTGGTGGGGAGGGTGTTCCAGGTCTTGGCGGCGAGGTGGGAGAAGGATCTGCCGCCGGCGGTCGTTTTCCGGATGCGGGGGACTGTGGCGAGGGCGAGGCTGGTGGAGTGGAGCTGGCGGGTGGGGGTGTAGAAGCTGAGTCGTCTGTTGAGGTAGGCTGGTCCGGAGTTGTGGAGTGCTTTGTGTGCGTGGGTGAGGAGCTTGAAGGTTATCCTCTTGTTGACAGGGAGCCAGTGCAGGTCTCTCAGGTGGGGTGTGATGTGGCTGCGTCGGGGGATGTCGAGGATAAGACGTGCAGAGGCGTTCTGGATGCGTTGCAGCCGTCTCAGGAGCTTAGCCGTCATTCCTGCGTAGAGGGCGTTTCCGTAGTCCAGCCTGCTGGTGACGAGGGCCTGGGTGACTGTTTTTCTTGTTTCGGTGGGGATCCACTTGAAGATCCTGCGGAGCATTCGGAGGGTGTTGAAGCAGGATGAGGAAACGGCGTTGACCTGCTTAGTCATGGAGAGGGTGGGGTCGAGGATGACCCCTAGGTTGCGTGCGTGGTCGGTGGGTGTCGGGGCTGTTCCCAGTGATGTTGGCCACCAGGAGTCGTCCCATGCTGAAGGGTTGGAACCAAGGATGAGGACCTCCGTCTTGTCCGAGTTCAGCTTCAGGCGGCTGGTACTCATCCATTCGGCGACGGCCTTCATTCCTTCATGGAGGTGGGCTTTGGCGGTGTGAGGGTCTTTGGTGAGGGAGAGGATCAGCTGGGTGTCGTCGGCATAGGAGATGATGTTGAGGTTGTGCTGTCGGGCGACGGGTGCCATGTAGATGTTGAACAGCGTTGGGCTGAGGGAGGAGCCTTGGGGTACGCCGCAGATGATCTTGGTGGCTTTGGATCGGAAGGGGGCGAGGCGGACGCTTTGTGTTCTGCCGGAGAGGAAGGATGTGGTCCAGTCCAGGGCCTTCTCTTGGATCCCGGCGTCGTGAAGGCGTGTTCGTAGTGTGTGGTGGCAGACCGTGTCGAAGGCGGCTGATAGGTCCAGGAGGATGAGGGCTGCTGTTTCTCCGTTGTCTAGTAGGGTCCTGATGTCATCGGTGGCGGCGATGAGGGCGGTTTCGGTGCTGTGGTTGCTGCGGAAGCCGGACTGGGAAGGGTCCAGGATGTTGTTCTCCTCGAGGTAGCGGGTCAGTTGTTTGTTGACGATTTTCTCGGTGACCTTCGCGGGGAACGGGAGCAGAGAGATGGGTCGGAAGTTCTTGAGGTCCTTGGGGTCTGCCTTGGGTTTCTTGAGTAAGGCGGTGATCTCGGCGTGCTTCCAGCTTTCCGGGAAGGTTGCTGTCTCGAAGGAGATGTTGATTATTTTCCGGAGATGGGGCGCGATGGCTGTACTGGCTTTGTTGAAGACGTGGTGAGGGCACGGGTCTAGCGGTGAGCCGGAGTGGATGGTGTTCATGATCTCGCTGGTGTCCTCGTCGTTGATGTTGGTCCAGGAGAGCAGGCGGTTGGTGGTTGTGGGGGCAGTGGTCTCGGTGGTTGCCGGGGCGGTCGTGGTGTTGAAGCTGTCGTGGATGTCGGCGATTTTGCGGTGGAAGAAGGTGGCCAGTGAGTCGCACAGGTCTCGCGACGGCGGGATGTCGTTGGTGTTGGAGCTGGGGTTGGAGAGTTCCTTCACGATGTTGAAGAGCTCTTTGCTGTTGTGTGCGTTGTTGTCTAGGCGGTCTTTGAGTGAGGCCCTTTTGGCGGATCTGATGAGGTGATGGTGACTGCGGGTGGCGCTCTTGTGGGCGGCGTAGCTGTCCGCTGTCCGTTCGTGGAGCCAGATCTTCTCCAGTTTTCGGCATGTTTGTTTGGAGGCCTCGAGGTCTTCGGTGAACCAGGTGGCTTTCTTGCTGGTGTGGCTGTTGGGCGGATTCTTGAGCGGGGCGAGGGTGTTGGCGCAGTCGTCGCTCCACTGTCTGAGGTTGCGGGCGGCGGTGTCGGGGTCGGAGGGTTCGGCGGGTGGGCTCAGGGCGAGGGTTGTGGTTAGCTGGTCTTCGGTGACTCTGCTCCAGCAGCGGCGAGGCATTTGTTCGGTGCGGTGGTGCGTGGTGGGCTTCCTGTAGGTGAAGTGGATGCAGTGGTGGTCAGTCCAGTGGGGTTCGGAGGTGTGGTTGAAGGAGACGTGTGGGCTTGCGGAAAAGATGGAGTCTAGCGTGTGGCCGGCGGCGTGGGTGGGTGTAAGGAATCTATAACTTATAGATTCCTTACCGGTGGTGGGTCTGCGAACCAAGATCACACCAGAAAGTCCTGGAGAACAGAACGGCCAAAGAAGCCGTCTCTCCGGACTTGACTGTCCAGGCAGTAGTGTTTGGTGAACGTGTACAGTGATGCCCACGTGGCCGCCTGACAGATGTCATTCAGAGGAACTCCTCTTCCCAAGGCAGTAGTTGCTGCCGTCGCCCTGGTGGAATGGGCGCGTAGCCCGACTGGAGGCTCCTTTTTAGCCAGAGAGTAACAAGCCTTAATACACAACACGACCCATCGAGAAATGGTGCGTTTGTGTATGGCCCGACCCTTCTTTGCGCCCACGTAGCCAACAAAAAGTTGATCATCCACCCGGAACTGTTTCGTGCAATCTAGATAAAAGGAGAGCGCACGTTTTGGGTCCAGACGGTGGAGCCTCTCTTCCTCCTTCGAAGGATGCGGAGGCGGAAAGAAGGTGGGCAAAGTAATGGTCTGCCCAATGTGGAAGGCAGTGACCACCTTAGGAAGGAATGATGGACGGGTGCAGAGAACCACCTTGTCCGGATGAACAGACAGGAAAGGAGGTTTAGAAGAAAGGGCCTAGAGCTCACTCACCCTTCTAGCAGAAGTGATGGCTACCAGGAAAGCAGTCTTAAGAGTTAAGAGCCGTAAGGGACAGCTATGAAGCGGCTCAAGGGGAGCGCACATTAAATAAGTTAGTACAAGATTCAAGTCCCACTGAGGCATAACGAAGGGGATTGGAGGAAAAAGATGTGTTAAGCCTTTTAGGAAACGGTGTACTACCGGGGACTTGAAAAGAGAAGGCTGATCTGGCAGCCGAAGGAAGGCAGAGATGGCTGACAGATATCCTTTGACAGTGCCCAGAGCAGAGCCCTGCTGGGCTAAAGAGAGAAGGAACAAGAGTACATCAGAAAGAGGGGCAGAAAGGGGATCCACAGCCTTTGCTGTGCACCATGCCACAAATTTGTTCCACCGGCAGGCGTATACCATCTTAGTGGAGGGACGCCTGGCTGCCAAGATTACGTCACAGACTTCGGGAGCCAGGTCGAAAGACGTCAACTGCCGCCGCTCAATCTCCACGCAAGGAGGTGGAGACTGGACAGGTTCGGGTGGAAGACCGTCCCCTGCTGCTGCGACAGAAGATCCTCCCGAAGAGGCAGTCTGATCGGAGGATCGATGGCCATGTTGAGCAGCTCGGGATACCAAACTCTTCGTGCCCAATCCGGAGCCACAAGAATGACTTGGGCCCGGTCGCGCCTGATCTTCTTCAGCACTCTGGGCAGAAGTGGTATAGGTGGAAAGGCGTACAACAGACCGCAACCCCACTCGCGACAAAAGGCGTTGCCTAGCGACTGCCGCCTTGGAAATTCCAATGCGCAGAATTGCTGACATTGCGCGTTCTCTTCGGTGGCGAATAGATCTAACCAAGGCTCTCCCCATTGTTGAAAGAGACCTTGCACCACCTCCGAGTGGAGACGCCATTCATGATCCATCATGCACCTGCGGCCGAGTTCGTCCGCCCTGGTGTTCAGTGAACCTGCCAAGTGTTGAACCACCAGGGACATGCCCTGATGTTCCAGCCATGTCCAGAGGCGAAGGGCCTCTTGACATAGGGTCCACGACCCCACCCCGCCCTGTTTGTAGCAGTACCACATGGCGGTGGTGTTGTCCGTGAACACCTGCACTACTCTTCCCCGGACAGAGGGAAGGAATGCCTTGAGTGGAAGACGAATCGCCCGGAGCTCCAGAAGGTTGATGTGGAGCCCGGACTCCGCCGGAGACCAGAGGCCTCTGATCTCCGCCTCTCCCATGTGGCCACCCCATCCCAGAAAGGACGCGTCCGTCACCACAGTGTGGTCTGGTTGGGGAAGGGAGAGGGATCTGCCATTGACCCAGTCCTGGTTCGTGAGCCACCACTGCAGTTGACGTGCAGTGCCCTCCGAGATCTGGACGCAATCGGACAGATTCCCCTGATGCTGCGCCCACTGGAACTTCAGGTCCCGTTGCAGAGCCCGCATATGCCACCTGGCATGATCGACCAACAGGATGCAGGAGGCCATGAGGCCCAGCAGCCTCAGAGTCATTCTGACCGAAACCCGGGATAGAGGCTGAAAGATCGGAATCATAGCCTGAATATCCCGGACTCGCTGCTCGGGAGGATAGGCCCGAAACCGCGCTGTGTCCAGAACCGCTCCGATGAAGTGGAGCTTCTGAGAGGGGATCAGGTGTGACTTCGGCACATTTATGGAGAACCCCAGAGAATGCAGGAGGTCGGCCGTAGTCTGGAGGTGGGAGACGACTGCCTGGGGCGAGCCCGCCTTCAACAGCCAGTCGTCGAGATAGGGGAAGACTGAAACCCCTGATCTGCGCAGATGAGCTGCGACCACCGCCATCACTTTCGTGAACACCCGAGGGGCGCTGGTAAGGCCAAAGGGGAGCACGGTAAATTGAAAATGCTTGTGGCCTACCGTGAACCGTAGGTAACGCCGGTGGGCCGGCAGGACGGGGATGTGAAAATAAGCGTCCTGCAAGTCCAACGCTACCATCCAGTCTTGCGGGTCGAGGGCAGACAAGACCTGAGCAAGCGTCAACATCTTGAACTTCTCCTTCCGGAGGAAGCGGTTGACATCCCTGAGATCCAAGATAGGACGCAGGCCCTTGTCCTTCTTGGGGACCAGAAAGTAGTGGGGGGTAACAACCACAACCTACTTCTGGGACAGGAACGTGGTCGATGGCTCCCTTGGCCAAGAGAGCCGTAACTTCCTGCTGGAGAAGGGCCAGATGATCGCCCGACATGCGGTGGTATCTCGGTGGCATGGCTGGAGGGGTAGTTTCGAAGGGGAGGGAGTAGCCCCTTCGGACTATTTGCAAAACCCACCTGTGATGGTGCGCCAGTGGGGGAGGTGATGGCGAATCCTGCCACCCACTGGCGTTTGATAGGCCTGAAAGGTCGGACTAGGAGGGTTTGGAGGCTGCTGGAGAGGGGGGGTTGGTGGCCTGGCCCGCCCGCTGGCCCCCACGTCCCCGGCCGCGCGAAGGTTGGGTAACTTGCTGCGGCCTGTGGCTCTGGGCGGAACGTAGCGGGGCACCGCTTCCGTAGCCACGAAAGGGGCGAAAAGCAGACTGCGCAGGGCGGGTGGAGAGGCCCAAGAACTTGGCCGTAGCCCGTGAGTCCTTGAAACGCTCTAGAGCGTTGTCTGCCTTGTCGCCAAAAAGGCGACGGCCATCAAAGGGCATGTCCATCAAGGTGTTCTGGACATCCCCTGAAAAGCCAGTCGACCTCATCCAGGCGTAGCGACGAATCGCTACCGTCATTGAAATGGTCCTGCCCAGAGAGTCGGCGGTGTCCAGCCCACAACGTATGGCAAACTTTGCTGCATCCCTCCCGGTGGCCACAGCCTGGGAGAGCACTGTCCGGGCCTCCTCCGGACACTGAGGCAGCACCTGCGCCACCGTATCCCACACGGAGTGGGAATAACGGCCCAAGAGACATGCAGTGTTTACCGACCGCAGTCCTAAGCTGGCGGAAGAGAAAATCTTCTTCCCAAGGTGGTCCAGCTTCTTGGATTCCCTTTCCGGGGGAGCGGTAGGGAATGCGCTCTTGGAAGTGGAGGCTTGGACAACCAAGCTCTCCGAGGTGGGGTGTTGGGAGAGGAAAGTGGGGTCGCCCGGAGCCGGGCGGTGGCGTCGGGCAATCATCCTATCCACGGGAGCCCCCGTGTTGGGCCTGCACCAGGTGCCCAGAAGGACGTTGGTGAGGGCCTCATTGAAAGGTAGCAGGGGCTCCGAAGAGCTCGCAGCCGGTTGAAGCACCTCCGTCAGGAGGTTAGTCCTGACCGCCACATTAGGAAGCTCGAGGTTGAGAGCCTTGGCCGCCCTACGCAACACCACTGCTTATGATGCTCCCTCCTCCGTAGCCACGGTAGGAGGAGATAACATGCCAAGGTCAGGGGAGGTGTCCAAACCACTGGCATCCCCCAGTTCCTCTCTCCAGTCCTGTTCACTATCCAACTGGTCAGTTAAAGGGTCACCTGACCCCTCCCAGTCCTCCTCATCATCCTCTGGGTGCCACTGTGGTTGAAAAGGGACCCCAGGAGTGAACAGGGGCATGAAAACCCCACCCGGCGCCGGATCCGGCGTTGGGCGACGCCGGTCCGGCTCCGTGTCCACGTCAGGATGGAGGCTGGGGTCGACGCCGGCCGTGGGGCCGACCAGCGTCGGACGCGGTAGTGGTGCTGTCAGAAGCGGCACCGGTGGAGGCGTAACGAGGTCAACCGGCGCCGATCCGGATCCAGGCCTGGATCCAAGGGGGCCCTGCGGCGCCGGGGCCGGAGCCGCAAGCAGCGAAGACCTAGGCCCCCCAACCGAGTCCGCGCGGCCCAAATGCGCGCCGGCGGGGTCGGTACGCCCAAATATGGCATGCATCGCCTCATAGAATGTACGAAGCTGGGCGGGAGTCGCTCCGGGTCCCAGAAAAGGAGGGAAGCTCGGAGTCGACTTGTCAGGCTCCGCGCGCGGAGCCGCGGGAGGGGCACCACCCGCGTGCCTCGTCGGATCGGCCGACCGACGAGGGGAAGTCGAAGAGCGACGATGCTTCTTCGACTTCTTCTTGTGCTTCAACTTACCCGACCCCGAGTGCAAAGACTTCGATAATTTCGAACCGGAGTGGTGGTGGCTCCGCGACCGGGCCCTCGACTTCCCTCTCGACCGGGACCTCGAACAGCACGGAGCCGACTGCCGATGTTTAAGCAGCTTTCAGGACAGCTCCTGCAAAGCCTTCGGCGCCATCGACCGGCAGTCGGAGCACGACTTGGGGTCGTGGTCGCGCTCCAGGCAAAAAAGACACACACGGTGCGGATCCGTCACCGACATCATACGATGACAGGAGCTGCAGGCCTTGAAACCGGGCATCCCTCGCGCACCTTTTCGGAGTCGACAAAAGTCGAGAAAAAGTTAGTCAAAAAATGACTGAGGTACCGCTCTTCCCGGATCTGCGCTGGCTGGCGCGGAAAAAGAAAGAACTGACGTCAGCGCGCGAGGGCGGCGTCTAAGTAGCTGCTGCGACGTCATCCCGGCGACCACGACGACGGGCGCGGAGCCGACCAACGCCACCTTCCGACACGCAGAGGTACTGCCGACGAAAAAACTTTCTGGATCCAGTCTGACACCTGGGGGTAATTCTAAGGTAAGGAATCTATAACTAACGTGTTTCTTTCAGATGTACTGCCACAAGAATCTGGATTTGAGTCCTGATCGTGAGTCCATTGCCTGACTGTTACAGGCTCCTCCAGCTTGAGTTGGTAAGGATGTCGAGTGAACGATCAGGTGAGGTGATTTGTTTCTGACTAGTGCCATTGTGATACGTGGTTCCAATGGCTGTGGTCATTTGAGGTGTTTTCTTTTTGATGTGTGAATGAGTCAGAGTGTACATCCAAAGTAATCATTTGATGTATTCAGTGTATATATATATCTTTCTGATATCTTGCAGGACGTCCAGTATTATTAGCTTGAGTTTTATCTCATACTATTTGCTGCTTGCATTTCATATTATTATCCATGCATTTAACAGTTGTATTTACCAAGTGTGTTATTATTGCTTGCATTTTAAATATATATCTCTATATACATTTGAATATTGTTAATTTGGCATCTGGGAAAGCCTTTCTGTTAGAGAGCATTGCATAAATAAAACCCCAAGCCTTATTCTAAAAAGAGAGTCTTTGCATTTTGTAAAGTGAAACCCTTTTCTCGGTGTTGTTGTGTTTTATTCTCCTGCCTCGTCGTGTTTGAGCCACAGTGTGGGAGGGGTATTTTGTGGAACTCTGTATTATCCTGAGGGCGAGGCAAGACATTTGGCGTCACGAACAGGATTTATGAAAAGTGCAATTTTAAAAGGGGAAGATGCTCTCTAAAATGTCCATGTTTTCAGTTGCAGATTCCCAGATGCCAACTGAGTTATTTGAGTGGGAGATTGCCTCTAATGCATGTTTAAAATATGAGGGGCAGGCACAGATATTTAAATATGTACATGTTTTTTCTCTTAAAGAGGGAAAACAACTTGGTATTTCAGACAGAAAATGTTGTGTCATTTTGAATGCATTGCTTAGCATCTATCAAAAATGTGAACAGTTGGAAAAAGAACGTAATGAGCTGCAAAGGGAGCTAGTTAAAACTAAAGAAGAGTCAGACCTTTTAACATGTGAAAGCAAATCTTTGAAAAGAGAGTTGAAAATGTACCAAGCACAGAAGCCGTTTATTTTGCCAGGCTGTTTGAATAGCCAGAGTGATTCATTTGTGATAAATGTGGATGCAGAGAAGCTGCAGGTTAATTTACGGTGCTCACAGGAGGTTTTAATTAATTCTTTTGAGGACGTTCCTCAGCCAGAAATGAATGTTATCTTGGTTGAATTTGAAGCTTCCGAAGTAACGTCGAACCGAGAAAATGTAAACGTGCATGAAGATAAACAAACCAGCCTGTTAGAACTAGCGATCATTGGTTGCAGTTATAAATCAGACATGTCAGTGAATGACAAACCTTGCTTTACATGGAGAGACGCTATTTTGAAAAAAGAAATGACAGAAAATATGATTTTTAAACTTGACTCTGAGTTTAGATTTGAAGAGGAGCAGCAATGTGCTTTTGAATCTGCAAAATAAATTATGCAATGTGTTTTAAACGTCTGGCCAATACAGAAAGGAGTCATTGAATTACATGTAACAGTTCAGGGGCAGTGTGCCACTTTGAGTATGTGCGAAAAACAAGTAAAGAAGAGGTTGCTTTTAGACTTTTGGACTGAAACATTTTCAAATGCTGGAGAATGTTTTGCTTGCACTGTGACAGACACAGGGCAGACACAGCAGTGTGTGTGTTTTTGTGCTCTGCTAGATACAAGGCAGACTGTTGATTTTGAGTTGTGCTCTGACAGACATTATGCAGACACAATTTTTTGTGTGTTTTTGTGCTGTGACAGACACAGGGCAGATACAGGTGCTTTTGCGCGCTGACAGACACTGGGCAGATGACAATAAGACAATGTGATTTTGAATTTTGAATTTTCTCAAATGCAATGGCTGATGCCTTTCCTTGAGTTATACAGAACAGGTAATGCACAAGAAGCAAATGTGATCAAATGGTACATACAGACAGAAACTACAGTTTTGCATGAACAGTTGTCGCAGGTCCCAATAGAAAGTCCGGGGGTGGTGTTTGAGGTGCCAGAGACACAGGATTCCCCAGTGAAATGGCAAATTTTACTGCAAAGCGCAGCTACTTTGTATCATGTAAATGCTCATTGTCCTATACATTCACTAGACAGAACCTTTAATTCCCTTACAGATGAAAAGGCTAAAATCTTGGAGACAGGTGGTGACACACGATTCTGATTTGGTGGGCATGACTAAGAGCGAGCACCTAGGAGAGAAAGAAACTACCAACAGGTGGGCAGAGAATGAAGGGATGCATATCCCCCTAGACTTACTTAGAACTGTGATTCCTATGTGTCAGTATGCACAGTGCAGACCAGTCCCACAGAAGGTGAGGGGCCAGTTGAAGAAAGGAAAATTACCAGGGCAGATGAATTGCCTTGGGCTCACACCAAATGATCAAGGGTGCATTTATTCAGCAGCGTGTGGAGAGATAGTCAGGAAAGGGACTGCCCCAGCCCTTCTTACTGTGCAGGGAGAAGGAGAGTTTCACTCCAATACCAAGAATTCAGAGGCCATAGTGTGGGTAGAATTCTCAGATAATTCCCAAGAGCCAGCAGAGAACCGTGCAGACAGGAATGTTAATATTGTGCCATCAGACCTAAAACAGAAAAAGGAGAACGTGCGCTTTTTGAAAAATATTTTTTGCAAGAGTGATGCTTGTTTCTTTTCCAGATCATACCGTGACGTGTTGGTGTACCTGATTCCCCTGTCTTGCGTGTGGGTGCCTTTGTCTGAGTGGGCCCGTGAGGGTGTGGGTCGTCCCCCCCCCCAACCCTGAAGTGATCACCGGAGAACGTAAACCGACACTGTTGCTGAAATCCTTTGGCTGAACAAACCAGACGAACCTGACTAGCCAGTGTTAATAGACTGATGTTATGAACATGATATAAAATGTTTAAAAATTTCAAAGAAAGAGAGTGTTGACTTTTCACACAGAAGGATATTTTAATTTTTAAGCATATCCAGAAAATGACTGAAGATGTTTTTCAGTTAAGAAGTTATGATGAGTTGCCTTTATTTTTTAAGCACAAAATATATAAGTTTGGCTGCTTCAATAGTAAAAGTTCCAGAATTAGCCATTTGTAACACTAGGAGCATTAATGAGTTCATATGCTTGATTCTATTTGTTCATTCATTTTGTGTATTCATCATACATTTATTCTTGATGCGGAGTATTCAGATATGCATGCTTTTATAAAGTCACTGTTTTAATGTGTTTCATTTATATTTGTGCTTTCAGTTAAGCGCATGCTTTTATAATTTCACTGTTTTAATGTGTGCTTC
This sequence comes from Calotriton arnoldi, assembly GCA_963921515.1. Taxonomy (NCBI): domain Eukaryota; kingdom Metazoa; phylum Chordata; class Amphibia; order Caudata; family Salamandridae; genus Calotriton; species Calotriton arnoldi. Next base: position 639,508 of record CAWUFW010007796.1, on the reverse strand, counting down.
AATAATATTTGTGCTTTTAGTTAAGAATCAGAAAAAGGGGGAGGAGGAGGATTGGGCTAGGTTCACCCTCCTGTGTGATCAGAATACATCAAAAAGAATCCGTAGGTGTCGGATCAAAAGAACCTAGCCAAGAAACAAGGGCGGGTTCACCAATTGGGGTGAAGGCCACCTCTACTGGTAGAAAAGAAAAATTTATTTTCTTGTGTCCCCTCTCTCACCCAGGGTTGCCCCTAGGTGACATGCTTCATCATTGGGGCCATCCCAAACATCTACTGATTGGGGCGTGCTGCGACTTGCGGATTTACGTAGGAGCACTTACCTTGTGAGGCTATGTGTCGTGCAGTGTAGGGGGAGTGGTGTAAGTGATGTTTTAAAAAATTACCTAACTAGTGAGCTATTGTTTTATTCCTGCTCCTAGTTGGTAGGGATAAAAAGGGGGTTAATAAAAGGGAAATGTAACTGTTATGTAATTATAATCCCTTGTATTATGTCAACATGTTTCAAGGTATCCCCTAAACCTTTTCTTCAGGACAACAAAGGGACCAGCCCTTTGTGTACCACTCCGTGCCGGACCTATAATAAAGTGAAGTGAAAAATTATTAATGCACACCTATTGTGTGAGCATTGGGAAAAATATATACATACGGTTGCTTCTGAGCACGTAGTAATTATTTTTTGGCAAAAGTGCGCCTCATGGTCTGTCTGGGTGGAGGGGCCTGTAGAAACCTGTGCTCAGCAACCCTCCGTCAATACGACCTATTCAGTCCCAAGGCAGACCGCATCTTGAAGGGCTGGTCCCTTTGTTGTCCTGAAGAAAAGGTTTAGGGGATACCTTGAAACATGTTGACATAATACAAGGGATTATAATTACATAACAGTTACATTTCCCTTTTATTAACCCCCTTTTTATCCCTACCAACTAGGAGCAGGAATAAAACAATAGCTCACTAGTTAGGTAATTTTTTTAAAACATCACTTACACCACTCCCCCACTACACTGCACGACACATAGCCTCACAAGGTAAGTGCTCCTACGTAAATCCGCAAGTCGCAGCACGCCCCAATCAGTAGATGTTTGGGATGGCCCCAATGATGCAGCATGTCACCTAGGGGCAACCCTGGGTGAGTGAGGGGACACAAGAAAAGACATTTTTCTTTTCTACCAGTAGAGGTGGCCTTCACCCCAATTGGTGAACCCGCCCTTGTTTCTTGGCTAGGTTCTTTTGATCCGTCACCTACGGATTCTTTTTGATGTATTCTGCTTTTAGTTAAGCACATGTGTTTATAATGTCACTGTTTTAACATGCGCCTCAATTATATTTGTGCTTTCAGTTAAGAAGTTCAGTTTTTGATATATGTATATTATGACAGTCAAAGGTCATGGGGTGGAATGTAGTGCTAAAGGGACTCTTATGGTCTGACACCACATGATGACCTTTGACTACCATCATTTTAATTGACTTTGGTGTTTTATTTTATCCTAGCCAAAATGTACGTCCTGCATATGCCTTGTTTCTCTTGAAGATTTCTTCTCGTAGTTTTGAAGTGGGAGCTGTCACAGTAGAACAGCTTGCCAAGAACAGAACGTGTGGGATGTGCATTTGAAAGCATGAGAGAGCGAGAGAGAGAGGTGTGGAATGTACCTTTTGGTCTCGAAGTGCAGTGTTATGAGCAGTGGTGCACACATGTGCATTGTGTTGTACATTGAGAGATGAAGTATGTGATGCTATAAGCAGTGGTGCACAAATGTGCATTATGTTATACATTGAGAGATGAAGTATGTGATGCTATAGGCAGTGGTGCACAAATGTGCATTGTGTTGCACATTGGGACGTATGACGTTCTTACTATTGGCTTTGACATGGCCTCATGTCATTCTGAATTCTGACTCTGCCTTGCTTGAGCTTTTCTGTGCGCACAGACAGGCCCCCAAAGTGTTTGCAAGTTACTTGGGTTGATCACGTTCAAGGTTTGTTTTGTGAGAGATTGTTTAATGTACCCTGGAAGGCTTTCGTAAGTTTCGTTAAGATAAAGGCTGGAACATGTGAGAATGTAGAGGGAACGTGGGAACTCCTTTTGCCCTGGAATGCTTGCATGGAAACTGGCCAGTTCCAGTAAGTTTCCTTGGCGCAGAGGGAAAGTCTCAAACCTTCTAGTGTGTTTTGAGACTATAAAGCTGAGGGTTGTTGCCAGCCAGCTTGGGAGTTCACTTGTGGAGTAGAGGTACTGCCACAAGAATCTGGATTTGAGTTCTGATCGTGAGTCCATTGCGTAGCTGTTACGGGCTCCTCCAGCTTGAGTTGGCAAGGATGTTGAATGAACAATCAGGTGAGGTGATTTGTTTCTGACTAGTGCCATTGTGATGCGTGGTTCCAGTGGCTGTGGTCATTTGAGGTGTTATCTTTGTGATGTGTGATGTGTGAATGAGTCAGAGTGCACATCCAAAGTAATCATTTGATGTATTCAGTATATATATCCCTTTCTGATTTCTTGCAGGACGTTCAGTATTATTAGTTTTAGTTTTATCTCATATTATTTGATTTGCTGCTTGTATTTCATATTATTATCCATGCATTTAACAGTTGCATTTACTAAGTGTGTTATTATTGCTTGCATATGGATATATATCTCTATATACATTTGAATATTGTTAATTTGGCATCTGGGAAAGCCTTTCTGTTAGAGAGCACTGCATAAATAAAACCCCAAGCCTTATTCTAAAAAGAGAGTCTTTGCATTTTGTAAAGTGAAACCCTTTTCTAGGTATCGTTGTGTTTTATGTCTCCTGCCTCGTCGTGTTTGAGCCACCGTGTGGGAGTGGTATTTTGTGGAACTCTGTATTATCCTGAGGGCGAGGCAAGACAATGTCTGACACAGAAAGTGCCTATACTCAGCCAGAGAAGGAGAGTCTGGCTGTAGTGTGGGCCTGCAAACATTTTCATGTGTTTCTAGATGGAAAACATTAAACTATCATTACAGATCACCAAGCACTGCTCACTGTTTTTGGAAACCCAAAAGCCAAGATGCCCCCTCACATTGAGAGGTGGGGATTGTGACTACAAGAGTACGACTATGCAATTGTACACAAGTCGGGTAAAGATCAGAATCCTGCTGATTACTTTTCACAAGTACCGCTACATCGTCACAGTTTGACATCCAAAACAGCTGAGGAGTACACTAATTTCATTGTGAGGTCCCAAACGCCAGCAGCCCTATCCATTGAACAAATTATTGTTGCTACTAATGCTGATAAGCACATGCTGATCCTCACAGACATCATTTCAACTCAATTGTGGAAGAAGAATGCTCGACCTACTGCTGACGATGTTGAATTAAAAAAATTACATCTACCGATTGACGTTGACAAACTCAGGAAACAGTCTTCGATGAAGGTGACCGGGTCCTGGTCAAGCAGAAATGAACGCAGAAAACAGACAACTCTATATGCTGTCAATCCTCTGAGGGTTATGACATGCAAAGGACACATTGTGACGGCACATCGTACCGGGAAGTCCATCACACAGGACTCGTCACACTTTAAGCACCTACCTCGGCGTTTGGCTGCTCCTGCAATCATGAATGAGGCAAATCCGCCGAGCAGTCCAGATCAAGCACCAGAACCTGTGCCATCGGTGCACAATGAGAGCGTATCTCAACTGTCTCACACCACTCGATCTGTCTGACTAGTTCAAGCACCTTGACAACGTATTGAGGAAATGTAATGTGACTGCAGTTTGTACTTTTAATTTAACAAAGGGGGAGATGTAGTGTTGTGAGATTGTGCGCTAGGACCCATGCAGTTCGGGGCTGACTCAAAAGAGAAATTACGTAGCTTGCTGGGAGGTGTTAAGGTGTGGTTATTAACGGTTGATGTAATGAGAGTGCAGTGTTTTTTCGTATGCTGAGGAATAAAGACGTCTGTTACAGAGCTCCATGTGTGGCGTATTAATTTGCATAATTCTGGGCTGAGGCGGATGCTACACTAGGTATTAAGGGGTTGGCTCACAAGTAGGTGTCTTTAAATCTCTCAGACACGGAGTAGGTCATCAGTAAACCGGTTGGTTGTTAACGTGTATGCAATGCTTTCTCTTGCTCTATTAAATCAAATGCTTATACCTACGCTGATGACTCTCAAACTGTATACAATACAAAGGGTGTTAAAAACAACACAGTTGTTTGCTTCAAAGACTACACGATGGACATCACAGGACGGATGGCCAGAGAGCCCCTTTAAAAGAATACTGCCAAAACTGAAATATTAACAGATGTCAAACTGGCCTGTGGAACACCTTATTCTTTTCTGCAAACATATGCCTAATCACTCACTATGTACAAACGTGGGTTTAAGTTTGATAAGGAAGTTAGTTTGGCTCCCCATATCATCTTGTGCCATGCTTTTCTGCTATAATGAGACCATTTGCCCTATTAGCTTCCTCTTTGCAAGCAACAGTCCATTGTCTGTACAATTTTTATTTTACTCCAAAGCTTACTTCACTCCCAAGTAACCCCACAGCAGGGAAGCGTTCTGCACCATAATGCAAACTTGTGATCCTTTCCTCAATTCCTTCAACCACAGCCACTATCCTAGATTGGTCTTGATTACAAGTGGAACATGCCAGCCAGTAAGAAACATGTGCCAAGCACAGCGGTCCACCCATATCTCTGTGTCTCCAGAGAAGAACCCATGTAGACCGCATCCTAAAAACCCTTGGGAAGAATAACTTCCACGCTTGCCAAGGTATTCCTATACATATTCCTTCTTTGCACAATCTTCCAAATAGGCTATGCTCAATATTTGCAAAAACAACAATTGATGGACAGAATGCAGAACAATGTCATACATTCACCCCAGTACAGAGATCTGGGCCTAAATCCATCGTTTTTTTGCTCACCATGCCATTCCAGTTTGAACCCAGCCATATGCAAATCAGTCTTGACCCTGTGCCTCATGGGAACAGTCCAGCCCGAACTGCCAAGCCAGGTCCTCCCTGGACTGGAAACAAGCATCCTAGGACCGGTTTCGGGGTTTCACCCCTCTTCAGCCAGGATAGCTTGATTCCAGTGGCATGGAGAGCACGGGACCCACGTCTGGGCATACCCGTCCCACTCGGGGTGACAAATGCAAAAACAACAATTGATGGACAGAATGCAGAACAATGTCATTCATTCACCCCAGTACAGAGATCTGGGCCTAAATCCATCGTTTTTTTGCTCACCATGCCATTCCAGTTTGAACCCAGCCATATGCAAATCAGTCTTGACCCTGTGCCTCATGGGAACAGTCCAGCCCGAACTGCCAAGCCAGGTCCTCCCTGGACTGGAAACAAGCATCCTAGGACCGGTTTCGGGGTTTCACCCTCTTCAGCCAGGATAGCTTGATTCCAGTGGCATGGAGAGCACGGGACCCACGTCTGGGCATACCCGTTCCACTCGGGGTGACAAATGCAAAAACAACAATTGATGGACAGAATGCAGAACAATGTCATACATTCACCCCAATACAGAGATCTGGGCCTAAATCCATCGTTTTTTTGCTCACCATGCCATTCCAGTTTGAACCCAGCCATATGCAAATCAGTCTTGACCCTGTGCCTCATGGGAACAGTCCAGCCCGAACTGCCAAGCCAGGTCCTCCCTGGACTGGAAACAAGCATCCTAGGACCGGTTTCGGGGTTTCACCCCTCTTCAGCCAGGATAGCTTGAGTCCAGTGGCATGGAGAGCACGGGACCCACGTCTGGGCATACCCGTCCCACTCGGGGTGACAAATGCAAAAACAACAATTGATGGACAGAATGCAGAACAATGTCATACATTCACCCCAGTCCATCATCCCCTTTTGTATCGCTTTGTTCGCCCTAAGTTGGCGGGGGTATGACCAGACGTGGGTCCCTTGCTCACTTTGCCACTGGATTCAAGCAAGCCTGGCTGATGACGGCTGGAATGCCAGAAACCGGTCCTAGGATGCTTGTTTCCGGTCCAGGAAGACATGGCTTGGCAGTTCGGGCTGGACTGTTCCCATGAGGCACAGGGTCAGACCGATTTGCATATGGCCATGTCTGAACTGGGGTGGTGGAGTGAGGTAAAGAATGATGATGGATTAAACCCAGATCAGTTGACTGGGGGTGAGTGTTTGATTGGCTCAAACGTTCCGTCCATCATCCCCTTTTGTATCGCTTTGTTCGCCCTAAGTTGGCGGGGGTATGCCCAGACGTGGGTCCCTTGCTCACTTTGCCACTGGATTCAAGCAAGCCTGGCTGATGACGGCTGGAATGCCAGAAACCGGTCCTAGGATGCTTGTTTCCGGTCCAGGGAAGACATGGCTTGGCAGTTCGGGCTGGACTGTTCCCATGAGGCACAGGGTCAGACTGATTTGCATATGGCCATGTCTGAACTGGGGTGGTGGAGTGAGCTAAAGAATGATGATGGATTAAACCCAGATCAGTTGACTGGGGGTGAGTGTTTGATTGGCTCAAACGTTCCGTCCATCATCCCCTTTTGTATCGCTTTGTTCGCCCTAAGTTGGCGGGGGTATGCCCAGACGTGGGTCCCTTGCTCACTTTGCCACTGGATTCAAGCAAGCCTGGCTGATGACGGCTGGAATGCCAGAAACCGGTCCTAGGATGCTTGTTTCCGGTCCAGGGAAGACATGGCTTGGCAGTTCGGGCTGGACTGTTCCCATGAGGCACAGGGTCAGACTGATTTGCATATGGCCATGTCTGAACTGGGGTGGTGGAGTGAGCTAAAGAATGATGATGGATTAAACCCAGATCAGTTGACTGGGGGTGAGTGTTTGATTGGCTCAAACGTTCCGTCCATCATCCCCTTTTGTATCGCTTTGTTCGCCCTAAGTTGGCGGGGGTATGCCCAGAAGTGGGTCCCTTGCTCACTTTGCCACTGGATTCAAGCAAGCCTGGCTGATGACGGCTGGAATGCCAGAAACCGGTCCTAGGATGCTTGTTTCCGGTCCAGGGAAGACATGGCTTGGCAGTTCGGGCTGGACTGTTCCCATGAGGCACAGGGTCAGACTGATTTGCATATGGCCATGTCTGAACTGGGGTGGTGGAGTGAGCTAAAGAATGATGATGGATTAAACCCAGATCAGTTGACTGGGGGTGAGTGTTTGATTGGCTCAAACGTTCCGTCCATCATCCCCTTTTGTATCGCTTTGTTCGCCCTAAGTTGGCGGGGGTATGCCCAGACGTGGGTCCCTTGCTCACTTTGCCACTGGATTCAAGCAAGCCTGGCTGATGACGGCTGGAATGCCAGAAACCGGTCCTAGGATGCTTGTTTCCGGTCCAGGGAAGACATGGCTTGGCAGTTCGGGCTGGACTGTTCCCATGAGGCACAGGGTCAGACTGATTTGCATATGGCCATGTCTGAACTGGGGTGGTGGAGTGAGCTAAAGAATGATGATGGATTAAACCCAGATCAGTTGACTGGGGGTGAGTGTTTGATTGGCTCAAACGTTCCGTCCATCATCCCCTTTTGTATCGCTTTGTTCGCCCTAAGTTGGCGGGGGTATGCCCAGACGTGGGTCCCTTGCTCACTTTGCCACTGGATTCAAGCAAGCCTGGCTGATGACGGCTGGAATGCCAGAAACCGGTCCTAGGATGCTTGTTTCCGGTCCAGGGAAGACATGGCTTGGCAGTTCGGGCTGGACTGTTCCCATGAGGCACAGGGTCAGACTGATTTGCATATGGCCATGTCTGAACTGGGGTGGTGGAGTGAGCTAAAGAATGATGATGGATTAAACCCAGATCAGTTGACTGGGGGTGAGTGTTTGATTGGCTCAAACGTTCCGTCCATCATCCCCTTTTGTATCGCTTTGTTCGCCCTAAGTTGGCGGGGGTATGCCCAGACGTGGGTCCCTTGCTCACTTTGCCACTGGATTCAATCAAGCCTGGCTGACGGCTGGAATGCCTTAAACCGGTCCTAGGATGCTTGTTTCCGGTCCAGGGAAGACATGGCTTGGCAGTTCGGGCTGGACTGTTCCCATGAGGCACAGGGTCAGACTGATTTGCATATGGCCATGTCTGAACTGGGGTGGTGGAGTGAGCTAAAGAATGATGATGGATTAAACCCAGATCAGTTGACTGGGGGTGAGTGTTTGATTGGCTCAAACGTTCCGTCCATCATCCCCTTTTGTATCGCTTTGTTCGCCCTAAGTTGGCGGGGGTATGCCCAGACGTGGGTCCCTTGCTCACTTTGCCACTGGATTCAAGCAAGCCTGGCTGATGACGGCTGGAATGCCAGAAACCGGTCCTAGGATGCTTGTTTCCGGTCCAGGGAAGACATGGCTTGGCAGTTCGGGCTGGACTGTTCCCATGAGGCACAGGGTCAGACTGATTTGCATATGGCCATGTCTGAACTGGGGTGGTGGAGTGAGCTAAAGAATGATGATGGATTAAACCCAGATCAGTTGACTGGGGGTGAGTGTTTGATTGGCTCAAACGTTCCGTCCATCATCCCCTTTTGTATCGCTTTGTTCGCCCTAAGTTGGCGGGGGTATGCCCAGACGTGGGTCCCTTGCTCACTTTGCCACTGGATTCAAGCAAGCCTGGCTGATGACGGCTGGAATGCCAGAAACCGGTCCTAGGATGCTTGTTTCCGGTCCAGGGAAGACATGGCTTGGCAGTTCGGGCTGGACTGTTCCCATGAGGCACAGGGTCAGACTGATTTGCATATGGCCATGTCTGAACTGGGGTGGTGGAGTGAGCTAAAGAATGATGATGGATTAAACCCAGATCAGTTGACTGGGGGTGAGTGTTTGATTGGCTCAAACGTTCCGTCCATCATCCCCTTTTGTATCGCTTTGTTCGCCCTAAGTTGGCGGGGGTATGCCCAGACGTGGGTCCCTTGCTCACTTTGCCACTGGATTCAAGCAAGCCTGGCTGATGACGGCTGGAATGCCAGAAACCGGTCCTAGGATGCTTGTTTCCGGTCCAGGGAAGACATGGCTTGGCAGTTCGGGCTGGACTGTTCCCATGAGGCACAGGGTCAGACTGATTTGCATATGGCCATGTCTGAACTGGGGTGGTGGAGTGAGCTAAAGAATGATGATGGATTAAACCCAGATCAGTTGACTGGGGGTGAGTGTTTGATTGGCTCAAACGTTCCGTCCATCATCCCCTTTTGTATCGCTTTGTTCGCCCTAAGTTGGCGGGGGTATGCCCAGACGTGGGTCCCTTGCTCACTTTGCCACTGGATTCAAGCAAGCCTGGCTGATGACGGCTGGAATGCCAGAAACCGGTCCTAGGATGCTTGTTTCCGGTCCAGGGAAGACATGGCTTGGCAGTTCGGGCTGGACTGTTCCCATGAGGCACAGGGTCAGACTGATTTGCATATGGCCATATCTGAACTGGGGTGGTGGAGTGAGCTAAAGAATGATGATGGATTAAACCCAGATCAGTTGACTGGGGGTGAGTGTTTGATTGGCTCAAACGTTCCGTCCATCATCCCCTTTTGTATCGCTTTGTTCGCCCTAAGTTGGAGGGGTTATGCCCAGACGTGGGTCCCTTGCTCACTTTGCCACTGGATTCAAGCAAGCCTGGCTGATGACGGCTGGAATGCCAGAAACCGGTCCTAGGATGCTTGTTTCCGGTCCAGGGAAGACATGGCTTGGCAGTTCGGGCTGGACTGTTCCCATGAGGCACAGAGTCAGACTGATTTGCATATGGCCATGTCTGAACTGGGGTGGTGGAGTGAGCTAAAGAATGATGATGGATTAAACCCAGATCAGTTGACTGGGGGTGAGTGTTTGATTGGCTCAAACGTTCCGTCCATCATCCCCTTTTGTATCGCTATGCTCAATATTTGGCAGGGACACCAGCATCACTGTGGCTAGTGTAACATTATTGAGATATTTCTGGGAGTACATAATGATTAGTTAGTGAATGAGTTGGTAAATAAGTGAGTGAGTGAGCAAGTCAGTGAGTAAAGAAGCCAGTGCTGACCTATCAGTGAGTTTTATCAACCACGCAGTTTTGCCTCTGGGGATGAGCCATCCACCACTGTAAATGCTGGGGATAGGTGCAGCAGGTGAGGAGAGAAATAAATATGGTTCTCCTTTTATGAAACCACTGATCCGTCAGAAAGAAAGTGCTGTCATGCTAGGGCCTCCGTGAGCATCTCACTTGGCCTTTCTAAAACATGGCTGAAGGCTCTAATAAGGCCACTTGAAAACATATTTGCTGAATGAGATGAGAACATTCAGGCTGCGTTTAAGGCTGATATGTGGCTATTTGCCCGACACCCTTCCGAAGAGCAATTAGATCCCCACTGCTATCTAGTCCAGGTGCCTCAGACTGAAAAGTTAATTCTGATTTGAAAGTAAAATGCGCAGTCCTGGTAGGATGCAGACAGTGCTCCCAAACATAGATGAAGATGAGAGCAGCCTTCTCCTACAGCTTTTATGCTCCGAGGAAGCTAAATGGGCCAAATGTCCACCAGACTTGAGACTTTCAAGGCCACAGGCAACACACTAAGGGTAGAAAAGCTGAATGTGTTTGAGCTCTAGAATGTAGCACGAGAATCTTAATGTAGTGAGGCCCTCCAAGAAGCTAGGTACAAATACCCTCATGCCCCTACCCAAATTACCGCTAGATTAAGGGAAGCATCCCATATCTGTCTCTATCCTTCACTCCTGCTCCTATACTTTTCAACCCTCCCTCTACCTCACTTACCTCTTCACTCACTCAACCCACACTCATTTGCAGAGGCCAATATCCAGTTCTGGGGTAGGGGGGACAGTCCAAGGATCTTCTCCGTCCCTCTATTAACTTTCCTCCCTTCCTCTATATAGGTTAACACTCTGTGCTGTGCCCCTCACCCTCACCTTTCTTTATTGGGGTAGGAGGGGTTCATATGGACCCAGAGTGCAGATACCCCAAATACAACAACCAATGGCCAACTTCTCTATGGGGACTATATCAACAGAACGAAAATTCTGTAGTCATAGATGGCAGACGGACAACTGAAATGTTTCTGTTGGTTGCGCATTGTTTGTAGCAAGACGCTTAGTTTGAATACAAATAAACATAGGTAATACATTTTCATAAGTTCATATAACCGTTTTTAATTGAGGATTCCCACTGTGATGTACAAGAAAATTCAGAAAAGCATGTATATCTATCAAATATAAAACAGCCACAAATTTGATATACAGCATGTATTATTAGTTTGCTACTTATGTGGCTCTAGAGAGAGTGCATGTATATGGAAAATTATTGTATTTAAACAACTTTACTTAACATGCACATATAGAATTATAGTCATTACTCACCCCTTGAATGCTTTCTTGGATGTGATACAGGAAACTGCATAGTATTTCTCTGAAATATGAAGGGGAAAATAGGAAATGTTAAATTTCCGATGAGTTTTTGGTACATCTACCCTACACACTAGTGGAAACCTGGCACAACCTTATAAGGGGACCATGAGCTGCTTACACACAAATTATCTAGGTGTGGCATGAAGATAGGTTGAGCTGTCTGCCAGAACTTGTCGCCAACAATGAAATATATATAGAGATGGGCTTTGGGACGACAACCTTAAACAATTGTTTGGAAGTATCATTCATATTATAAAACAACCTGCAGAAATATGGTGTTGGGAGTTTTAGTTGATTTCGATGTAGGTTAGCGTTTTTCTTCCCATTATATTGGTACAGCAGTGGTGCGAGTCACATGTAGAAGCAAGCATTGCAAAGGAGTCAAGTCAGCTCAGGCTGCTGTCCTGCTCCCTCGGCTACCCCGCACACAAAAGCTCTTCGATGTTGCCTACACGGTGAGACCTTACACATCAACTGAACACAGAGGAGAGCACACATAGTGACTAGAGCCGCATTGTTGGAACTCAGAACCAAAGTAAATTCTGCAGCACTCTCCAGCAAAGGGCGGCCCTGCCTATGCATCCATCACTGCCTCTCATCACTGAGAAGACATGCAGCACAAAAGGCGACCTATGACAGATAAACAATTGCTGCTTCTGTTTGCACAAAGTACGTGTCAGTTAAACTAATGTGTTTCTTTTTTTAAAAAAAGCTTTCCGAGCAGTCATCAGACACATACTATAGGGCAGCCCTACTTAGAAACTTTGTCACCTTTAAGAGAAACCTCTGACCTACACCACACTGCTAACATCTACATTATACCGTCACTCATTAACAACTAATCAGCAGCCCTTTGTTAACAAGGACCTCACAGAATTTCTGAGGGTAGTCTGTTATCCATCCTCTCACTTCAATGTCTGAGTCTCCACCCTCCAACCACAGGGATGCAATAAACACACTTCTACTGTCTAGGGAAGCTGTATCTACCCTCCATCACATCATGTGAAATGCTTCCCATTCGTCCATGTGCATAGACTTTCACCACTCACCAAGTGTTACTACTACAAACTTGCTAAATATCCATTGCACATAGAATTCAACTCAAAGGTCTGGGAGACACACAGACTATTCTAGTGGTCCATACACTCATTGTCTCTTTGCTGGCCCACATATATATCTCCACCACCCTTCTTCTAGCTCTTAGAATTTCACAGACCACTTTGGTGCTGCAGCTATCACTGGTGGCCTTCCCAGTGCTATCAAAGCTGTCTTTTTATTTCCTTTGCATACTCTGATTTTTCAGCAAATATGTACCATATCTATATGTGGGCTAAAAAAGGTGGAGGTTTATGGGGGTTGACAGCATAAGAAGCATGAATGAGAACGGTTTACAAAAGGGTTATCCTAGAACATGTGGCGTAGAATCCCATAGGTGTCCTTCTGATCCAGGTCCTTCTGTGACTTCTGTTTGTCCTCCTCCTCCTGGTCCTCTTCCAAGACCTCCTTTTCTGGATTGTTTTGCTCCTCCTGATCCTTATCCTGGTCCAAGTACTGGTACTGGTTTCCTGAATCTGGCATTACTGGTTCTAGTCCTTCCTGCCACTCTTATTCCTGGCCTTACTCCTTGCCCTTCCTTGTATTAGCCCTTCCTGATCCTGGTACTACTGATCCTCACCCTGATCCTGCTGGTCTACTGGGCCCTTCTCCACCTAACTCTGTTGTCCTGGTTCTTCTAGATCTGCCACTCATAGTCTTCCTGCTTTGGGAAATACCGATTCTCCTTGCTCTGGTGCCTGTCTTTGTGGTCCATCTGGTACTGTGCCTACCGGTTCTGGTCCTCCTCATTAGGTCTTCTTGGGCTGAGCCTGTTCATTTTGGTCTGGGTCTGGTCCCATTAATCCTCGTGGCTCAGGTTGTCCCGCTCCCCCTGATCCATAGCGCCCTGGTCTAGAGCTCCCAGCTTCTCATCGCTCTGCTCCACTTCATACTTCCGGTCCTTGTCCCCTTGGTTGTGGCCCCTCTTTTTCTCCTAGTCCTCTTCTTAGTCCTGCTTATTCTGATACTTGTAGTCCACCTAGTCTGCCCCAATCTGGTCCCTGGTCTTAATGGCCCTGGCTCACCTGTACATGCTCTGACTAATTCTCCTTGTCCTCCTCCAACTTGTCATGATACTCTTGGCCCTGGTTCTCCTGATCATTGTTATCCTGATTCTGCATTAACTTGCCTACTTAGTCCTGATCCTCTTTGTTCAGGTCATCCTGTTTTAGCCCCCCATCTCGGTCATCCTGGCCCTCCTTGTCCTGGTCCTCCTTTTCCTTCTTGTCCTCATAATCCTTGTCCTGGTATGCCAGATCCTGATACTCCTGAGCGTCTGTAATCTGATCTTTCTTCTCCCATTCGTTGTGGTCCCACTGGTCCTCTTAGCTCTTGTCTTGCTGGCTCTGGTTGCCTGGCCATCTCCTTCTAAATTCTTCACGTCCTGTTCTCCAGTCTTCCTCACACTAAGTCTGGCTCGCCTAGCACTAGTCTTCCTATTCCTGCTACTTACAGTCTGCATTCTCTTCCTGACTTTGTGCCCACTAGACGTGATCATTTTGTTTCTGTCCTCCTTGATTGGGTCCATGTATGCCTAATCTTCTGGTTTCTGGTCCTCCTGGCCATCCTGGTCCTTCCAAGCCCTCTTTTCCTAGCACTACCTCTTCCTTCCTGATCCACTTGAACCTCGTCCATTGGCCTGGTCATTGTGATCCTCCTCAGCCTGCTCATCCAATTCCTAGTACCTCAGCTCCTGATCCTGCTGGTCCCCTAGGTCTGCCTGGCCTTTTGTTTCCTGGTCCTCTTAGGCCTGGCTTCAAGGTTTGGATCATCCTGGTTCTTTTGCCCCTGTGACATCTCCTCATGGTCAATCTGGCACCGCATCCAATGGCAGACTAGACCAGAGGCCCTCCTGGTCCTTGATCTCTTTGCCTGAATCTTTCTGAGCCTGCCCATTTTGGTCCTAGTCCTCTTGGATATCTAGGTCCAGATCCCTTAGTCTTCCTGACTCTGGCTGTTCTAGTTCTCCTGATCTTCCTCATTCTGGTCCTGCGACCACTAGGTCTTGTTCTTTCTGCTCCATGTGGTACTCTGGGCCCTGGTCCTATGATCTTGGTTCCTCAGGCACTCATGGGCCTAGGTTTTCTTCTTCTTTCCTGATCCACTTGAACCTCGCCCCCTTGACCTGGTCATTGTGAGTTTTTCTCAGCCTGCTCATCCAGTTCCCAGCACCTCAGCTCCTGGTCCTGCTGATCCCCTCAGTCTACCTGGCCTCCTCTTGTGTCCTGGTCCTCTTAGGCCTTGACCTCTTAGACCTTGTCTTCCTGGTTTGGTTCATAATGGTCCTCTTGCCCTTGTGACTTGTCCTCATGGTCAATCTGGCACTGCATCCAATGGTCTGAGCCCTGTAGGTCCTAGTTCTTTGCCTGGATATTTCTGAGCCTCGTCATTTTGGTCCTGGTCCTCCTGGATATCCAGGTCCAGAACCCTTACTCTTCCTGGCTCTGGCTATTCTGGTCCTGTTGATTTCCTCACCCTGGTCCTGCGACCACCAGGCCCTGTTCTTTCTCCTCCATGTGGTACTCTAGGCCCTGGTCCTATGGTCATGGTCTCCTTGCCACTCTTGGGCCTTTTCCTGCTTCTCTTAGTGCTGATCCTTTTAATTCTTCTTGCTCTGGTCCTCCTGGCTCTAGTCCTATTGGCAACCTTGTTACTGGCCCCCTCATTTCCTTGCTTATTCTGGCTGCCTGGTTCTATTGGCCAT
This sequence comes from Calotriton arnoldi, assembly GCA_963921515.1. NCBI lineage: Eukaryota > Metazoa > Chordata > Amphibia > Caudata > Salamandridae > Calotriton > Calotriton arnoldi. The sequence continues at coordinate 624,379 of CAWUFW010007796.1, read as the reverse complement.
AATCCCCATACACCTAATCTTCTTCGTCTTCCTGAATCTGGTCCTGATCTTCCTGCTCTTTGTCCTCGCGCTTCGACCCTAACTGATCATACTCTTCCTTGCTTTCGTCATTCTTGTTTTCATAGTCCCTGTCCTTCTCGAGATTATGTGCCCACTGGCCCTGATTCTCTTTGTCTTGATCCTTCTAGTTTGGTTTCTCCTGGGCCTTGTTTTAATGGACCTGGTTCACCAATCAGTCTAGCCTTGGTCCTGGTTGTCGTGCTCCTTCTTGTCCTATTGTGCTTGTTATGATAAACCTTGACTTTTGGCTATCCTGGCCCTTCTTGGTTCACCCAGTCTTGACCCATCTGGATCTGTTCCTTTTTAGTCCTCTTGGCCCTGGTCTCCTGGTTCTCCTCACCCTGAATGTCCTACACCTGGTACCGCAGGTCCTGGTCCATCTGGCCTCTCATGTCCTGGACTTCTTAGTTTTTGTCCTCCTGGTTTGGGTTATGTTGGTCCTTGGTAACTTGTTCTTAGTCCTACGGATACTGTAGCCATTGATCCTCTCTATCTTGATCAAAGTTATCCTTGTATGGGTGCTCCTGAGCCTGGTCATTTTGGCCCTGGTTCTCCCGGCCACCACTGTCCTGTTCCCTTGGTCTTTCAGATTCGGGGGGCATTTTCCTTACCCTGGTCCTGCAATCACCTCCTAATTTGAGCCCCAGTCCCCTAGCCTGGTCATGATCTTTTGAGTTCACCTAGTCCTCTTTGCTCTGATCTTCTAGATGCCCTTGGTGCTGTACATCCTGGTCTTCCTATTCCCTGTCCTGCTTAACCTGGTTTCCTGGTACTATTGGCCACTGTCCTCCAGGTTCCGATCTTTGTAGTCCTAATCAATCTGGTCTTGATCCTCCTGGCCCTAGCCCTGCTGTTATTTGCCCTCATGGTTCTGCAATAACTTGTCCTAGATCGCAAAACACAAAGGAGTCACCCTCTTTTCAAGAAAAGGGACAGGGTGTCTATATGCAAGACAATAAAAGATTCCCTTTTCACCCAGGACATATAATTTTGTTTAAAAGAACTTAGTTTTTAAGCAACGGTAATAGTGGGAACCTACCTATCTATCTTAAATCACTAATGTAAACCACTTTACAAATTAGGAATCAAATATCATGAAATTAATATAGCTTTTACCTTAAGATGCTTGAAAAGCCATTGAACACAAAAGACAGTTATATACATATACAGATTTTATTCTATATCGTAGTTAAAAACAGGTAGACAAGAAAATTTTCTGTGAGTCACACTTGTATTTAATAGAAAAATGATATAAAGTGCTTATTATATTTTACATTATATTTTAACATGTATTGCTGGGCAATTTTGAGTGTTAATTGTTTTTAATCATGATCTGAAGGGTAGAATATTCCATGTATTAGATGTCTGTGAATATAAATTATTTATATATAAGATTCAAACTATTTGAATAGGCACTTTATATCATTTGCCTATTAAATACAAGTGTGACTCACAGAAAATTGTCTTTTTTACCTGTTTTTAACTACGATATAGAATAAAATCTGTATATGTATATAACTGTCTTATTGTGTTCAATGACTTTTCAAGCGTCTTAAGTTCTTTTAAACAAAATTTTATGTCCTAGGTGAAAAGGGAATCTGTTATTGTCTTGCATAACTTGTCCTAGCCCACCACAGATCATCCTAGCCTTTCCTAGTTCTGATGTTACTTGACCCCCTGGTGGCCCACCTCCTGGCCAGTATTTTACTTAACATTATCCTCCTCCTACTGGTCTTACTCCTTCCTCCCTCTAACCCCCGCCACAATGACTTTAGTCAGGTACAGCCTCCAAGCCTGTCACACAGTAATTTATTTTTTGGCTTCCAGATTTATTTTGCTGGGACAACACTCTCAAGTACAGAAATAGAGATTGCACAATAATGAGCCTCTATAGAGACAAGACCTTGCCCACTTAAAACACTATTTAGCATGTTAAAATTCTAAACTACTATTCCCACGATGCATTGTGCAGATGACTAAAATATCAGTAAGGTTGAAGGGGCCACTCATGACATGGAACCAATACGCAACCATGCCCTAAACCGAAACCTACTCTGCTGGGTAAACAGTAAGAAAAGTGTTTATTCCCAGGCAGCAGTGTGAACTCCTCCAGTAAATTACCCAGATGCACTACTTACCTGTCTCCTGCTTTCACTTACCCATCCCACAAAAGACCCATTACTGTGTCTCTCTTACTTTACCTCCTGCAAGTGCCCCAAAGCTCTGTGATCCAAAGAACCAACAGCCTGCTGTATGCGTCCCTCTCCCTAGGGCCCAGATGACACCTATCTGTCTGCATTCTCTGTTCGCTGCTGCATGTTGACTGTTGTTGTGTTGCCAGTTTTGAAATGCTAAGCGAGCACAATGCCCCTCAAAAAGAACCCTAAAGCTAGCACAGGTCCTTAAATAAGAAGCTCAAGAACAGCCCAGTCCCTAAACTTCATCAAAAGAAGAGTCATGAACATTAAAAAAATATATTACCATGAGTGAAAATAATATTTATGTAACATGCTTAAAAATCATACTTAATATTCTTTGCAGCTAGCCATATACTCCTAGACTGCAGCAGTCTCTGTGCCATACCCTGAAGCTTCCGTTTGATTCCTAACTGTCTTATGTGAATATTAAAAACCCCATGTTTTTATTTAAAATTTATATTACTGTTTTTTGTCTGTAAACAGCTTAGCTTAAATCATGCACTTACCTCTGTACAAATGGGTGTACATTTGTATATCCACTTTCTTTCAAATGGTTCACATATGTTGCATCCCCATTAAAAGATGGCCACCATCCAGCCATTGCCTGGAGTCCCTTTTTAGGTCTTCCCTAGGCAGTGCATGCGCTGTCTTGAAGAGACATGCAGTATCTAAGATATGAGCTTTAAAAAAAAAACCACCCTCTTTTTCATTGGTTCCTCTTACTGTCCTTTAGAAATGCTGGCTCTTCATTGGTGTATACACTTAGTAGTCCCTTCTTTTGTTCCGCCCTGGAGACTGCCCCTGCTACATGAATCCTTTCACTATGGGCCATATGTTTTACTTCAGTGCACCACTTTGTATTTTGCTCTGTCCTTGCTGCTGCTCTCAGTTCACCTTATCTCCCCTGCTCTTCCCAGAACAACACCTCCCGCCCCTTGCAGCTGCTCTTCGCTCTCTCTCATGGGCTGCAGCTGCCTCCTCCTCCCTACGCTCCCTCCCCCATTGTAACCAGAGTTTGTTGTAAAATGCGTTCCAATCAGATGTTTTTTATTGTGCTTTAGATAAATACTTAAACGAAAAGCACAATGCATTCTAAACGGATACACACTTTGTTTAATTAATAGGAAAAAAAATCATTTTTAAACCACTTTGTTAAGCGCGTGTGTATTTTGAAAAATAAACAGATAGGTTTTTAATGCCCACATGCACGCTCTCTGCATGGTTTTTACCAACGCTTTGGTTCTTTGTGATAATTTTGACTGTGTGCGTGTTTCTTTTTTCTTTTTTTGATCTAATGGTTAAAAGAAGCTTTGAGTGCCTCTTTTTTCTGACTTCTGTCCGACGATGTTCCACTCTCCCTGACTGCATGAGTGTTTGCACATATCTCTGTCTGCCGCTTTCTGTGACTGTTAACCTGTCTGTCAAACTGTCTATCTGTCTACGGGGATGTCGCATAGATGTTTGGCTGTCAGTACGTCAGTGTCCCATTCTTTCTGTCTGTCAGTGTGTCTGCATGTCTGTCTGTATGTCTGTGGGGTGGCTCCCACACATGCAGATAGCTGGCAATTTCAGAGCTGCGTGTCATCCATACAGATCTGTGCTTGTTTTCAGCAGTTTCTGTGGACTTCATATCAGAGTCTGGTTCGTGTTTTGCTATTTCCTTATCACTTCAAAACTCGTTTGACTTTGGTTTTCTTTCTGGCTTGTTCTCTGTTCCTCCGGTTATTGCAAGCCAGCGTATCCCTGTTGGGTTAAAAAGGAACACAGGGAATATATCAAAATTCACTGGCAGATGAGATGCTTAAAACAATTTGGTATGTGTTTATGTCTGTGCGTGATAGAATCACATATTATACAAAACTGTAATGTCGTGCCTGCTGTCGTCCTGAGGTTTCATAGTGCTGTAACACTGGTGAAAGTATTCTACAATTCCATGCCACTTATTTTTTGGCCAACAAAGGTGGAGTTCAGAGATTTGAAACGGTTTCTTTATTTTAAAAAAGAGCGTGTTGGTTAATTGTTTCCAAATTACTTTTATGTCCGCTATAATGTAATTAAAAAAAATGTATTGTGCTTGTGCACCTATAATATGTATGTTTACTACTTCTTTTTGTTAAAACGGAATGTGTTGGTTAATTGTTTTCTGAATTACTTTTATGTCCTCTAGTTTGTAATTTTTAATATTTCAAGTTGTGTGCAATGGCAGAGGAGCATCGCCCCACTGCCTGGCTCAGAGCCAGCAAATGAAAAATAAAACTATGTTCTAGCATCGTTTTATTTTTAATTTGCCAGCGCTGTAGAGAGGGGCGGGGCCGAGGGGGGAGGAGGAGTGCTTTGCGCACTCCCTAAGTGTGCATGTGTGTTTGACCAGCCTGAGACGGCCAGCCAAACACACATGCGCACTTCGGTTTCTCTAACCCAGCTGCATTGAACAGCCTGGCTGGAGAAACCCCAGAGACTTCCTGGTCTGAGCAGAGCGTCTTTCCAGCCCGCTCAGTCCAATCCCCGCGCTGCTCTGCAGCATGGGGATTGGATGGGAGTCTGTCCCAGGAGCTGCTGGGACCAGGAAGAGGACAGGAGGTGCGATGCTGGAGGCGGCCGGCGGTTTCAGGCAAGTTTTTAAAAATATATTATTACTAGCACCCGCCCCCCACCCGCAAACCCTCCCACCCCACAACCCTTTGTTTGTGGCGGCCACCACTGGTTGTGCTCCGTAATTTGAACATAATGCTTGCAAATTGAAAATATAGATAAAAACGGAAGGATATGCTCCTTTCACATGCCCCTAGTTGTAAAAGCAAGTGAACCAAGAATAGTACTTGACACATAGGTTGAAAGCCTCAATCATGTGTTGTGCATATCAAAGTGACAATGTTGAAACAAAGCAGGCTGGCTGGCTCTTTAGTCTGCAGAGATCTTATCATGCACTATACAGTCTCCACAGTAAATTGGCCCTAATCACTGTGAATTGCCGCCCAAAATGACTATATGTTAAAGTGACGCCGCCACTTTAATGGATGTTTTCCACTTTGAATTCTCCCAGCTCTACCCAGAAGAGAAACATTTTTGCTTCAAACTGATTTGCAAAATGCTGTTCTATTCAATTTAATTCTAAATGTGAAATTGTGCTTGCTTACAATAAAATTGTATGTGTGAAAACAAACGAAATGGATATATTCCTAAAAAGCAGGGCATAAATAAATGAAATAAATGTAATTTTGAGTCATTCATTATGGATATTAGTATATTTGGGAATTAATTTGCAAGAGTGCCTGTCTCAACCAGGGAGGCCTTGAGGACAAATGGCAGTATTTTCAGGACCTTCGTCCAAATCATGACTTGCTAAAGATATGAATGTATTTTTGATGAGTGCTTGAGTTCATGTTTTGTGGCTTGGAGATAACACACACAAATCTAGTCGGGCACAAATGCTATTTCTAAGCGTTAGTACATTAAAGTCAGATCGTTTGCCTTCAGCAAAGCGCATAATGAATGTCACTTCGCCTTGTGACAGTTTGTGGTTCATGAATGGCAGCAAACAGCTGTGTTAAGAGATATATTGTTTGAATTAAGAGATATATTAAATGCAACTACTGATTACAAACTATGCAACCCTTCTTATGTGCAGTCTGTGTGCAGACACAAATTTATAGCATATCTAGTTTTAAAGGCCAACATATTTGTCATGTTTTACAGTGTCAGTGAGCTGCATTTTAAGCAGGACTTCCCATGCCAATGACACGGCCCCAGCCCTTCTAGTATATCCGATGCGGTAACATGGAATGTTTTACATTTACTAAAAAGCACCATAGTTTTCACCTTTTACAGTGGCAGTGAGTTGCACGTCAAGCAGGGTTTGCCATTCCACTAACACTGCCCCATCCCTTCCAGTCTTTCCAACACACAATCCCACTCCACATTAATTCCAGTACACTCAAAACCACATAAATACTATCTACATAATTCCACTGCACACCATGACACATAATTCCACTACACACATCCATTCCACACCACACATCTCCACGCTACACAATTCCACAACTAACAATTCCAATCCAACCCACATAATTCCACTCTACACCACATACATCCACTCCACAACACATGGGTAAAAAACATTGTCATTTACAACACCAATAGCTCGAACTGTCGCAAATATGAGACCTATTGGCACTGCACAAAATAAATTCAACTTTGCAACATGCATAATTTCACTCTACTCAATACAACATAAATACACCCCATATAAATGCACTCTATGACACATACCAGCAATCTACATAAATGCTCTCCACCCCATGATACATAATTCCAATAAGCATAATTTCACTCAACACTCCACAGTTCCAGGCCACACATTTCCAATCCACACCTCATAATTCCACCCCAAACAACATATTTCAAATACACAACACAATTCCACAACACACCAGATGCCCCCAATCCACACCACAGATTTCCACATCATGCCACACAATTTAACAGCACACCACATAATTCACATCCACAACATTCCACAACACACAATACCATTCCACATAATAAACTCCATAACCCATAATCTCATTCTACATAATTCCAGTACACTTAATACCATTTCATTACTAGCCACATAATTCACCAGCACATTATGCCACATATTTCCCCTACACAAATCCACTCCACACAATTCCATAACTAACTAATACAATACAACCCACATAATACCACTACACACCACATACATACACTCCGTAACACACAGGGAAAAACATTGCCATTTACAATGCCAAATAGCTTTAACTCAAACACATGCGAGACCTATTGCATTTCCAATGCTTGTTTTTTATGGCCTGCTAAATAAAGCCCCCCCTTCACACTAGTTATTTGGCCGCCAGTCAAACTGAACATCATATTTACTATTTAGCCTATGGCCGGCTAAACAGCAGAGATTATGTACTATTTTGCCTGCCACTGGGTAAATGGCAGAGATTATGTACTATTTGGCCAGCGGCCGGGTAAATAGACATTTCCTAAGAAGAAACCCCAGGCTCTCCTACCAGCAGCTTACTTTCCTTCTCCCGCATTGGAGCGGATGCAGTAGCACTTGCATATCAGCCTCCAAGCGCTCACTCGATGGATTGATGACGTCAGTACGGCGTGGCGTCACCCATTTTCATTCCAGAAGCTGCTGAAGCTAGACTATGGAGGGAGGAGAAGCGGTCAGAAACTCAGCCACTCCAACGCCGATAGCAACATGAGCGGTACCAATGGAAAGAGGGGACTGTCCTCTTCCCAGCAGCAGCCTCCCAAATAGATTCCTGCTCATTGATGGGTGTAGTAGGGTGAATCCTGAGCAGGAATGCCACCACCGACTACCAGGTATTTATTTCCTTTGGAAGAGCATCCTTCGCAGCACAGGGTATGGTTCCACCATCTCTTGGTGAGAGGACAGAGTGGGCAGTTTACCTATGGTCTGCCTACTCCACAGGTGCTGAAAGCAGCGTTAGACACCAGGAATATAATGGTAAAATGTTTATTTATTTTTTTAAACATAAATTGATGTACAATGGCTTTTCTGGCACAGGGTAAAGCCCATCACAACCCAACCACATGCCCCTCCCCAACCCAAAATCAGCCTGGCCGGTAAGATCATTCCATTACCTGGAGGAGTGGGGGATGGGGGGGGCAGATGAGGAGGTTACCCTAAATCTGTCCCCACAGAGTGGGGCAGGAAGGCAGACTAGGGACCAGAATTTCCACACTTCTACCGATAACATAATATGTAATTTGTGGATAGGACTTCTGTGCTTAAAAGGAACAGCACTGTGTCCATATGAATTCACTACTGACTGCATACATTTCTGTATTTGCAGCATTTGGTCACCACCTTAAGACTCACAGGAATCCAGAGTGGTGGATTGCATTAATCCCACCACGTTTTCTTGTTGATAATGTCATCCTGACACACAACTATGTCTGCATAACAGTTTACACACTGTTTCCATGGGGAACGGCTCAGGTATTCTGCCTGTGGTTCGCTAGTAGCAACAGAACCCTTACAACCTCAGGCATCTGGGAATCCAGAAAGGTGTGAGCGGCATGGATCCCACTATTTTCATATCAAGCAGCCCCTGCAAATGTCAAAGTAGGGTTAGATAACACACTATTCTAATAAGCGGGACTGCTGTACTTTGTTGTGGGGCCAGTAGGCAACTAGTGACTCCTTTCAACTTTAAAAGTTTCTAAAACAAAAGGCCCAGTGGAATCGTGGGAGGTGTAGGGTGTGTTGTCCCAGCTACTTTCCTTACCAAGAATGCAATCCAATGTCAAACAATGCCTAGGTACAGATAATATCCTCACAATTCCCCACCTGTGGAAGTTAATTTAAGACATCCAAGCAATCCTTAGGCAAATTCAAAAGCACATAAAAGAGCACTTCAAGAGGCAAGCCGCCAAACTCAGTTGGTTCATGTTGTTAAATCCTGCAACTGTACCTAAAAAGAAAATCCAAATTGCAAAGGGCACGCTAATGATATTTGCTACAGTTCCAGGAATCGCATCTAACGTGATATATTGGGTGAAATGGAAACCGTTGTGGATTCTGGCCTGCACTTACACAGAACTACCAGAATCAATGGAATCAGTGGAGATGCAATCAATGATCTCCAGGAGTACTTTATTAAAAGTACCTTCTATTGAGGTGCCGCAACCAACTAAAGTTAGCATTCGTGATACACTCTGTAGCAAACAGATCTATCAGCAGTTCTCCCCAGAAGTCTAACAAATAGTAGCATCTCAATAATCTCCTGGCTTCAATCAATCATCTCCTGGTGCATTGTTGGCCCCCCCTTCACAGGCAGTTCGAGAGCCATTTCAGACTCCAAAATTAGGTCACCCTCCTCCTCAGGAATTTTCGGCTCCTCATCTAGATTGTCATCCCCTGCCACCTGGGACAACGCCCAGGCCCTCAAGGCTTTCTACAGCTCCACCTTCCGGGTGAAGCCTCTCATGGAGACCTAAAATCTTTGCAAAAGCTCTTCACCTGAGCCACGGTGTGACACTCTAACCTAGCCAGATCAAACTCCAAACTGCAGGTGCAGCTTCTTCAGATTGAGACATAATTTGGAAAGAAAAATCAAAAAGCCAATCAGGTAAAATTGAAAAAAACTCGAAATGGTCTTTGCAGAGTTGTAGTGAACAATGAGTAACTATTTGGTATTGCACAAACACAAGTTCTATCCTCACTGCTGATCACCAGTGTAAGAAATTGGGTTTCTGGTTGCCAGAGTATGAACCCTGAACAAGCAGGAGCCACAATCTTAGTCACAGTAAGCTAGATACACACTAGAAGATAGCCTGTGCTCACCCTCTGGTAGTTTGACACAGAGCAGTCAGGCTTATCTAAAGAGGTGGTGTGTAAAGTATTTGTGCACATTTAGATACAGTAACACAGTGAAAACACCACAAAAAGACTCCACACCAGTATAGAAAAATAGTATACTCTCTACTGAATAAAACAAGACCAGAACAATAAAAATCCAATCAGTGGTTCACAAGATATGCACTTTTAAAGTACCACGATAAACAGAGTGCTCACGCAGCACTCACGATCATCAGGTCACGTTAGACTGGGGAAAAACAACATGAATTAACGTAGAACATGTTATTATTTGGTTTCCTCGCAGTATCATGGCCCAAATAATGCCCTGAGAGGAGGTAAGCATATGTTTTGCATGGGTCCCTTGAGACCAGTGTAATCAAGGAATTGCAGCTGCCCGCGAGAGCGCAGGCCGGCATCAGAGACCTCGCAAGTCCTTTATGCACACACAGTATCTTGCCCAGAGAGTCACAATGACCTGATCGCGCCAGAAGAAACAGACTCGACGGTTGGAGTTAAAGGGCCCACACAAAAGCTGCAGCTATCTTCGTCGATTGGACTCCTTCACCTTGGGGTTGCAGACGGGCCACTGACGGGGAGCACAGTGTTAGATTCTACTCCCTGCAGATGGGTGGTTGTAGCGTAGTCGTTGCCCTAGGCAAAGAGTTGAGAAAGGAACGCAGTGGTGATTTCAAGACAGCTGTGGTCGAATGAAGTGCGGCTTTTGACAAAAAAGAAACGCCGATCAGGGAAAAAAGGAGCCGGTCCTTGGTTGCAGGTCAGGAGCAAAGCACTGACCATTGTTGAGCCCCTCTGCAGGTCAGAGAGCAAAGCGCTGACTGGGGTGGAGCTGGGCTGCCAGGCTCACAAATGACAGGTTCCAGCAGCCGAGAACGGAGTCTTTTATGGGCCTGAGACTTCTTAAACAGAAGGCAAGCTAACAAGGCCTTGGAGATCACTTGGAAAAAAGGCAGAGTCTAGCCCTCCTTCAACGGGGTCAGAGAGTAGCAGGCCAACAAGCAGAAAAAACAGTCCTTCCAGAAAAACAGTCAAGTTGAGTCCTTTAGGCAGCACAGCAGTTCAAGTGTTAGCCCCTCCCTTCCATCCTGCCCAGGCAAGGTCATCAGAATGCAGATATATGTAGATGGATACTCCGACACACCTATCCTTCCTGTGTTGTGGCTGACTAGAGGTAATGCACAACGTGTAGCTGTCAGCCACCCCAGACGTGGATTGGAGACAGGCTCTCAGGCATGCAGAGCAGTAAGTGCAAAGAAATATCCACTTTCTAAAAGTGGCATTTCTAAAAGAGCAATGTTAAATCCAACTTCACCAGTAAGGAGGATTTATCATTACCATTCCAAACATATGAAATATGTTTGCATCAGGAATTGCAGCTTAAAGGTATATCAAGAAGTTTCCAATGTTAACCTATGAGAGGAGTAAACCTCACAGTAGTGAAAAATGAAATAGGCTGTTTGTCACTACCAGGAAATGCAAAACATAAGAGTACATGTCCTTCCTTTTATTTACATAGCGCCCTGCCAATAGAGCTACCTATGGCCTACCTTATGGGTGACTTATATGTAATAAAAGGGAAGTCTAAGGCTTAGCAGCTAGTTTTAAATGCCAAGTCGAAGTGGCAGTAAACTGCACACACAGGCACTGCAGCGGCAGGCCTGAGACATGTTTGAAAGGCTACTGGTGTGGGTGGCACAATCAGTGCTGCAGGTCCACTAGTAGCATTTAGATTACAGGCACTGGATATATGGTATACCACTTTACAAGGGACTTACAGACAAACTAAATATGTTGATCATGTATACACCAATTACACACGCTTAGGGAAGAAGCACATGCACTTTAGCACTGATTAACAGTGGTAAATTGCTCAGAGTCCTAAAGCCAACAAAAAGATATAGCAAAACGTGGTGGTCAAAAGCTGGGCCAAGGAAAGAATGAACAAGAGCACTTGTGAATGAGCTGCAGACATGCGGTCAACATTGTTCTCTGTACATCATGCCAAAAACGTGTGCCAACGGCCAGCATATATCGGCTTGATGGATGGACACCTGAATGCCCAAAAATATTGCAGACTTCTGATGAAAAGGTCAAAAGCTGTCAACTATTACTGTTAAATCTCCATGCATGGAGGTGGAGTATTCACAAGTTTAGGTGCAACACCCGGTCCAGTTGCTGCAACAGAAGGTCCGCCCAAAGAGGCAGCCTGATCGGAGGACTGATGCTCACGTTTAGGGAGCTCTTGGTACCAAACTCTCCGTGTCCAATCCGGAGCCACAATAATGACCTAGGCCCAGTCGTTCCCGATCTTCTTGAGAACTCTGGGTAGGAAGGATACTGGCAGAAAGGCATACAGGAGGCAGAGTTCCACTCGAGACGAAAAGCGTCTCTGAGCGAGAGCTGCCTTCGAAACTCCAGCACACAAAACTGCTGAAATTGCACGTTCTTGGCGGTGGCGAATAGATCCAACCAAGGCTTTCCCCACTCTTGAAAGAGGCCTTCCTTCCGCCACCTCCGGATGGAGACGCAATTTGTGACCCCCTAAGCATTGATGGCTGAGTTTGTCCGCTCTGGAGTTAAGGGAGCCCATCAGGTGTTAAGCCACTAGCGATATGCCCTGGTGCTCCAGCCACGTCCAGAGGTGCAACGCCTCTTGACAATGGGTTCACAACCCCTCCCTGCCCTCTTGGTTGTAGTACCACATGGCAGCGTGTTGTCCGTGAACACCTGCACTCTTAGCGAAGGAAGGAAGACTTTCAATGCAAGTGGGATAACCCAAAGCTCCAAAAGACTGATGTGGAGCCTGGATTCCGCCGGAGACCAGAGGCCTCTGATCTCCACCTCTCCCCTGTAGCCGCCACAGCCCAGGAGTGACGATTCTGCTCCACTATGGTCATCCTCATATTTCGACTTTGATCCCGTCTCACGTGACTAGATGTCCACGGTTGACACTTTGACTTTTAGGTGCTAGTTTTCACTTAAAACTTAAAAAATGTATAACTCTGGATTTAGATCTAGCTGCAGATTCCTTATCTTTAAATTATCCCCAGACACCAGACTGGATCCGGAAAGTTTTCTACGGCAGTACTTCTGCACATCGGTAGAGGGCGTTGAGCGACTCCATAGCGACTTCGTCCACTGGATGTGATGTTGACAGAGTCCATATAAGCCCTCCCCCGACGCGCTGACGTCAGTTTCATCCCCAACTATTTTCCGAGCTCAAACGCGGAGCCACATATAGAAACAACTATGGACCAGTGTGCCCAAAAATAATATTCTTTTTGAAAATGGTAATATTTATTTCAGTTTATTTTACTTGGTTTTAAAAAAAATTTTTTTTATATCTTTGCCCATGAGGGCACGAGAAAGCATAGAAAGGATTGCGAAGAAAGGGGAAGAATCAGTTCGCAGAGCGGGGAGGATGGGTTGGGTCGGTAAGGAATCTGCGGTTAGATCTTGTCTCTAACAGATAAGACTTTACCGAAGGTAAGCAACTTATTCATCTGATAGAGACGTCTATCTGCTGATCCCTTGCCTTTGAATGAGATAACCAAGCAATACCATCCCCAGAGGAGTGTCTGCGAACCAATCCCAAGAAAGATCCCCGACTAGGGTTTCCGGTCTGGTAGAAGTAGGGAAAGAGAGAGACCGGATGCCAGGAAGGGAGGTGAGGAAGAAGACATCTCACCAGAAACATCGTGGAGAACCCTGTACTGAACTAAATCTGTAACTTGTACAAAAACATGGGGAAAAGAAACCATGGCAGAAGAATAAGTTGAGTCGGAAAGAGCAGGCCATGGAAACATAATACTACATCATCCCCTTTAGTCAAATGGGTCAAAAGAACGGAGCAGAAGACCAAGGCAATAGCTAAAATTACCAAGCCCGGGCTCCTAGGCACAGAAGCATGCAATACAGAAAGCACCAGCTGATAGAAGAAAAGAAGCAGTCCAAGCAATAAGGCCACATACACACATGGTCAGAGACAACACTGAGAGGGGAGAAGCCCTTCCGGGGCTAGACAACATAGATCCCCTGTGGGGGAAAGTAGATCCAGAGAAAAGCAACAAACATGCGAAGGCCTCCCCAGGGTGCAAGGAAAAGCGAAACAACACCCTCCCTAAGAGAGGCAGGAAAAGATCATGTACTACAGAGATACCCATAAAAAGAGGTATAAAACATATAAATAATATACAAGTGCCTGAACATATATATATATATAAATATATAACATCTACACATATACATACATATCTATGTATAGATATAGAAACAAATACCTATACAGAAGCTATACCTATATATAAGCTAAAACCTTCTTAATGAGCAAATTCCTCCAATAACGCTCCCTTGGTGCACTTACCGCCTTTTCTTGATTTATTTCTGCGCCTAATCCCCTTTATTGCTTGGCCTTCTACGTGTAATAACTCTCACTCCTTCCAATGCTCCCTGTACCATTTATTGTACATATCTTTTCTTGTGTCCTATTGTAATCAAGTCGCTCGCTGACTTTGGAACCGTATTGACTCTTGTATATATCCTTGGCTTTGTCCCACTATTGTCATTTCCCTAACCCCCATCCTTGTATTTTGCCTATGCCATCCTGTACTTGGAACTGTACCATTTATTGTATATAACTCTGTCTTGTGTCCTATTGTAACCAAGTCGCTCGCTGATTTTGGAACTGTATTGACTCTTGTATATATCCATGGCTTTGTCCCACTATTGTCATTTCCCTAACCCCCATCCTTGTATTTTGCTTATGCCATCCTGTACGCAACGTATCTTTCCCTGTAAAGCGCTCTGATACCCTAACGGGTCATGTTCGCGCTATATAAAACTTCAAATAAATAAATAAATAAAATACTAAAAGAACACTGTATAAGAATGGCACATATAAACGCCCACAAGGCCGGTCATGGGCCTGTATGGAACAATGGTGAGCTAGCAACCAACCACATGGGCTCGCACCGGTGAAAAGAAAAACCAACAGGGAAGAAGACAACCCTTATATAGTAGAGAAATAAGCCTACTATGGAAAACCGTAAAAATAGTCAAGATAAACCGGGCTAACACAGGGAGGCCTATGCAGATAATTAGTCCCCGTCTGAAGAAAGAAGGGACCTGGCTAAAGCAGCAGATAAGATGGAGGAACTGGTATGGGAAGACCAACGCCAAAGCGAAGGTTCAACCAAAGAACCAATGTAAGAAACCGCAGTAACAGATGGAGAGGCAATGTGCACAGCCGCAGGGGATAGATGCAAAAGGAAAGTTCTGAGGGCTCAGGACGACCTGTGCCTGGACAGCAAGCTATATGCCATCATGAGTGAGGGTCCTGACGTCATCCAAGATCATATTTAGGATGGTCCTCAGTTGAAGGGATAACAAACCCTCCAAGAGGTTGGAACTGTATCCTCAAGAAGCGAGGAAAACTCCCCAGAAAGAATCCCAAGGGGTCACCAATCTCTGTACGAACCAACCCAGAGTGGGTGGTCAAGGAATCCTTGTTCAAGAAAAAAAACAGGAGATGAAAGAGGGCCAAGAGTCTAAAAGGGGCAAAAGGCACATCTGAAGAACAGCCAGGCCAATAACGAAAAGCTGGAAATGGCATTGGAGGTGTAAGGGAGATGACTCCAACAAACACGACCAGAGCAAAAAGCAACTGTAACTTCGTGCAGACCGAAACAGATTAACAGTCCATGCAGAGGCAAGAAATGAAAGGGGCCAGCAGAGTAGGTACCCGTGCGAATACACGGACAAGGCACGTCCACAAGGGACCTAAGAGAGAAGAGAAAGGGCAGGAACCCGTCCTGCCCGAGTACAGTGAGGAGTAGCACAAGAAGTGCTAATGCCTGAAAAGAATAAAGAACACCACCAAGATCAAGGCCGGAAAAAGCACCCTAGGCCAAGAACCAGGCTCCTTCCCGTGCGTCTGCTAGGAAAGAAGGGCACCAGATAGAGTGAAGGAAACAACCCCCTGGCTAAGGAGGAAAAACACTCAACAACAGGAGGAGGGTAAGTGGGGGGGAGGGGCTAAAGGAACCCCTGTGCACCATCAAACCATGGCATGTGGAGTCCCCTATATTGAATCAGAAAGAAATGGAGGAAGACCTGAAAGGCATACAGATGAGGTACCCTGACGGACAGGGAACAAAACAACCATGCATCCGCACAACACCTTGAAATTACGTCAATGATATCTTGGGGAGAAAACAAAAGAACACTGTGCAGCCACCGGCTGAGGACCCAAACAGGTTCAAAAAATAAGATGCACCCCAAAACAACCAGGGACCACAATCTGTCATCAACAGGGTAAGAGTACCAGAAAGGAAAGTACCCGCAGGAGCACTGCACCGGATGCCACTCAGAGGTGATGAGTGAAGAGAAGAAGCCAAAGGCACTGCCTTACAACGGTTCACACAGAAAAAAGAATCAAGGAGACCATCTCCGGACAGACTGAATACGGGGGAAAGGAAGAGGGCAGTATAGCAAGCAGGGTGTAAGATTTTGCTCCACCCCACCTATCCAGAAAATGGCGTAAAGCAGTGCTAGCTTGAGAGCCAAACAAATGTTGACCATCGAAAAGCATGTCCACCAAGGTGGACTGAACAGCCTCACAAAAGCCAGAGGTGCGTAGCCAGGCATGCCCCTGAAGAGCTGCTGGAAAGAGCCATGGCTCGTCTCACAAAATCTGTGGTATCCATGCCACAACAAATCTGCAATATAGCCACCTGATGGCCATCCTGAAACAGCCAAGTAAGAGTGTCCCTGGTGTCATCAGGGACAGGAGAGAGAAGGCGCGAAACCGAATCCTACAGCACATGAGAAAAACGGCCCAAAACGCAAGCGATATTAAAGGACAACAAAGCGGAACGGGTGGCAAGAGGATCTAGACTTTTAGACTCCCTGTCTGGAGGGACGTTAGGCAAGCTGTCATTGTCGGGGGAGGCTGTAGCAGCCTGAACAACAAAGCTGCACAGAGTAGGTTGTCGAAAGAGGCAGAGAGGATCTTCAAAAGAAGGACAATGCCTATGAGCTATTGACCGGTCCATGGAGGCCCTTGAAATAGGTTAAGCCAAAGAGCCCAACAGATTATCAAAGAGGGCTTCACTGAAGGGGAGCACAGGCTCAGTCTCTATCTGGCCCTGATGAAGCACCTAAATTAGGGGATCAGTGGCCACCTCTACAGAAGGGAGCGGCAGCTCAAGAACCACAGCAAATCTCAGCAGAAGCTCAGCAAAAGCAGAGCTAGCCTCAGTAGTGACGCTAGGATGAGAAAACAAGCTTGAGGATGGGGAAGAGTCAAAGCTATTAGCCTCACCAAGGTCAGACACTCAATGAAACTCTGGAGGAGGCAGAGTAGTGTCACTTATGTCATCACCGACATCACAAAATATTTGTCTCCCAAAGGGGAAAAGAGCAGGGGGCTCTTCTGAAAGTGGAGGAAGGTAGCCCGAAAAGACTGATCCGTTGACGCTGTGCCTGACGTCGATCGGCGTCGAGAGGGCAACGCCTCTGCGTCAGGGAGGAGAGACAACAAAGGGGCGATCGGCACCGCCATCAGTGGATCAAAACTGGCGTGACAGGTGGGAACCCTGAAGGGCTGTGCCCTAAAGCTGATGAAGATTCGATCACAAATTCAGAGGGCCTCACTGACGCCAAGGGAGACCCCACCGGCTTGGAGTCAATCAAGGCTTCACATTCCACTTGGGGCCGAGACGCACACCAGAGGGAGGAGGAGAGACAAAAATGGCATGAAGGGAGATATAGTATTCCCTCATGTGATGCAGAGCCGCCTCGGCTCTGGGAAACACAGGAAGGTGTAGGGATGATTCGTAACCGGAGGAGTAAGAGACGTGTCAGAGAGAGAGCGCGTACGCAATAGAGGAGGGAAAGACGGCGGCACCCACCGCTCACGGCGTGATTTATCAACCGACAGCGAAGACAAAGAACTGCGAGATCTGGCCCTGGAGCGGTCCTCGGAGGGAGAAAAGGACCGCGGCCAACGAGGGACCTTCGACCATTGCATCGTCAACAGCGTCAAGGACGTTCCTGCAGGGCCGATGACCAAAGCTGATGACATGAGCCGCACCCTTCAGAGTCACGGTGCATGCCCAGACACCACATGCAAACAGAATAGAGTGCGGGGTCAACATCGAAGTCCACAGGACCCCGAAAACAGCAAGAAAAAAGCACACCCTGTAGTCGACAGATGTCGAAAAAGGCCAAAATGGCCAGAGGTATTACTTTCTGGCTCTGCGAATATGCGCGGAAAGGAAGAAACTGATGTCAGCCCATCAAGGGAGGGCTTATATGGACTCTGTTGAAGTGATATCCGGTGGACAACGTTGTAACGGAGTCACTCGATGTTCTCTACTGATGCGCAGAGGTACCAGTTAACCAACAACCCAACCCAATTTCTCACAGGGGGCGTCTGAAAAGGAGTCAGATGTGACTTTGGCACGTTGACAGTGAACCCCCAGCAAGTGCAGGAAGTTTGCCATTGTCTAGAGGCAAGAGACGACTGCCTGGGGTGAGCTTGCCTTTAACAGCCAATCATCAAGGTAGGGAAGACTGTAACCCCTGACCTCCGCAGGTGTGCTCTAACCACTGCCATTCCACTTGGTGAACACCCAATCGGCACTGATAAGACCAAATGGGAGCACAGCGAACGAAAACAGCTCTTGGCCAACCATGAACCGCAGGTAGAGCCTGTGGGTGGGCAGGACGGGAATGTGGAAGCATGCCTCCTGCAAGTCCAACAAACCATCAAGTCTCCTGGGTCCACTACAGAGCTAAGCCTTGAATGCTGATGTTCCCTCGGTTCATTAGATGACTGACGGGCGTGTAAAGTCGAAGATCTCTTCTTGCTCTTCTTACGCCTGTGGGACTTACCCAATTTCCCAGACAATTTTGACTGCGACGATGAGCGTCTAGAGTGGCTCTGTGAATGATCTCTGGACCTTCCTCTTGACCGACATCTTAAGCTTTCATGGGTTGAGGAGCTTGAGGGACCACTCCCTCAAGGCCTTGTGGTGCATAGCATGGTAGGCAACACAGGTCTTGGCGTTGTGGTTGCACATCAATCACCGGAGGCACACCAAATATGAGTCTGTCACCGACATCTGTCGGTGACAGGAGCCACACGGTTTGAAACCGGCCTTCCTTGCTGTTATCCTAATACACCAGGAGGCAAAGTCTCCAAACACTCTACACAATTTTTTTTTTTAAAAGGGTCAGTCAAAAAAGACTGGGGGTAGTTCTTCCCAGGGTCTGCGCTGACTGGCGTGGAAATAAAAGAACTGACGTCAGCACGTTGGAGTGGCGACTATATAGGCACAGTGTACGTCACTTCCAGCGCAGACGATGCTACACAGAGCGGAACGACACCACCTATCGGTGCGCAGGGGTACTGCTTAACAAAAGTTTCTGGATACAGTATGACGCTTGTGGGAAATTCTAAGATAAAGAATCTGCGGCTAGAAGTCTCTATCAGGTAAAAGGCAACAAAGGTTCAGCAGAATGGGCTAAGTAAGGGTTTCGTTAAAAGGCAACAAAGGCTCTGAAGAACTGTTAAAATATTTGCCTTGGTTTCAGCGAAGGGTCGCTGGAGGTCAAACGCTTCCACCACCTTCTTCATTGGGGGTTAAAGTTCCCACTGAGGGAAAGTGTCTGAACCACTTGCGACTTTCAGGTTAGCAAAGTCTGGGTCTAGGGTCATATACTATCTGTCCCCGATGTACGTATCCAGGCAGGCATCCTTGCTCAGATCAGAGTTTCGGAATGAAATCTTCCCTCCTCTATGAGACACTGTGCTGAGGGAAATCCATTAGAGGCAATTTGTCTGGTATTGAGGGTTGAGGGGCCAGTGCTGTTAGTTGCGGAGCTAGAGGCATCGCCTGCAGCGCCGGAGGGTCAGTGTCAAAGTGTGGACCGGCACTGAAAATAAAGAGCCTGAATTTCTGTAATCCAGGGTAAGGCTGACAGGCCTTGGTGTCTGCGCCGCAGGCGGTAATAGGTCCAGAGTTTGGTGCCGGGGCCTTAGTGAGTGGTTTTATAATCTCTCGCAGAGGAGTCCTGCAGAGGGGAGTGGTTGTTTTGAAAACTTAACGTTTGAAGAGTGTCTTCACTTTGAGTTGCGACACCACTTCTTCTTATGTATACGCCTCAATTAGATGAAGGCAGTGACTCCGGGGTCCTCAATCTCAGTCTGGACTTCTTTTATTGATGTACGCCTCGAGCTCAGGCCATGAACATCTTGCTTTGGGATGTACACTCCAGCAGGAGCTGCTGGCCTTGGTGTAGTGGTCCGAACCAAAGCACTAGAAACAGAACTGCGGGTCAGTGATGGATATTCGTCAATCACACTCCCTGCGCAATTTAAACCCTGACCTAGACAGTTTTATCTTTTTCCTCATTTCACTTAGCACAATCACCCCACACTTTTAGGATGCCCTCACACTCACACCCTTCATCATACAGCATAAAAAAACAAAAGATCTCTGCTAAAGCGACCCTTCATGGGGCCCGTAGAGCATTGCACCGCCAGCCCGACGAGGAGCAATGCCCAATGATGAAGTCTGGCATCTCTAGGGGGTGTGTTGGGGCAACAAGAAATAGTCCATAAGATTCCCCTCCCTAGGTTTGTCCACCTTTTTTTGTCTCCTCTGACAGGAACACTACCTTCCCAGTTGATTTGAGAAATTGTAATTACAAATCCGCTTTAATGGTAAAGTCAGATTTTAAGTTACCATTTTGTAAATGCCACTTTTAGAAAGTTGGCATTTTCCTGCCCTAAACTATTTGGTGCCTACAACCTCTCCTGGGTCACATGACTGGGTGCACCTGGCAGTTGGACTTTGTTTATTCCTCCCAGACAGCCACATAATAGAGGGATTAGGTGTGCCTTGACGGGCCATCAACTTGTAGGTTGGGGGTGGGGTGGGGAGCTAGGCACAGCCCCACTTGCAACTTATTAGGCTGTGCTCTGCCTTGATTAAAAGACCTGTCACCTCTGCATTGTTCATGCAGCCAGCTTGGATCCAGGGCTGGGGAGTCAGGAAACCTCAAGCAGAATTCACAAGAAACTTCTCTTACTTCAAAGAAGGCACCATATATAAAAAGGGAAACCTCGGACTAACTAGTCTTCCGTACACTCCTGGACATGGAGATGCTACAGAAGACGGGCTGCTGTGCTGCTTTGCTACCAGAAGGACTGCCACTCTGGTGCCTTGCTACTCTGATGCTCTGTGGCCTGCTACCCTGATTGCTGAGAAGGAACAGTGGGCCTTCACCCTTCGTTCCAGGCTGAAGTGACTCCAAAAGTCAGCAGACTGACCTGTTTTGAGCTACAGGGATATAAAAAGCTCCAGAGGTGCCCTGAACCTGCCCAGCTGACCTGCTGCCTGGACCTGCAGCTAGACCTGCCTAGCCTCTATTGGAGTGAGTTCCTGACCCCCAAGAGGTACCCCTCAAGTCCTGGCCTCTGGTGTGGCCTCAGTTGAGCTCCTCTCCAAAGTTAAGGAGAAATCCTAAAGTTTTGGGCTCTTCACAAACATGCCCGCTCACGCCAAGATCTTGCCTCCCACAAACGCAAAGTTTTGGTGAACTGACTCTTCGCGTCACAGCGACCGCCAACGGGGCCCAACAGCACAAGAACTGCACTTTGCTCGTGCTACAGCATCAACAGCTCACGATGACCGCCAATGCGAAGCGTCCACGACACCTGCCAGGATCTTCGTCCTACAGAGACGACCATCCGCAAAGCTCTCCCTGCTCCTCGTGGCCCCTTCCACCGCAAACAGAACTCTTCGTGCTGGACTTTGAAGTTAACTCTTTCAGCAAGACCAACCTGGTCCCTGTATCCGGCCCACGCTCCATCGGGGTTGACCTGAACTTGTGTTTTCATCTGGTCCCGCATGCCCAGATAACCGCAAGTGGGGCTTTGTGCTTTTAGGCACTTTACTTACCTGAGATCTTTAAAATTGCATATCTCCGGTTCTACTGACTGGATTTTTGTTGTTTTGGCATCAAATAATTTATTAAAATGTACTATATTTTTCTAAATTGTTGTGGGATGTTACTGGTATGGTATTTTCACTTTATTACTGTTTTGTGCAACATAAATACTTAACATATTGCCTCTAAGTTAAGCCTTACTGCTTTTGTGCCAAGTTAACAGAGGGTTAAGCACAGGTTAGTTTAGGACTTTTTGTGGTTCACATTGACAGGATTGTCTGTTGCTTTAATAGGAGTCACCTCCCCCCCCCCCCCACCTCCTTTAACCAACAACCCAATTTCTCACAATCTGGAAGAAGCTCAGTACCATTTATGCAGGAAGGAAGATCTTCTATCCATATTCAAAACTGTGCTTTAAACTGCATCATTTGGGCTTCCAGTAATTTTCAGTACTGCCATAACTTTTGTGAATAAAAAGTATTAAATAGCTGTAACTGTGGTTCTCCAGTATTGGCATCTTTCATAGATTCCCATGCTTGAATCCTACTCTTTTGCTGAAGTGAGAGTCACTCTGTAACTTCAATATAGCAGGCCAGGACAATGACAGCTTAAAAAGGCCATAGACAGTGTCCACCTTGTTAACTCATCCACCATATTCTAAAGGAACCAAATTTCAGCCAACAAGGTGAAAGTACTCTCTGCTCACCCCTCCCAGAGGTCTTCATACCTCGAATTTCAAGCACAAGAGTGGAAATACACGTACCCACACATGCAATGCTTGAGGTGAGCCTTAATTCAGGGAGGAGGGTGGGCCACATGTAAATCTATGGAAGATATCAGTGCCAGAAAACCCCACAGGTAATTAACACAATTTTTTGCTAGAACTGGAACGATCGAAGATTCATATGCCTGAAACAATAAGCAGTAGTAACATTTCAATTCATTATGTGCATTCAGAGAGGATGCTGGGATAGAATAGAGTGGCTCACCTCATTTGAAAAGATGAAGCAGAACTACCTGTCCCATTGCTGCATCTGTTTGCAACTACTTAGTTTTGTGAAGTTGTGTTTGTTCCTCCATGTTGCAGCTCGCTAAATATCTACTGGTGCCACTTCCAAATTGATGTGAAGAAGTCTCCATACTCCTCAAATAGGCTATAACTGTGTCTGTAAAAGGTCTTACTATTTTCATGTAACAAAAAGCTACTTTGGAGCTCCCCATCTTGATATTCCTTGTTTTGAGACTGGGAAGCATTTATATGGTCTCAAGAGGGATACGAGAAGCTGATTGGATTTTTTTATTTGCTTAGTTTTAGCAAGATAGATCTTGAGACATCTCCTGACATTTTGAGAATGTAGAGCCCTTTCTGCTGGATTTGCGGATTTTGAAAGAACAAATCTAGGACTATGAGCCTGTTCAGATGAAATTCCGTTATTACTTTACGTAAGAACTTGGAATTAGTTCTTAGGATGACTGTCTTTGAGAACTGTAAGAAAGATTCTGT
The DNA here is from genome assembly GCA_963921515.1 of Calotriton arnoldi. Lineage (NCBI taxonomy): Eukaryota > Metazoa > Chordata > Amphibia > Caudata > Salamandridae > Calotriton > Calotriton arnoldi. Next base: position 601,275 of record CAWUFW010007796.1, on the reverse strand, counting down.
GATTGTAGACACCTGGATCTCATTAACTCTTCTGGCTGACATTATAGACAGTAGAAATGTAGTTTTCCAGGTGATGTCTGAGGTTACCACAAAGTGAGACTGTGGCTGAAGTAATGGGAGTTCAGAACTTATATCGATTTGTGACGTCCACCATGAGTGAGACTGTTTCATATTTGCAGTTATGGCTACACTCTCTTTGAAGGAGCTGGGAATTTGAGTCCACTGTTTTCTCTAATGCTTTCTGTGTAGTTCTTGTGCAGTCTACAAAATGATATTAACACTAAGCATGGCAACACCATACTCAGAAGTTGCTTCAATAGGCATACTTTTACTTTTTCATCTTTCAGTACTTGTTTTGCAGTGTAGCTTGAGCCATATGTCTTTCCATCGATGGATATTTATTTGATTTTGCAGTGTCTATTATTGCTCCTAAGAAGTGAATATTCCTTGAAGGTGCCACAGAAAATGTCTTTGTGCTGAGCTCCATACCTTGTGACTTGAAGAGTCTGATACATGCTGCTATTGAGCTGTTTGTAGAGTTTATGGATGGCCTTTGAGCATCAATTAGTCTAGGTAAGGATAAACCTGATGTCCTAGTGGTCACGGGTGGGCTTCGAGTGGAACCATGCATTTGTTGAAGAGTCTGGGTGCAAATTACAGGAAGAACTCACACTGGTAGTTGCAATCTCCGAAACTTGTGATTTTTCTGTGAATTAGAAGGAGGAAATACCCATCTTTGAGCTCGAATGATGTCATGTATTCATTCCTTCTTAGGAGTGGTAATCCTGACTGGAGTGTTACCATTAGGAATAACTGCCTACTTAGTAAGAGATTGAGTTGGTGCAGGTCTAGAATGGGCACGCTTTAGAGGTTTTTATTGTTTATGAGGAAGTACCTGGAATAAAATCTGAGCTGGACGTTTACTAGGAGAAGTATGATCTGGTCATAAAAGAGTCATGTGTAAAGAAGCTACCAATAGTAAAATCGTCAACAGTGTTGTCAATGGAGGTGTCACTGACAATGCTTGTACCGTCGACAGGGATGTCATCGACAGATCAGTTGTCAACGATCTTATTGATGAGTTGGTCAATCGTGCTTTCTTCAATGACTCCATATTTTTCTCGCCAACAGTGGTATCAACAAACTATTTTGAGGCAACAACCTATGTGGGCTTGTCAGTGGTTTTCTCACCTTTAGTGGCGTTGATGAAAGCTCATCAGTGGTCGAATTTTCTGAGGTTTTCAAATGGCTTACTGTAAAGGTTCACCAAAGATA